>CM067369.1:3993790-4116913 GCA_034401795.1 Chaetoderma sp. LZ-2023a
CAAGGACCCTTAAGGTTCGTCAATAACACATGGTAAATTACAGTGGCATGGTTCTTGCGATACTTCATTGCTGCTTGCAGCTATATATATATATATATATATATATATATATATATATATATATATATATATATATATATATATATATATATATATACACCTGTGCAAAAGTTAAGCACCACCCTATTTTTACGCACATGCGAGGGTATATTCATGTGCTATGAAGAAAGCAATAGCATACACATTTATGTACCCATCCATCTTAGTGCAAGAGGTAATAATGCAACTAGAGGAATGCTGATTATGATGGTGGGGAAACACTGTATGTTTTTGTTTGAACTTGAAAACGAGGCCTCAATATGGTTACGTTGACACAACTGACAACTATTGCCCTACAGTTGACACACGTGGCTAGATTGTCATTAATGGTGTCTGAAAACGAAGTTTAACATCTGTGCACGAGTTTGAGACTGTCATTATTAATACCGGGTATATCCACCTTGTGCCTGGATGACGGCCTGGACACGACGTCTCATGCTGGTCACCAACCGACTGATACGCCATTGTGGTATTTGTTGCCATTCAAGATAGAGTGCGTCTGTTAATTCCTGTAGGTTCTCACAGGAGGATCCCTCCTTCTCACCATGTTTCCCAGAATGTCCCAGATATGCTCAATAGGGTTCATGTCAGGGCTCCTTGCTGGCCATGGGAGGGTTTCGATGGCATTCTGGCGGAGGTATTCATGCACAGCTCTAGCACGATGTGGTCGGGCGTTGTCATCCATGAATATAGGGTGGGTTCCAGGTGCATGATTTACAAAATGAGGGACCACAACTCTATCCAGTATGGAATCTTGATATCTTTGTCCATTTAGTGTTCCAGGTACAGTCAACAGATCCAGCTTACAATCAAATGAGATGCACCCCCATATCATAACGGAACCTCCACCAAATGGAACTTCTTCCATGATGTTACGTTGGTCGTACGCCGTGCGTCTGGACCTCCATACACGAGTTCGACCATCTGTGGCATGAAGCAGGAACCGACTTTCATCGGACCAGTGTACCCGTCTCCAGGATCTCATGTTCCAGTGTCTTCTTTCGTTGCACCACCTCAGATGCTCCTCTTTGTGGTGTGCAGTGAGGAGAGGACGTCTGACAGGTCTCCTAGCTTTCATGCCAGCAGCATACAGTCTCCTTTTGACGGTAGACATTGACACTCTATTGCGCGTTTCCCATTGCTGGTTGAGCACTCTGCTATTGGTGAATGGAGATCTCCTAACAAGGCGTACTAGGGCTCGATCATCACGGGCAGTAGTCTTCTTCGGTCTTCCAGATCTAGGCCTGTCCTTCACCTCGTTAGTTTGCCCATGTTTTGCAATCAAACGACTGATTACAGTATGGTTAATGTTCAGCTGTCTGCCAATCTCTCTGCATGACATACCAGTGGTATGCATGCCTATGATTTGCCATTTCACACGATCACTTAACCTTCGTCTTGCCATAGCGGTTCACAATAAAGAGCTAATTCTCTCTGTACAAATAAACCACGGTCATGAACACAAAATTCCTAATCTTGTCGCCTAAATCTGTATGTAATGTTCTACACCTCAAACTGGACTTTTACATAACTGAACACGTGTGCTGTTTCCCACCACGCACGGACATCAAGCGGCGTGAAGTCATGCATGCATGTGCATTTCGTACTTGGAATTATGTCAGCTAATGCGGGGACAAAAAGTATGGCAGCCTAGTTGTACCATCATGTTTCTACGTTCTATTGTTTTTGCCGGTGCTTAACTTTTGCACAGGTGTATATATATATATATATATATATATATATATATATATATATATATATATTTTCTTCCACCACATTTCATTAAATGGCTGTAACTTCGAAAATCTCACCAGGATCAATCCCAAACTTCACAGGACTGTAGCTACCACTAAGGACTAGTGCTTGGAAGAGAAGCAATATGATTGCTCCTCATAGGTCGGTGGCCATCTTTGATTTTCGATGAGATTTTGCAACTTTTCAACAATCTTCTCTGAAACACCGTTGTTCATTGATCTGCAACTTGGTAACGATTACCTAGCAAAATAGTAGAATAAAATTCCTAGCCTTGGACTTGCTGTCCTTTGAACTTTTGCGGCCAGCTTCATAACATCACAAATCACAAAATCTTCCTCTTCTACAGAGCCGCTGTACGTGTTTTGCTGAAATTTGTTCAATATCACCGAGTACTTCTGCGCACTCAGATTCCGATAGATGTGCCAAATAGCTTTAATTGCCTGACTGCTACGGAACAATGAATTGCGAGTATTTGGTCCGCCATTTTGAACTTTCTTTAGTTTCTTGTCATTTTCTATTGTTTTTGACAATTTTTTATCATTTTGTAAAATGTTTTTGACCATTTTGGCTGATTTTGATGCCTTTTGGTGATGTTTGAACGTTTCTGGTCATTTTTAATTTTTTACCATTTCTGGTCATTTTTTAGCCACTTTGACTATTTTTACTGGTTCTGGGCATTTTTTTAAAACAGATTTTGGGTGTTTTAGCCCCTTTTGGTGACTTCTGGCTGATTTTGACAATTCTTTGACCGTTTTGTTTTTTACTTGACCACAAACAATTAGCCAGGCAACCTTTCATTGGGAGCCATGAGGTTAGTCCCTCTAACCTCTAGTTATTATTATTATTAGGGTTCCAAGCTTGCTCCGCTTGGAACCCCTTAGAAATTGTATGGATTCTTGTTGTTATTATTATTCACTATTATTAAGTTCCACTTAAAATCCTTCTAGAAATTGTTCTTATTATTCTCTTTTATTGGGCTTCCAAACTCTGTTATTTAGTTATTCCTCTTCCTTCATCTTCTCCAAACTATGAGGTGTTTTTGATTGTTGTTGACCATTTTTTGTCCTATTCGCCTAACTTTGACCATGTTTGGTAACTTTTCATTGTTTTTCTTACCATTTGACTGATTTTGACCTTTTTTGGAGAGTTGTTTTGTTTTTGTACATTTCTGGTAATTTTTTATTTTTTACCATTTCTGGTTCTTTCTGACTGATTTGGTTATTTTTAACAGATTTTGATGTTGTTTAGTCATTTTTAAATTGTTTTTTACCGTGCCTTCTGACTGATTTTGATAATTCTTTCCCATTTTTATCATTTTTGACCATTTTTGACTGGACCACTATGGCCAAACCATTAGCCAGGTAACCTTTCATTTGAAGCCATGATGTTAGTCCAGCTAACCTCTAGTTATTCTTCTTCTTCTTCTTTTTATTATTATTATTATTATTATTCCTCTTCCATTGGCTTTTTCATGCAGCCCTGAATATTGTAATCTTTATCATATCAGCCTGGGCACAGATGACTGAAAGTTTGAAAACTAGAACATAATCCATCCATAAACGGCAGAGATATGAACTTTCGAAATTACTACATAATTTATCGCAAATGACTCATTTCAGAGGTGCTTCTTAATAGACGGCAGAATCTGCAGGTTCTGTTAACTGAATGATAAACTAATAGTAACTTTCTATAATTGTGGTGATTGTCCGCCATCTTGGTACCCAACTACATAATATGATTAAGCATTTGAATTAACCCTTTGATTCCTGAATTATAAGGATAATTCCATTGACCCTTTGGCATAAGTCAGTCCCATTAACCCTTTTACTATTGAATGACCAGTCACAAGGAATTAATCCTTGTACTGTTGAATGACAAGGCACAAGGAATTAATCCTTTTACTGCTGAATTGTCAATCACCAGATACCCTTTTACTGCTGAATTATAAAGTTTCTGGCTGTTTTAAAAAGTGTGTTTACCATTTTAACCCATTTTGACCATTTTTGACCATTTTTTAAAATTGTTTTTGACATTTTTTAAATATGTTTTGACATTTTTTCCTCCGTTTTCATTTTTTCTATCCTTTCCGATCGATTTCGAGCTTTTTTTTACCATTATTTGGTCACTTTTTAATTGTTTTAAACAATTTTTGGTGCTTTTTGAACAATTTTAACAATTTATATTACCACTGTGGTCATTTTCAATTGTTTTGGACCATTTTTGGTCCCTTTTGCCAAATCTTGACCATTTATTTGCCATTTTCATTGTTTTAACCATATTTGGTCATTTCTGACCGATTTTGACCATTTTGTATCATTTTGTATCCGTTTTTGATTTTGGTAAAACCATCTTTAGTCATTTTTGGCGGATTTCGACCATTTTTTGTAATTTTTAGCATTTTTCAATCGTTTTGATAGATTTCGACCATTTTAGATTGTCTTTGCTCATTTTTCATTGGTTTTTTTAAACTCATTCTTCTTGCTTTTCGGCCGATTTTGACAATATTTAAAAAACATTTTGGTAATTTTTTATAGTTTTCTAGCAGTTTTACTCTAAACAAAATTTATCTTTTGTTCTAATGGAAGTCCAAGACATCGTCTTGTAACCCTGTCTCCCATGCACATAAACATATAATACAATAAATACATCAAGGTGGCGGGTGGTGTAGAATAATTAATACATTTTAACCCTTTAACAATTAAACCATCAAGAAGCAAGAGGTTCTACAGTGGCCAGGATACATGGCCGTTTGCAGACCAAGGGATGACAAGCCACTGGCGTTAACAGTGGAATGACGTACTAGATAACACAATCACTCATTACAGTGGCAATTCCCAAAGATTTCCCGCAGCCGCTCTCTATAACAGAATCGAAATATGTATTTACAAATCTTTGTGAAAAAGGATAAATATCAGTGGAATATGTTGCAATTAAAAATAATCTTAAAGCAACCTTATCATAAATTTACTAGCTCTAATAAGTGGAATATATTACAGTTTACAACTATCTTAACGAAACCATGTTAGACTTATCATCACAGTGTGTGTGTGTGTGTGTGTGTGTGTGTGTGTGTGTGTGTATGTGTGTGTGTGTGTGTGTGTGTGTGTGTGTGTGTGTGAGAGAGAGAGAGAGAGAGAGAGAGAGAGAGAGGGAGTGAGTGAGAGCGAGAGAGAGAGAGAGCGAGAGAGCGAGAGACTGAGAGCGAGAGAGAGAGAGAGAGAGAGGGAGGGAGGGAGGGAGGGATGGAGGGAGGGAGGGAGGGAGGGAGGGAGAGAGAGAGAGAGAGGATAGGCAGATGAAGTATGTGGAAGGGTGAGATATAAAATACTGGTGTAGGGATCTTAGACCGTTTCACAGATAAAATGTCTGTATCACAATTTCAGGGTTTGCGAACAGGAAAGTTGTTAATGTTTGGAATAGATTTGAATGGAAGCCAGTGCTAGATGACGCAGCAGTGGCTTCCAGTCACATCGACTACATCATAGTGAGCAGGATATGCATTACATCGTATAGAATTAATTTATTCGGGGACATGAGGAGTAGAATAGTAGGGCTGTCAGAACAGAGGGTGGTGGGAGCCATGGATCGCCAATCGGCAGCTACAGGAGGGAGGTGGGCTGTCAGAACAGAGGCATGCTAACGTTGCAGTAGCTCATCAGAACAACCATTTAGAGACACATCCTCAGTGGTATACCGATCACCTATGATCAACCACACATTCCATGGTCCGAACGCCCATTTAGAGATAAGTATCCATAGCGATATACCAACCACACTGTACAGTAATTATGCACATACATTCCGCACATTCTAACTCAGGATTGTGTCCCGAGAAAATATGTGATGCTCCTAAGCACACAAAATAGCTAAAGGTCTAAACTAATGCTTAAAACTATCTCACTGTTGTTTTCTGTTAAATGTAATATGCCACTTATCAGTAGGTCTGCGGCTAATAATTAGAACATAATGTCTTATCATGGCCGTGTTATAGCGTAGCACACTAGTTATTGAATGGCAGTGGTCTGTCTGTCTGTCTGTCTGTCTGTCTGTCTGTCTGTCAGTCTGTCTGTCTGTCTGTCTGTCTGTCTGTCTGTCTGTCTGTCTGTCTGTCTGTCTGTCTGTCTGTCTGTCTGTCTGTCTGTCTGTCTGTCTGTCTGTCTGTCTGTTCTGTTTGTCTATCTGTTCCGTTCTGTTCTGTCTGTTTAGTGGACTGTCTGTATGTCTGTATATAGTTGTCTTGCTCAAAGCAGTAAAAAGTGGCGCTTTATCTGGAGGACATGGAATTTTTCAACCACTCAGAGCTTCTCCAGATACAATGGCGCTTCTCAAGAATATTGGCATCAGGTTTCTAAATAGGAATTTATAGCGAGATTTGAACCAACAATTTTAACAAAAATAAAAATATATGCCTCGGCCACACATGCACTAGAAAATGCCCTAGATTTTAGCTGATAACCCATGTTATCGCCCAATTATAGAGACAGTCCTCCTCAGTTGTTATAGGCCTAGTAAATGCAAACAATATAGTATTGCCAGATAGTGGTGGTTAGAATCCTTCGCCATCAGGGTTACTGTATACCAGTATACTGAGTACTGGATGTGCTCAGTGAACTCGCACGCACGCATGCACTCAAGCACACATGCACGCACGCATGCATGCAGGCACTAAAGCACGCAAGCACGCAAGCACGCACGCACTCACGCACTCACGCACGCAGGCACGCACGCACGCACGCACGCACGCACGCACGCACGCACACACAAATGCGGGGGTCAGACGTTTTTTTCAAGGTCGAGGAACTTCTTCAGAAAATTGAGGAATGTCTTCAGAAACTTGAGGAACTTGTGGAGCTCCTTCAGAAACTTGAGGAACTTCTTGAGGAACTTGAGGAACTTCTTGAGGAATTTGAGGAACTTCTTGAGGAACTTCTTTAGAAACTTCTTGAGGAACTTCAGAAACTTTTTGAGGAACTTCAGAAACTTCTTGAGGAACGTCATGAACTTCATGAGCTTCTTGCGGACCTTCATGAGCTTCTTGAGGAACTTCATGGGCTTCTTGAGGAACTTCATGAGCTTCTTGAAGAACTTCATGAGTTTCTTGAGGAACTTCGTGAGCTTCTTGAGACACTTGAGAATGTTTCTGAAATGCTATCGACTGAGGATCAGTAGTAGTGGCGGAATTAAAATGATACCACCTCCCTCAACTGGATTTCCATTTAGACAAATGGCCATGGCCATGGCCAAGAATATAAAACTCCAGTGCAGACCCCACTGTCCGGGAGAACCTCCTCAGGATACTGGCCAGTGCCCAGCCTTTCTTATTCTGGCTGGTATCCTGAAGAGGTTTTTCTCTCTGTGGACACTTTTCTACCTGTCCTACCTATCCTACCTATCCTACCACACCTATCTCCTACCCCACCCTGTTGCTATTCCAGCCGGTTGGTATGTGTGTCTGTGGTGCTTTTACCCCACATTGGGGAGTGTCACAGTGGGTCTTTATCTAACCTGGTCATATTACACCGGCCTAGCATCTTACCTAGTTTCAAAACATCAGGTAAGCTCTAGCGAGGTCTTTTAAGTGGATTTAAACCCCAGTCTGCAGCCTGGGAACCCTATGCAATACTCTATTGATTGACCCACCACAACACTACTAAAATCTCGCCTCTTAGTAATCTTATCTCTGAGCATGAGTATTGCGGTTACTGCACTTATCAGTCTGACGTCACTTCAAGATAACGCAGTAACAGCAATGAGAACACATAACTTATCAGCTATATTTACTAATGCATACATGGCTGAGGTAGTTAAGGTGTGAGATCCTTGTTTTGTGTTTATTAGCAAACTCAAAATCACAGGTTCAAATCTCGCTATTACCATTTGTGGATAACTCGGCCATTTATGGTCCGAATTTAAAATGGTAAACAGATTTGAAATTCTGGCTTCATTCTTGTCCTAAGTGGTGCCAAGAACGCCGAAAAGGAAGTGGTTTCCCGGTACAATATAAGCATACACTCTCTCACAATACTGACACGTGGATCTGACGTGTGCGCATGCGTGCTACGCATTAGTAGTGTCGGGGTCAAAATAATACCACCTGGATTTCCATTTAGACAAATGAGCCCCACTGCCATCTCAATCCCTGGGGGGAGGGGGGGCCTGAATGCCCATTTAGAGACAAGCCTCCACAGTGATATACACCACTGATCGCCATCAACCACAAAGCCTGCCTCTCTCTATTCTGTGTAGGCTCAGACAAACAACGTAGTCTCTGCCAGAGTCGCATCGGCATGATGGGACCACCCATAGGGGCTTCCATCTACCTTGAGAAAGCTCACCTGAGAGGAGGTTAAAGTGATTAGCATGTGAACCACAGCAGACTCTGGCATGTTCACATGTTATGCAGAGAATCTGGTGCTGAGCAGGGGTCTCCAGCAGACAACCACGGCCTACCCTCTCCACCCCATAGAAGTGGGAGACAGACTCGATCTCTTTACGTGGGTGAAAGCGGTCGTAAATGTTTCTCTGCAAGGGGTCAACCCAAGGATTGTACTGGGAGGTCATGCCAGAAGTGGGCCCACTTGGCATCCAATATCATGCCAGTCTCAGCGCCCTGTGCCACTACTGTAGACGCCAGCACGAGCAGTATGATCAGAATCATGGCTACATATGAAGAGTTAAACTGAACAGAGTGAACCCCTCGAGAAATATATTTGCCAGATCGAGCCCTGTTCCATCCGGATCAATAGTGATCTTCATCCCCTCAGGGGGAGGGGCTAGCTGCTTCACTCTGCCACCGGCTAAGAAATGTAGCTCTAGGACTATATGAGTCGCGTGCGGGCTAGTGAATCCGACTCACTGAAGCAGTTTAACAGCACCCTTGAATTTGGAGACATGTGACACACCATCTACCCATAGGGTGCCCTGCTGGAGGTTAACAGCTTCTTCTGGTCCATCGAATGGACGAGGCAGCAGGAGCTTTCCACCTGTAACCCCGATCCGGAGACACACCCTCGTCAAGGAGACACCTTCACCTATGTAGGTGAGGAAGGATGATTCCCGATTGTAGAGCTTTCGAACTGTCCCATCCTTTTTTACACCAGTGGAGAGGGGAGTAACCTCTATGTCAATGACTTCGGGAGGCCTAGACAGGGGCAACTATGTTTGCCAGTCACACCCAGGTCCAGCGCAGTACCACGCTTCTTTCCGCTCAAATACGAACTGCAGGTTTTTTTCCAGAGTTAATAACAGGCCATCATGGGCCATTTGCGGGGCACCGCTCGAATAGGGTTTGACCAGATGAAAGCTGAGGTCATTATTTATGGTGTTGATGTCTGCCACCTCTGTATCCGACAGCTCAATCAACGGCTCGAGGATGTACTTCCTCTTCGGGAAATCGTACCGAAACACGATCTTGTGGCCATCTATGTTGCGACCCAGGCGGTCCTTCGTCACATCCTTGAGGTCTGTGAGCAGCTCCACCCCATCACCACCAATGGGGTGGAGGGAGAATGCCTATGAGCTAGCTTCGTACCATAGGGTGAATGGCTTGCCACCGCTCTCTTCTACCTTGCCAGCATCAACTACGTACACATCTGCCAGGTCAGCAAGACCAGTCGAGTGAGCAAATATGGGTTCCATAGCACGCTATAGGAGGGACTTAAACGAGACATATAACCATGCCGATTGTCTGACTGCTGCTCTCCAGTTGTCAGAACGTAATCTCGCCCTTTCTAGAGGGGAGTCGGGTGGTACAGTACCGTGCAGAATGGGTCATCTTTGAGGTGCCCCAGTGTGGCATAACATACATACACGCCGATGTGCTACATCAACCTCCGGATAGTGCACACAACAGCTCACTGGTAGAAGTTGGCCGGGACGTGATAGCATATCTCCAAGGTGCGAACAGCAACCTATGGAAAGCTATCAGTCCTAGACTGTTCACACCTGTAAATCCCCAGTTTGACAGCCCATCCATTAACATATATGCCAGCATGGATGGGATATCGGATGCCCATTTAGAGTTTGCACTCTTATTACTCATTGACCTGACATGATATCACACCAGGAATATCTGACCTTTGCCGAGATGATGAAGAGCTTGCTACAGGATTGCCCCTTCATGACCCCTGCACAGATAAAGGCCTTAAACGAACAGAGGCACACACTGCAACAAGAAGGAGAGCGACTACAGTGGGAGAGCTGGTATCAACGGAATGTGAGCCTTGCATGGAGGCGAAGGAACAGTGAAGGTTCCCGATACTGGCAGGCCCTCATGGAGGAGAGTAAGCGGGACGATGTCTTCACATATGATGATGAGCCAGATGTAAGGAGACTGCGGACGATGCAGCAGAGACCGCAGGCGAGGATGAGCCAGAGAGTAAGCGGGACGATGAGCCAGATGTCTACGACGATGAGCCAGGTGTCTTCAAAGACGAGGATGAGCCAGATGTCATACAGTGAGAAGAGGAGATGGCGCAGAAGTGTAAGACCAAGAAGGCCATCCAGCGGCGGACCTTCTATCTTGGTCATAATGTGAAGATCCAGATGTCATGTCACAGAAAGCTTCTGGCACCCGACATAGTGCTTGATGACCTCTGTCTAAGAGACGTCTGTCTCGAAACCAGCAAGCTGGCACCATTCGCCAGGCTCTCCAAAATGTACCCTTCCAGGACTCATGAGCAGATTCTGCAGGTGATGCAGGTTTAATCTCCATGTATACTATGGCAAAATCAGAGTGGCCGAAGCAACCAGAATTATACCCCTCCCTGATGGCTGATGAGGGCGGTACCATCCCCGGATGGCGACACCAGCAGATAGATACGATCACACAGAATCTCTGCCATGGGGCAGAAAAGTACAGCAGGACACACAGGCGATATAAGACAGCCTCCAACGTCCTCGTACGTACAACCACTGCTGCGAGTGTGATTGGAGCCCGTGCTGGGGTGGCAGCTGTGGCCACTCTCGCTATAGGGGTGGGGCCATCGTCGCCATCGCGCTGGGTGGTGTGGCACTAGCTGCCACTGTCTTGGCAACGGGCTTGGGGGCGGGGGGTGCAGCAGCAGATCACAAGGAGGCTGGAGAAGCATGCTATCTACGTGGCACTGGCACAGAGTATGCTACGGCCTATCGACGAGTCTGTCAGCAAAGCTCTCGAGGATGGCCAGGTCACCGATGAAGAGTACTGCCATATATTGAAGGTCCAAGCTCTGTTACACACGGAGAAACCTAAAGTATGACATCATCGCCAACTGTCTCAGATTCCATGTGTACTTCACGGTGCGACGAATCCTCCATGAGCTGGGTGCAAGCCTCCCTGATACAAACCCCTTCAGCCCACAGCTCAACAGTCATAGCGTCTCAGTGGCCAGCAGAAGACAGAGAGAGTTCAGTGCTCACCCAGACTATCGGTGGCATGGTGGTAACAACAGCCGTCTAGGGGTTACGTACGGTGACCCGAGACGTGACTACTCAGGATTCCCCTATTGAACCCCCTGATGAGTAGGCCATCAGAAGACAGCAACATTCTTGTTCGATCCAGACTCTGACCCTTGAGTACTGGTGCAAAATATGCACATCACTGGCTTGCGGCAGTACTATCCAGATGTGTGGAAGTACTTTGTCCCACATGCCACCTCAGGCTTCACACCAGCAGGGATCATTCGGATCAACCAGTCCCTGAAAGCACTGTGCTACTGCCTCCTTATGGCACAGACCCAGCTGCGGCATTCCATAGATGGTGTCAGCGGAGCAGAGGTCCAGGCCATGTGCATCAGTCTCGTTGAGGATATGATCATAGTGGCAGACCCCAGTAGCCTTATTGCTAAGTTCCAGCAGGGGTTGCGGAAGGCCCGTCATCAACTTGACTTTGTTATTTTGCTACACCTACGGTTGATTCCGAGCAACATGATCGTGAACATCGAGGACCTCCAAGTCAGGTGCTATAACAACATGATAGTCGAGGGGAGTTCCCCCGGTGCCCACTTCGGCTTCAACACTTGTATCAACGCACCTATGCATAGAACGAGCCATACAGTCGTTCCGACCCTGACACTGCAGCCAGTCGACATGGCAGCTCCAGGCACACCGACACTGCAGCCAGTCGACACGACACCGTTTCCCGTGGTAGCTCTATGTGTGGTGTCAGGCCTAGCTATCGTGGTGGTCAGGATCAGCCCACTCCGCTGCTAGCAAATCAGCTATAAGACTATCCTGACTCTTTACAGTAGCAGTGGGGACCATGGTGAGCCACTGAACCAGCTTGGCATGCCCTACAGCCCTTATACACGCTGCCGACATGCACATCCAAGGACTGGAGGGTTCGGCAGCGCATCCTTTTTCCAGCTTGTAGTATTGCAGAGCCTTGTTCAGCTCTGAGTCCGGTGAGACCATGGCGATCTGCAACTGCTGGAACACATCTGACAGATACTCACGATACTTGTAGAAACCTTTAGCTTGCAGTAGCTGCGCGACGATACTCAGGTGTTCGAGGAAGCAGCTCTGTCCCTTGCCAAATCCTAGATAGGGCTTCACAGCTGTCAGCTCCTCTGTCAGCTCAGCACCAGAGAGCTGAGCGAGCACATCTGGTGTCTTCTTCTTGTAGTCATTCAACTCCCTCATTCAACTCCCTCCGGAAGACATCATAGTACTTCTCGCATAGCGTGAGCCTGGACATGTTTAAGATGTCTCAATAGAGAGATGAATATTCCTGAGTACCAACCTGGCCACCTGGCAGACGCAGACTGGGAAGATCTTCTTAACTCTCTCGACAGGGGACGCATATGTTTAACCGCATTGTATACTCAGTGCTTAAACAATGACGTCAATGGTACAGATCGTGAAGCAACTGCCCGAGAGCCAGGCGAGTCTTTAGAATGTGGCGAACATCCTGCGAACCAAGACACAGAAGTTACTGACCAAAGGAAAATGTCTGGCAGTTCATGTCGCCGGTAACGTGGCGGCGAATGTGGCCGTGGTGAAGATGACAAGGGGAAGTGAGGTTCTTTCTGCCGCCACTGCGGCTGTCCTCGCTACAGTGGTGAGTGGGATGGCCGGGCACTGTCTCGGAATAACTCACCCCATCCCAAAGATGGCATCAGTGGTGCCTTCTAAACTGCCGCCGCCAAGATCATGGGTGAACGTGTTACACTAATGGATGCCGTGGTTCTAGGGCTAGCAACGAGTGCAATGGCTGAGATCATCGTCGCCTACGTGTAACCACTCTGAATAGTGAGAGATGGATCCCGAGACCCCTGCAACATATGAGGCATGGCGTGCCGGAGGGTGGTGTGTAGCCCATAGTCGAGCATGCAGACTGAGGATTGTCAATGCCCGGGAATGGGGGACCCCCACAAGGCGTGCTCCTGCAGAGAGGGCCAGTACCCTGAGCACTGCTACCTATTCCCTTGGCCGACTGCGTGGTCCTCCCATGCCCAACTATTTTACTGGGGGTATGACTAGTAGGTTTAAGCCGTGTATATAGCACTATGACTCTGTCACTCACAGACCTAGAAAGCAAAGAGCTAGGCGATCTTGCTCACTTGGGTAAGGCATGCCTCGGTTCAGAGGACACTGTTGCCCCTATCTCCTTCCTAGACTTCGATGAGAAGGGAGACCGGCGGGAGATCTGCGGTACCATCCCAGCCCGAGATCTCATCGGGATCACTGATGCGGTAGGACAATTGGCCATTAACAAAGCCAAGACTGTATACAAGGGAATGGGCATCAAGGAGAGGGCGACGATGCTCGGTATGCTTGGAGTCGATGAGGCTGGAGCCATCATGGTTATGGCTGAGTCCTATGCACAGGACCTGGTTAAGGATCTCCTGAGACCATGCAGCACATTCATCCAGGATGGAAGGAATCTCAAGATAGGCATCCTCAGCCTGAACAGTATCACTGTCGATGGCCAAACAGGTGCAGGTGCTATCGACAGCCTCCTGCTACCAGAGGTCATGGGGTCAGGGCCAAACAAGCAACTGCCTGAGAGCCAAGTGAGTCTTCAGAAGGTGGAGAACCTGCTGCGAACAAAGACCCAGAAGCTACTGACACAGGCTAAGCCCCTGGGAATCCATATCGCCAGTAACGTGGCGGCGAATATAGTCGTGGTGAAGATGACAGGTGGAAATGAGGTTCTTCCTGCCACCACTGTGGCTGTCCTCGCAACTGTGGTGAGTGGGGTGTCCGAGCACTGTCTCGGAATAACTCACCCTATCCCAAAGATCGCCCTCAGTGGTGCCTCCTACACGGGTGCCACCAAGATGATGTGTGAACGTTTTACACTAATTGAGGCCGCGGTTCTTGGGCTAGCAATGAGTGCAATGGTTGAGATCATCGTCGCCTACCTTTAACCCCTGTGAATAGTGAGAGATGGATCACAAGACCCGTGCAGCATATGAGGCATGGCATGCCAGAGGGCGGTGTGTAGCCCATAGTCAAGCACGTGGACTGAGGATTGTCAATGCCCAGGAATGGTGGACCACTCACAAGGGCCAGTACCCTGAGCACTGCTACCTATTCCCTTGGCCGACTGCCTGGTCCTCCTATGCCCAACTATTTCACTGGGGTATGACTAGTAGGTTTAAGCCATCTGTATATGACTATGACTCTGTCACTCACAGACCTAGAAAGCAAAGAGCTAGACGATCTTGCTCACTTGGGTGAGGCACGCCTTGGTTCAGAGGACACTGTTGCTGCTATCTCCTTCCTAGCCTTCAATGAGAAGGGAGACCCGCGGGAGATCCGAGGTACCATCCCAGCCCGAGATCTCATCGGGATCAAGGATACCGCATGACAATTGACCATTAACAAAGCCAAGACTGTATACAAGGGGATGCGCATCAAGGAGAGGGCGACGATGCGAGGTATGCTCGGAGTCGATGAGGCTGGAGCCATCAAGGTCATGGCTGAGTCCTATGCACAGGACCTGGTTAAGGATCTCCTGAGACCATGGAGCACATTCATCCAGGACGGAGGGAATCTCAAGATAGCACTCTCAGCCTGAACATTATCACTGCTGCAGCATAAATGATTTTGTATGTCTCACTTAGACAGAATCTATGTGTGCATACTGGTCATTAGTGTCCATCAAACCTCATGTGTGTGTGTGTGTGTGTGTGTGTGCGTGCGTGCGTGCGTGCGTGCGTGCGTGCGTGCGTGCGTGCGTGCGTGCGTGCGTGCGTGCGTGCGTGCGTGCGTGTGTGTGTGTGTGTGTGTGCGTGTGTGTGTGTATGCGAGGGATCTGTTATTAGATACAAAAATGACGGAACTGATTTATGAAGCCTAAGTATTTAAAAACGCCGACCCAGGTATTTACATAGTTACCTATGCATACCTGCCAGTCTGCAAACTTCCGTCAAACCTCCTATGTGTGAGTGAGTGAGTGAGTGAGTGAGTGAGTGAGTGAGTGGGCTGGGTGGGTGGGTGGGTGGGTGGGTGGGTGGGTGAGTGTGTTATGCTTTTTTGTTTATTCCGAACGGGTGCATCGTTTTGAGTTCTTTGATCCAGTAGTGTTCTCTGTTTAATCTTAGTTTTTTGTTATCTGTAAAAATTCTTTCAATTGGTCTTATCGTGATGTCTTTCATAGAATGTCTTGGATGGTTGAAATGCCATGAGATTCTCGTGTCTGTTTGGTGTCGGATTGCATGGATATGTTGTGTGAGTCGTTTGCTGAGTGTTTGACTTGTTTCTCCTATGTATTGAGAGCTGCATTGTTTGCATTCTATGAGGTAAATAATGTTGGTGGTATTGCAGCTCATTTGTGTGTTGATTTTGTAGTCTTTACCAGTGACGAAACTGGTGAATTTGTCAGCAGTGTTCATGTACTGTTTGCATGTGATGCAATTGTTGTTGTTGCATTGTCGGAGTGTCCCTACTATGTCGTGAGTGTCATTTGGTGTCGGTACGATCTTATTGTTAGCATCTGGATTTTTTATTTTAATTAGGCTAGAGTGGACTAGGTGGTCCCTAATGCTTTTATTTTTCTTGAATGCTACTACTGGGTAGTTGGGAAAAATTGGTGCTAAGATTGGTGAAGACAAGATGTACTTTTCCCAGTAGGTTCGAATGGATTTGCCTATGTGTTCTAATGATGGGTGGTATTGTAGTATGCAAGCTGGCCTAGGCTGTTTTTGTGTGAGTTGTTTGTAAAGAATGTCTTCTCTCTGTGTGGTCTCGGTTTTTTCTATGATGGCTTTAATTTCTGTCTCTTTGTATCCCCGGTGGATGAATGCATCTGTGAGTTCCTGTGTGCGTTGTTTTAATCTAGTAGGATCTGTGATGATGCGTTTGTATCTTAATGCTTGGCTGTAGATTATGGAATGTTTTGTGTTTTTAGGGTGGCTTGATTGTTTGTGAAGATACTGTTGTTTGTCTGTAGGTTTTCTGTATAGGTCCAATTTAAGTTTGTTATCTTCTTTGTATACCATTGTGTCCAAAAATGGGATTTTTTCTGTTGAATATTCCAAGTCAAATTTTATTGTGGGATGCTCTTTATTCATGTGTGCGTGAAATTCAAGTAGTTCGTTCTCACTGGTGTTCCAAATGAAAAATATGTCATCTATGTATCTAACTAAGTGAGATGGAGTGCAGCCCATCCATGTTGATAACATTCTGCTTACTATGGTGTACACGTAAATGTTAGCATATTTGACAGCAAACTTGGCTCCCATGGCTGTTCCATGTGTTTGTATGTAGTAGTCTTCATTGAATTGGAAGCTGTTTTTTGTAAGAATGTATCTCATTATTTGGGCCAATTCGTCTGGGTAGATGTGTGCAGGTGTGTGGTTATTGTTGTTTGTGTTTGTTTTTTCAAGTGTATGTCTGTAATGTTCTGTGACAATCTGTATGCCTTCTTCGTGTGGGATGTTTGTGTATAGTGATCTGACATCCATTGTGCATAGGATTGAGACAGCATCCACTGTAGTGTTTTCTATATGTTGGATGAATGCAGTGGTGTCTCGTAGTAGATTTGGGATATCATTTTCCGTGTCTTTTAGTAGGTGGTCTGTGAATTCATTAATGCGTGACGTGGGGCCATCGCAGTTGGATACAATCGGGCGTCCGGGTGGAGGTATTTTGCCTTTGTGTATCTTAGGGTTAATGTAGATGCGCGGAGTTCTGACTTTGAATTCGGTGAGATATCTGTGTGTCTGTCCTGTGATGGCTCCGGTGATTAGAAGTTCGTTAATGTATGCATCTATTGTGTCTTTATATTCTAAAGTGGGATTTTCACTGAGTTTGGTGTAGTATGCGACATCTGTAAGTTGTCTGTGTACTTCTGCAATGTAGTCTGTTTTGTTGAGAATGACTATTGCGGAGCCTTTGTCTGCTGGTCTGATGACTATGTTTGTGTTATTAGCTAATGTTTTGAGGGCTGTTTTCTCATGGTGTGTGATGTTGGATCGTGGTGACTTGTCGGGTGGTTTGGTGATAAGCTTGGTGAGTGATGACCGGAGTTTGTTGATGGCATTGGGTGTTGTGCTTGGTCTCCATTCTGAGGGTAGTTTGAATTTGGATGGTGCTGTGGGTTTTTCAAGGTTGTTGCTGTAAAAGTAGTATTTGCATTCTAACTTCCTGATGAATTGATCTATGCAATGTATTTGTGTGTCTGGTGATATGTGGTGTGGTGTGGGTACAAATGAAAGGCCTTTGTTTAGAACGGAATTTTCTGTTTTGGTAAGTTTGTGGTTGGACAGGTTAACGACAATATCTGGTGTTGTTTTTTGTTTGTTGATGATGCGTTGTTTTCTGCGTTTTTGTAGTTGTGTACCTGATGTTAAACGTCTAATTGGCCGATTATTTCTAAGAGTAGTTTTTTCACATTTTCGTTTTTGGATTGTTTTATGGCTTCGGCATATGATTTGGTTTGTGGTGTGCTTGTACTTGTCTGTGATGTTGTTTGGATGGGTTGGGTTCTGGGTTGGTGTGTTGAGTGTGTGATAGGTTGTGTTCTGGGAAGGTACATCTGCTCTCTTGGTGGTGATGGATGTGCGTGGTGGATGGGAGGTGGTTGTCTTGAGTAGGGTATTATAAAGTGTCGGTTGTTTGTGTAGTGGCGGTTGGTTTGTGATGTTTGTTTTGGTCCAACTTGCCCTGGTTTGAAGGTGGTTTGTGGTGAATGTGGTTTGTTCTGTATGTGTGGTGCTCCCCCGTTTTTTGGCAGGGGAAGTGGGTTACTCCTCGGTTGTCTCTCTGTGTTGATCTGTGGTTGCTGTTTGAGCTGTGTAGGTCTAAACCATTGAGTTGTGGTTTGGTTGTTCTGTGGTGTTTGTGGTCTTTTGTATGTATGTGGGTTTTGCTGTGTGTGTTGTCTTTGTGCTGGTTGAGGTGTTGGCAACAGCGGTGGTCTGTGGCGTCTCTCTGTTGGTGCGTGTTGTGCTGGGTGTACTTGCTTCTGCGTGTGGTTTATTTGATGTTGTAGATCCATCAAAGGCGGGATGTTTGCCTTTCGCATGACCGGGTTTTGTGTGCTTTGTTTGTGTGTGTCATTGTGTGTCCTGTTTGTGTTTGTTGTGTGTGTCTTTATGCTGGTTGTGGCGAACTTAGCAGCTATCCTGTGTGCCTTAGCAACAGCTCTGTCCGCTTCGTATGTGTGTGAGTCTAACAGATTCCCTTCAATTATGTGTGCTTGCTGTTTGTGGTAGTGTAGTTTTTTGTGGTAATGTTCTAGGATTGCGTGTTGGATGCTGTTAGCCGCGGCTTTTAAGATCGAGTCGATCTCTGCAGTGGTTTCTGTGTTGGGGTCTACGATGGCTAGTGCTATGTCTGGCTTAACGATATGTGTGTTGTTCTTGATGGCATGTTCTATGTTCTGTATGTGGTGCTGCAGTTGTTCTGTTTTGTATAGGGATTTGTATAGTTGCTGAAATGTTTTTTCGTGCTGTTGGTTGACAGGGTGCTCTAAATCGTCTTTGCTGAAGATTGGTGGTAGGCGTGTCTGTGTTTCTGCATCCGTGTGTGCTTTTGTTGTTAATGTGGTGGTGTTAGTAGTGGCTGCAGAGGTGGCCGATTGTTGTGGTGGTGGTGGTGACGGCGGGGTGGTTGCTGTTGGGTTGTGCGTTGTAGTTGTGTGTTCTTCTGTAGGGTTGACTGATTGTGTGGTTTGTATTGGTGTGGGTGTGGACTTTGGGTGTAACTCTGTCTGGCTCCTGGTCTGTGGCCTGTTATCCTCTGGATTCATAGTGGACAGGTGCGTGCGCGCGCGTGTGTGCGTGTGCGTGTGCGTGTGCGTGTGCGTGTGCGTGTGTGTGTGTGTGTGTGTGTGTGTGTGCGTGTGTGCGCTTGTGAGTGTGTGTGGTTAAAAACAAGATTGGAAGATATGGTGTCTGTTTACGAAGATATATTATATTGTAAGCAAAACAAACACATTATTACAGTATATATATTACAATAAAAACTTACGTTTGTTGATTTCTGTTGGAGGCCATATTTCCTAGATTATTTGCACTAAAACAGGCTAAGCTATTATGAAACACTAATCTGGCAAAACTGTTATAAAACACTAATCTGGCTTAAACTTTTGTCAAAACTTATAATAAGGTGGTCCTAAAGTGGCTAAGCTATTATAAAACACTAATCTGGCAAAACTATTATAAAAACACTAATCTGGCTAAACTATTATCAAAACTTATAATAAGGTGGTCCTTAGGATCCTTTCGGCTGTTGTTACCTTCGTCAGAGGACATAACTAATGCTGTGTTTAAACATGGTATTTATAGGGGAGGTTCTAGGGTGAGGTGGGGTGAGGGGTGAGGGGAAATTATTAGTTGGATTGAATGTGGGTTGACCATCAAAGGATGTTTATAGAGTTCGAAGTACTATTATTCGCCATGGGGTGAATGTGGGTTGGCCATCAAAGGATGTTTATAGAGTTCAAAGTACTATTATTCGCCATGGAGTGATCACTGTCGACGGCCAAACAGGTGCAGGTGCTATCGACAGCCTCCGGCTACCAGAGGTGATGGGGTCAGGCTCTTGAATTTGCCGTTTAAGACCACAGGATGGTTATGGCTTCCCGTGCATGTATCATACAGATACTGGATTACTATACACTGTGGGTGCAGACACAGGCCCTCTATGCTATCTTCTCAGCTGCTGATGGGATTTTATGCTTGACGCCACCATCGCATCCTTCGTATCTGCCAGAGAGCTGGTGCAGGAAGTACTGCCATTTAGTCTCCCAGATATAGACGAGGCTACCACCGACAAAGTGCTAACCATCCTCCACACGCATGTCTGTACCATTCGATAGTGGCCGGCCGATGCTGCCCAGGTGGTGCCGATAATTGCCCCATCAGGACACGGGAAAAACATCTTGCTGCGGGCTCTCCTGGCCGAACATTTACACTCTCAATACATCCTTCTGGTGTCTGACTCCGCTGCTGAGGTGGTTAACAGTAAGGATCAATGGTATAATGGCCCAATCACCAAGACGCAGAACCTGCAAGCACTGATGGAGAAGCTGCTGGCAGCCCGACTGACAGAACCACTTGTTCTAGTTATCGATGACCCTGCAATGGATCAGAAGACAGTCACCTACCTCAGCAACATCACCAGGCACATCTGGCACACAAAAATAACTGCCTTCATCCTCTTTCAGAAGTATACCCATGAGATCTCACCAGACATCCGCCACAATGGCCGGTTGCTATACTTCAGCTCCAAGTGTGGACGTACCCTTTTCGAGACCATATACGACAGCCTAACCCTCAAGGCGAACAAAGGGGACTTTATCGCAGGTGTACAGAGTGCAGCTGAGCTGTACCGCTTCATCTTCAGCAACAAGGAGACAGGTGAGCTGTCACACTTCAAGCCATCTCTGGAAAAGGCGCAGACCATCACCTACAAGGTGACTCCAGCCAGGAAACTAGCCTGCTCTACGCGTCATCGCTGACAGACTGTCACAGCTGCCGCAACCTTTTTCATTCATCAGAAGGCTGCGCGGTCTCCGCTACTTCGTCCGCGGTCGCTGCTACTTCGTCAGATGCTTGATAACCTTTGTCAGAATCTACTTCGTCAGAAGCTACTTCGGTAGGTCCATACTGTCGCTTAAACTCTAACCACTAAGGGTCATCTTTTGGGATTCTCTTCATCTGGTTCTTCTCATGGTAGACCCACTTTAGCCATCCACGCTTAGCATCCGACTTGTGAGGGAATTTGATGAGGTAGTCCTGGTAGTTATCTGAGAATTTCGTAAATGCTTCCAGATCACTGACCAATCTCCTGCGCCCTTCTTCGATTGAAGATGTGCTCAAAAGCCTCCGTGCAGCCAACAGTGAACTCCTGATGAGTACCTTCTGCATGACCGGTGTCGTGGCTCTCCACTACAGCAGCACTGATTTCCTGCCCGAAGTAGTTATTTGCTCCAGACTGGAGGCTATCCAGCATATCTCGCTCTTCCTGGCTATGGAGGCCTAATACAGCAGCCCACTTCCCGACAGTTAGTAGATCTTTGGGGGTCGACCCTCGCATTTGGAGAGCTAGAATAACAGGACTGTTGGTTGGGGCTGTGGGTAGGTTGGGTAGTAACTTGCCATGAGTGCTGTCAAACTTCCGGTAGAGTATCCGAGTCAGGAGTTCTTTTGTACTATGAGCTGGCGCTCCTTCCTCTATGGCGGACTGTATCTCCGCATCAGACGGAGGTGTGATCTTGGCTCACTCGTGGATAATATTGATGTCATGAAGCAGTCCTCGGACCCTGTCACAGTGGGACAGTGCACACCGTGGCTGTCGTGCCGACATGTCCTGCTGCCTATAGACAATCTGCTGGTGAACTTTGCCAAACATGTCAGCCGTTTAACCTCTCTATATAGCCAGACCTTAAACATGCTACAGTATGTGCAACATCCAGTTGGAGCCATTGAACTCTCGGCATCGCACTGCACTGATCCACGGAAGGACTGCCTGACGGTCATTCGATCCAGTACACACGATGAGAACCCGTTGTCTACTGCTGGGAAGTACATTGACTTTGCAATCTTGGCACAGATCCACGAGATCAAGAGCATGACACTCGAGTTCAAGCTTCAGACCACAATAGAACAGACGTAGAGGTCCCGCAGGTTCTGAACAGGTGGAATATCATGCAGAGCAACAGCACCGTGGACACCACATATGTGAACGATGAGTACCGAGTCCTATGTCCACTGGCTCATGGCCCAACCTTCTATGCGAAGGGATGCTACACTGTGGGGTGCAATGAGGTGTTCACGGAATTCTAACCACAGGCAGGTGTCGGGAATCCTGTGGCAGTTCCACACTTAACCCTCCTCGAGAACACACACGTGAATCCGGCTTCCATGCAGGATAGGCTGTTCCTCCGGGTGTACACTGAGCAGCTCGCAGATGCCACGGTGAATGCTCCAAGACTTCATGTTTGGTATGACGAGAATGACCATGAGCTGAAACAAACGGGTTCCAAACAGCAGATCATGCATATGGAGTGAGAACACCAGCAGGTCCAACCCACAGCTAACCAACAGGTAGAGCTGGCATTGCATCATGGTGCATCAGACTGTGTCACTGTTGCGGTCCTGGTTCAGAAGGGAGGAGCCATCCAGCAGGTGGATAAGCTAGACGACTTCAAGCTTGTGGTTGCTGGGACCAATGTTCTTGGTGAGGTACGCGAGCTGGCTGATTGCCAACTCTACAGACAGAAAACTAAGTCATATGCACTTCTGCGCCTAACCAGTGGAAGCGACGGCCTCGAGTCGGCACTCGAGGGCCGTCACCACCTCGGGGGCAGGGACATCCCACCTAGTCAGCGTAACCGTCTCAGCTTCAACAACGGAACCCTCATAGCAGGGACTCACTCATTAGGTGTGACGGTACTTTAATTTGGCTATGCTAAGCTATGCATCCCGAACACATCAGGTATTCTGCTTGAGTATGCGTAGAGCACGACTCCTGTTGTCACCGCTGCAGCTGCCACCACTACTATAAGCTCTGCTGTCTTCTGACCTGTCGATGCTTCATAGTCGAGCGTTGGCTTAGATATCTTTACAGCCTCGTAGTACTCAGCGAGACTCTCATCTGCCTCTTTGATGCTCTGGTTGGCCTGAGCTCGGAGTTGAGTCGGCGTGCCTCCCTCTGACGCATATGCTCGAGTGCTTTGCTGTACTCAAACTTCTCCTTAGACAGCTTCTCCATCGCCTGGTTATGACGCTGACCCTCGACCTCTGCCACCTTCTTGTCAGTGAAGATAAGTCCCCAGTTCGCTAAGGCAAACACGCCTGCATTAAAGATTGCGGATGCCATGCTATAGACTACAGTTTAAAGCTACTATATAGCTGCTCCAGCGACGGATCCCCAGAGCGATGTATGAACCAGAGGCTGATCCAGTCATGGATATAGATAACGAGGACTATGAGGACTATGATGAGGAGGAGGAGTCTGATGCAGACGAGTACGATATCAGTGGTGAGGCTTATGAAGATCCAGTCGAGGAAATAGATGACGAGGACTATGAGGAGGACTATGATGAGGAGGGTTATGATGCGGACTACGAGGTCTGTGGTGAGTATGATGATGTAGAGCCTGAATCCCGCAAGCTAGTACACAGAGCGAAAGGAATCTATCACGTGTATGGAGGTATTTGAGGAGGTCTTCAGTGATGGTCGCATGAATGACGGCCGTCTGTTCATCTGTTTAGAGTTCACCCAGGTCGTGCATGACAGGACGGGAGTGGGCGTCAGTGATGAAATTCGGGAGTTTATCAACAGTCTTTCTTGAGGAACTCTACTATCAGCCTGGTGGATATTACCGTGAGCCCCCTCAACTACTCGAGACTGCACGTCACAACGGCCACAACTTCACATTGGAGACAGTTAGCCAGTGGCTCAGACACCATGCGATGTTGCAAATATACAGACCTCGTCCACAGCACATCACGCATGCCCATTTCGAGGAAACTGTCCTGCTCTGAGTTCACTAGGCATATGTTCTACTCCTTCCACACGACTCAGTTGGTCATAAGACATACAAGTATCCCCTCACAATCGTCGATGTCGCCAGCAGGTACAAGCCGGCAGTACCGCTCACAGACAAGTCAGCTGGCCAGGTGGCCCAGGCATTGCAGGGTGTCTATGAGGTTTCGGAAAATCCCCTCCAGAAGCCGGAATTGTTGCAGGTGGATAATGGTAAGGAGTTCAGAGGGGAGACTGCAGCCCTCATGCGGAAACACAGTGTGGCAGTTAGGCGAGGCGAGCTAAGGCATCACCGTGCCCAGGCTATCATTGTGCAGTGGAATCTGATACTGGCAGAGAGACTGTTCCCACACCAATACGCCCAGGAAATGGCCATACCGAGTGAACATTATAGAGTATGGGTGAGAGGGCTGCCTGCTGTGGTGGAGAGATCCAATGCCGAGGTTACTAGGCTAATCGGGAAGAAGCCGGTAGAGGCTATCAGACACTCTGCTTGTCACAGCTCTAGAGGGGCGAACAAGGAGTGCCTACCCCCTGATGCTCTGGTTCGGTACCTGTATGAGCCTGATGAGCTGGAAGGTGGTCGACGGCGTGCAACAGATTATTACTGGTCGATAGATGTTCACAGGCTTGACAGGTATGTGGAGGTGGAGGGGTGGCCTACACTTTACTACCTGGAACGCCAGCACAGAGTGCCTAAGCGACCATTTGTCATAGAAGAGCTTCAGCTAGTTCCTGAATACACACAGCTACCACCCCCTAGGGTGCTAGCATGATACTCGTTGGGCTCGGTATGGACCCATCTGGCAGCACATGGTGCTTATCATAGTAAGCGGAAAGTCCGAGTTTTTCCTGCGCATACGTCACCATACCCTGGTTGTGCATGCGTAGGCCTCGGTTTGTAGCTCTGTCCACCCTGCCATGTAGGGGACTGTAGAACCTCTGCAAAGAGACCTCATTCTGCCGCTTTGACATTCCCTTAGCCGAGTACTTACTTGCCCCTGCGCTCTCCATGTAGTAGCATTTGGAGCAGAAAGCGATGCCATGAGAGCCTTCAAACTCGATATTGAACAGTCACGGAGTCCGTCCAGACCATTTGTCCCAAGCTAGCCAGTCCCACTTATGAGCCTGGTGCACTGCTCGCATCTCAGGGCGAATGACGTCGTCGAGGTTGGAGCCTGCTATAGTTATATACGCGGAGTCAGTGTCCATCCGCAAGGTACTCAAAGCTGGCACGAGCTACGTCGCGCCCAAGGAAGTCATTGTAGAACTCCAGCATTCGCAGCTTCACAAGCTCATAAACGGCTATCCCCACCTGGAAGGGCCTTCGAATAGTGATTATCTGCTTGCAACTCTGGACCTCGTATGACTCACCGATCTCCTCGAGATCTTCGAACCATGCACTACGCAGGGCCTTGCCTACCACACGTTCATCCTCCATGAAGCTAGGGCCTCGATGAGCTTCCCGTAGGCACTGTTGCCAAGGAGTTTGAAGAGATCTGCCAAGAGCACTTTGCTCTTATCTACATCTCCCGAGCGGCGGGCCTCCGTAACATTCTCCACGAACAACTCGAATAGGCACTTGGACTCATAGTCTATGGTACGGTATACAGCAGTGATCTCCAGGCCATGGGTTATATACCACCCGAAGATCGCGGCACACAGCAGCTGCTTCTTGCCACAGAGGGCACCAACCAGCTTCTGGGTGGTGGGCCACTTCCTGCCTCTACCAGGATCTCGCGGTTATAGAAGAGAGGAGGCATTATCTCGAACTTTGCCCACAGCGCTTTGGGGACCTCTATATCCACCTCAGCAAACCCAAACCAGCTGTCTGCTAGGAGAGCCTCCCTAAAGCTAGCTACCCCACTGGCCCCGGACCAATGGCACCCTTTCTCCTTACCACATGGCATCTCTTTGGCCATCGTTGACAGGTACAGAGCATGTGTGTCATAGCTGAGTAGACGTTGGCAGACACGCTCACTCTGGCGGATTCGAATCACACAGGCA
Source organism: Chaetoderma sp. LZ-2023a (assembly GCA_034401795.1). Taxonomy (NCBI): domain Eukaryota; kingdom Metazoa; phylum Mollusca; class Caudofoveata; order Chaetodermatida; family Chaetodermatidae; genus Chaetoderma; species Chaetoderma sp. LZ-2023a. The sequence continues at coordinate 4,019,575 of CM067369.1, forward strand.
TTGTGGTATCTGGTGAACACGATGCTTGGACCGCCAACAACAGCACCCTTCAGCATCTCGTAGGCTTCCTTGTCTTGTGAATAGAGGCTAACATCCAGCATGTGCTGACCAGGTCCACATAGGAGGCAATGCAGTGACACACCTGGGAGAGACACCGCGTCTTTGAGGATGTCTATTTCTCATTCTGTGTAGAACTCCCGCATCCGCACTAGGGCTTTGATGAATGGCCTGACGTCCAGGTTGTTGTAGTATCGCAGCCAGTCGGCGAATGTCCGCATTCCATGCTCGCTGAATGTCTGGTTACACTTTTCCCACCCTGTTCGTGTCAAGAGGTAGCCACCCTTGAGCTTAGATGTCCATGTTGAGTAGTCAGGAAGTCCTGGATAGTTGAGCTTCCCATGTGTGTCAAACCATTCATATGGGAGCCAGCTCTTCTGCTGTGTACACCCGTAAGCTTTGACCCATACCTCGTATGAGACTCCAGGGATGAGGTAGTTCGGCACATCGAGAATCCGTAGCTCAGGTATGATGAGGAACATGGTCTGACTAGCCTTCTTAGCGACTTTCACTGTACCTGTACTGTCAGTCCGCTCATCGACAAAGTACTTCTTGATGGGGTTCAGGTCATACCGCCCAGAGTTGACCCCCAGTACAGGCCGTTGGTCACACCACTCGTTGATCAGTCGCTGCTTTTGCTTTGGGAGCTTGTCCAAGTCTGTCAGTATGTACTGTGCCCTAACTATTATCCGGATTAGAGTGCTCGCCGTTGGATCTCCAACATGAACTCTCTGATCAGTTCTTTTGGGTCAGGATCGCAGAGGTGAGTGGGCTCACTCGTGGCGCCCTCTAAGGAGCAGTCAATTGACACAGAGATAGGTATGTGAGTTCTCTCGATCATGAGAGTCTCCGTAGGATGAGTCTTGATATCATCTAGGAGTGCTTCGAAGTCGTAAACTATGAAGTGTGGGTATGGGACAGGCCGAACTCGTTTAGGGACGCTTGGGCAGCATTTTATACAGCACTCTCACTGTACCACAGGCGTACATCCAGAGGCTCTCAGCTTCTCTTCTCTCAGGACTGTCTTGCGATATCTTTGTTTGGCATCCTCACCTCGCGGGTGTTGTGGACACCCATGCCACTGACAGAGATGGAACTGGTAAACGGTGTTGGTGGTCGGATCATAACCATCTACGGGAGTGCCCTCGATCCAACGCTCGCCACTGTGCCCACACTCTACACGATGTATGTGTATGCCTCTATTTCTCGACACATACTCAATCCAACGAGTAGCCGCTGAACTGGATGGTTGGGGCGGATTGAAGGCTTTCGCATACGCAGACTGTGGCACCTCAACCTTCTCGCCAGGACACACGATTTTTGTTTTGCCGCCTGTACAGTGATCAGCGTGGCATTGAAGATTGCATGCCTGTGTAAACCTCTGCTGACAGTGACTGGAGACTAGTTTATGTGCCAGCTTGGAGATGTTCTTGATGTAGACGGTATGGTTGTCCCACACTCCGATGGTCATGGTGTCATGGTAGTGAGCCACTTGCCTGATCATCTGCCAGGTGCCCTCTTCAGTTGGTTCATACACGTGAATCCCAATCTTGGCAAAGAACTCTACCTTGTCCAGCTGATCCAGCGAGGTCTTGCGGACATCAGGTACTGTCTTGCCGTATAACTGTGTGGTAAGCCCTTCTGCAGGAGCTGTACTTCTATCAGCTCTTGCTCCTCACTGGACTGCTAGACATCTCCAGAGACACAGGTTGTCCCTGTATGTGTCGAGGGCAGTCATACGCATCTTCTGTCGCGGCCAGTCTGGGAGGGGGCCTGTCACAAGCAGAGGATGGCGGTCGATGACAGCCGTGACCTCAACATTGATTGATCAAACGAAAGCCCACTTGCTGTTGGGTTGATCGATATTGTCTGTGTTGAGGCAGGCTTGCTCTCTTGCTGGCACCAGTCCTGAGTTGCTCCTATCGTGTTCAGCCATGGGCTCCCTGGAGCATTGTTGTGGAAGTGCATCACCCTACCGTCTTCGGTTTGATGGATGCGATAGATAAAGGTGTAGCGGAGGTAGAAGGCATTCTGGACAGTCTGCTGGATCGTTTGCATGATCTTGCCTGTGAGGTCTCCTTCTAGACCTCTGAAGAATGTCCAGCATACTGACCGGCATCATCTATCCTCTGTCTCCCTTTTGCCGAGACGCTGGTCGAGAATGTGTTCACCTTCTCGCCTTATGCTCCGGGCTAAGGGTTCAGACCTCGGCCCCTTATGCTCCAGGCTGGGTTCAGTCCTCGGCATCACTTAGCGATCCCGCATTGGAGAGTGAGGCGCTCCTGTGAATGGGCCGCCATCCACCTCTTTACAGTCTTGGCTCGCAAGCTAGCAGTCACCTCCTCGTCCAACTGACGAAGCTCACGTATGCACTGTGCTTTCTTGTGTGGATTCAAAGGCTCATCTTTGGTAAGTGCTGGAAATCTTCCCATCTTCATTGCCCGGGAGACTCGCTTCTGCCACTCCTCGGCACTGACCTGTCTGATCATCTGGAGCAGGTCTGTTTTCTTGGCCTTAGAGTAGCCTCCAAGGCCGAATTGCTTTGCAATAGCGTGAAGCTGTGCAACAGTACTCATGGTGTATATCCCTGTGGATGTCTGTCTCTAAAGGGGCGTTCAGACCCTATTATATGTGGCAATCAGTACCATTGGGTGGTGTATATCTCTGTGGATGCCTGCCTGGGCGTTCAGACCATGCTATGTGTGGTGCTGGCGATCAGTACCTGTGGGTGGTGTATATCCCTGTGGATGCCTGTCTCTAAATGGGCGTTCAGACCCTATTATGTGTGGTGATCAGTACCCGTGGGTGATGTATATCACTGTAGATGCCTGTCTCTAAATGGGCGTTCAGATGTGTGTGGGGAGGCTGTGCGATGCATGACCCTGGATAGGATAGTATGCGCATGTGTATAAAACCCTATGAGGGAGGTATGGCTAAGTCCGTAAGAATGCGTAGCATGCATGTGCACGCATCAGATCCACGTGTCAGTATTGTGAGAGAGTGTATGCTTATATTGTACCGAGAAATCACTTCGTTCTCAGTGTTCCTGGCACCAATTAGGACCGGAATGAAGCGAGAATTTCAAAACCGTTTACCATTTTAAAATCGGACCAGAAATGGCCGAGTTATCCACAAATGGTAATAGCGAGATTTGAACCTTTGATTTTAAGTTTGCTAATAAACACAAAACAAGGATCTCACGCCTTAACTACCTCGGCCATGTATACATTATTAATTATAGCTGATAAGTTATGTGTTCTCATTGCTGTTACTGCATTATATCGAAGTGACGTCAGACTGATAAGCACAGTAATCGCAATACTCATGCTCAGAGATAAGATTACTAAGAGGCGAGATTTTGGTAGTGTTGCGGTGGGTCAATCAATAGAGTATTGCATAGGATTGCCCGGCTGCAGACTGGGGTTCAAATCCACTCAAAAGACCTCGCTAGAACTTACCCGAAATTTCGAAACTAGGTAAGATGCTAGGCTGGTGTAATATGACCAGGTTAGATAAAGACCCACCGCGACACTCCCCATTGTGGGGTAAAAGCACCACAGACACGCACACACACCTGATCAGATGGAATAGCAACAGGGTTGGGTAGGAGATAGGTGGGGTAGTATAGGTAGGATAGGATATGTGGGATAGGTAGGATAGGTAGAAAAGTGTCCCACAGATAGAAAAATCTCCTCAGGATACCGGTCAGAATAAGAAAGGCTGGTATCCTGAGGAGGTTCTCCCAGAGACTGGAGTCCACACGGGAGGTTTATATTCTTGGCCATGGCCATGGCCATTTGTCTAAATGGAAATGCAGTTGAGGGAGGTGGTATCATTTTAATTCCGCCACTACTACTAGATCAGATGCCATGACTCTCTTCTTCTGAAACTTCTCACGTTCAGGGTCGGGGAACTTTGTCAGAAGCTTGAAGAACTTCTTCAGATGCTTGAGGAACTTCGCCAGACGCTTGAGAATGTTTCTGAAACTCTATCCACTGAGGATCAGATGCTATGACTCTCTTCTTCTGAAACTTCTCATGGAAGACCCGCTTCGTCCATGCCCTCTTAGCATTTGGCTTGAGAACCGTTTTGATGAGGTAGTCCCGATAGTTCTCGGCGGGGAACTTTGGAAATACCTCCAGATTACTCTCTAACTGCTTCCTACCTCTTTCATTGAAGATGTGCCCAATGACCTCCCAGCAGCCAACCCCTCATCTCTACCATCGGTGTGACCAGTGGCATGCCCAGCCTCCTGACCCTCAGTCACACTTGTACTGATCTCCGCTTGGAAGTAATATGTGGCCCCAGCCTGTAGATTATCCAGCATCCGGTGTTCATCATCACTGTGGAGGCGGAATACACAAGCCCACTTCCCGACCGCTAGTAGATATTTGGAATCAACCCTAGCCTTTTGAAGGGCAAGAATGACGGGAATGATCGATTTGAAGGGTAGGTTGAGTGACCTGCCCTGGGCGCTGTCAAGCTTCCAGTAGAGTATCTGTGTCAGGAGTTCCTTTGTACTGCGGGCCAGTGTGGTCTCCTCTATGGCAGTCAGTCTCTCCACTTCAGACGGAGGTGGAACTTTGGCTCGCCCGTGGATAATGTTGACGTCCATGAGATTAGGAGTATGGTGCTCAAGGTTAAGCTCGAGAGCACAGAGGCGAAGAAGGTAGAGCTCCCGCAGATGGTGAGCAGGTGGGAGATTGTGCAGAACAACACCACCTTAGATACCACCTACATAAACGAGAGTATCGAGTCCTGGCTTCCTAGCTCGTGGACTGGCCTACTATGTGAAGGGGAAGGGGTACTATGCCATCGGGTGTAATGAAGGTTTCACAAAATTCAACTTACAGCCAGACATAGAAATGCCTTTCGCAGTGCCACTCTTCTCCCTCCTCGAGAACACCCACGTGAACCCGGCCTTGATGCAGGACAAGCTTTTCTTTCAGGTGGACACTGAACATCTTGATGGAGTAACGATGACCTCTCCACGACTTCACGTCTGGCTTGATGAGAATAACCAGGAACTAAAACGGGAGGTTTCAAGACAGTGAATCCTACATGTAGAGCGAGAGTACCAGCAGGTCCAGGCCACAGATAACGAGCGTATAGACTTGAAATTGCAATGGGGTGTCTCAGATTGTGTAGCTGTGGAAATCCTGGTTCATAATAGAGGGCTGGTCCAGCAGGTGGATGAGGTAAATGACTTCACACTTTTAGTGGCTGGGACCAATGTTCTCAGTGAGCTACGCAATCGGGCTGATTGTTGTCTCTATCAACAGGAGATTTTATGTTGGGAAGTTGCTTGGGGAGTGGGTGGGCAATCGCACAGTAGACGTTACAGTACTGTACTTCGGCTATGCCAAGGTTTGTGTATCACACACCGCTTGTATTCAGCTTAAGCGCACGTGGAGCACAATTCCACCTCTAAAGATAGGTGTCACTAAAAACAGGTCAGCAGCTACCATAGGTCTCATCAGCTACAGCTAGGTGGTCAGTAATGCAGGTGGCCATTAAGGCAGGTGATGCGGCACCAGATCCTCTGTGTCACCTGTGAACATGCCAGAGTCTGCGATGGTGCAGATGGTAGGCACTTTAGTGTTCTGCCAAGTGAGCGTTGCCAAGGCAGCTGGAAGGGCCTGTGGGTAATTCCCTCATGCCGATGTGACACTGGTCATGACTACGTGTTTGTTTGTGCAGTCTCACTATGAAGAGCATAGGATACATTGTTACAGGCCACTCAAGAGCTCTGCTTGCAGCTGTTGCAGAGCATAATTGTTTGCATCAATAATATAGCTGTTGCTGCAAGCAGAGCATAAGCAGTTCCGAGGAACATCAGAATGTCGTGTTCTCAACGTCCTGTGTATGATATCCAACTAGAGACGGTAACAGATTTGGGCCCAATGGAACTGGGAGAGATTAGAGTGGAATGCACCCATATTTTCAGACTTGTTTCTTTAACCCTGGCAGCATCTAGATCATTGTAGGTGAGCCAAATACTTCCATAATTGCGTTAATGCCATTTCTGTCAGTGGATAGCTTCTTAACTCCTGTACTGTTGGTGGATTTCGGGCAAGTAACTCGTCTACTGCTGTTGGGATTATTAGGTCAGGAGAAGCAGTGGTAGAGTCGGAATTAAAATGATACCACCTCCCTCAACTGGCAGCCGATCGGCGATCCGTGGCCCCCACCGCCCTCTTAATCCTGGGGACGTAGGGTTGTTGAGACATGTTGTTGGTGTTTGCCTTTCATTCCGGTCCTGATCGGTACCATGAGAATGATGTGATTTAATCCTGGTCGGGGTCAAAATGATACCACCTTCCTCAACTGGCCGACGTTCAGCGATCTGTGGCCCCCAGCGCCCTCTCAATCCCTGGAGCATAGGTTGTTGAGACGGGGCCCACCAACGATCGCCGAACGGCTGCCAGGGAGGTAGGATCATCCCGACACTAACACTACAAGGAGCTGAACGTCCATTTAGAGACACGCCTCCAAAGTGATATACACCACTGATCGCCATCAACCACAGGACCGGACTCTCTCTATTCTGTGTAGGCTCAGACAAACACGTAGTCTCTGCCAGAGTCACATCGGCATCTACCTTGACAACGATGACCTGGGAGGAGGCTAAAGTGATTAGCATGTGAACCATGGCAGACTCTGGCATGTTCACATGTTAAGCAGAGAATCTAGTGCTGAGCAGACGTCTCCAGCAGACAACCACGGCCTACCCTCTCCACCCCATAGAAGTGGCAGACAGACTCATTACGTGGGTGAAAGCGGTCGTAAATGTTTCTCTGCAAGGGGTCGACCCAAGGATTGTACTGGGGGTCATCCCGGAAGTGGGCCCACTTGGCATCCAATATCATGGCAGTCTCAGCGCCCTGGGCCACTGCTGTAGACGCCAGCATGAGCAGTGTGATGAGAATCATGGCTATATATGAAGAGTTAAACTGAACAGAGTGAACCCCTCGAGAAATATCTGTGCCAGATCGAGCCGTGTTCCATCCAGATCAATAGTGATCTTCATCTCCTCAGGGGCGGGGGATAGCTGTTTCACTGTGCCGCCGGCTAAGAAACGTAGCTCTAGGATTATATGAGTCGTTTGCGGGCTAGTAAGTCCGACTCGTTAAAGCAGTTTAACACCACCCTTGACTTTGAAGACATGTGACACACCATCTACCCATAGGGTGCCCTCCTGGAGGTTAACAGCTTCTTCTGGTCCATTGAATGGACGACGCAGCAGGAGGTTTCCACCTGTAACCCCGATCCGGAGACACACCCTCGTCAGGGAGACACCTTCACCTATGTAGGTGAGGAAGGATAATCCACGATTATAGAGCTTTCGAACTGTCCCATCCTTTTTCACAACAGTGGAGAGGGGAGTAACCTCTATGTCAATGACTGCAGGAGGCCTATATAGGGGCAACCATGTTTGCCAGTCACCCCCAGGTCCAGCGCGGTACCACACTTCATTCTTCTCAAATATGAACTGCAGGTTTTTTGCCAGGATCAATAGCAGGCCATCATGGGCCATCGGTGGGGCACCGCTCGAATAGGGTTATGACCACGTGAAAGCTGAGGTCGTTATTTAGGGTGTTGATATCTGCCACCTCTGTATCTGAGAGCTCAATCAACGGCTCGAGGATGTGCTTCCTCTTCAGCAAATCATACAGAAACACGATCTTGTGGCCACCTATGTTGTGACCCAGGTGCCCCTTCGTCACATCCCTGAGGTCTGTGAGCAGCTCCATCCCATCACCACCAATGGGGTGGAGGGAGAATGCCTTTGAGTTTGCTTCGTACTGTAGGGCGAATGACTTGCCATCGCTCTCTTCTACCTTGGCAGCATCAACTGCATACACATCTACCAGGTCAGCAGGACCAGTCGAGTGAGCAAATATGGGTTCCAAAGCATGCTATAGGAGAGGTTTAAACAAGACATATAAGCATTATTACTCATTGACCTGACGACAACATGATATCATACCAGGAATATCTGATTTGGGCCGAGATCCTGAAGAAAGCAGTTAGCCCCTTCATGGCCCCTGCACAGATAAAGGCCTTAAACGAACAGAGACTCACACTGCACCAAGAAGGAGAGCGACTACAGCGGGAGAACTGGTATCAACAGAACACGAGCCTTGCAAGGAGGCGAAGAAACAGGGAAAATTTCCGATACTGGCAGGCCCTCCTGGAGGAGAGTAAGCGGGATGCAGGAGTCTTGACAGACGATGATGAGCCAGATGTCTTCACAGACAAGGATGAGCCAGGTGTCTTCTCAGACGAGCCAGAGGTCATACAGTGGGAAGCGGAGATGGTGCAGAGGTGTAAGACCAAGAAAGCCACCCAGCGGCAGACCTACTATCTTGGTGATAAGGTGAAGTTCCAGATGTCACATCTCAGAAAGCTACTGGCCCCGACATAGTGCTGGATGACCACTGTCTAAGAGACATCTGTCTCGCAAGCTGGTACAGTTCGCATGGCTCTCCAAAATGAACCCTTCTATGACTCATGAGCAGATCCTGCAGGTGATGCAGGTTTAAGCCTCCAGACATACCATGGAAAAATCAGAGTGGCGGAAGCAACCAAAACTATACCCCTCCCTGACTGCTGATGAGGGTGGTACCATCCACGGCTGGCGACTCTAGCAGATAGATACCATCAGGCAGAATCTCGTCCTTGAGGCAGAAAAGTACAGCAGAATGCCCAGGCGATATGAGACAGCATACAACGTCCTCGCGTGTACAACCACTGCTGCACGTGTGATTGGAGCCAGTGTTGGTGTGGCAGCTGTGGCCTCTCTCGTTACAGGGGTGGGTGCCCTTATCACCATCCCGCTGGGTGGCGTGACACTGGCCATCACTGTCTTCGCCATGGGCCTGGGGGTGGGGCAGCGGCAGATCACAAGGAGACTGGAGAAGGATGCTAAGTACGTGACACTGGCACAGAGTATGCTACGGACTATCGACGAGTCTGTCAGCAAAGCTCTCGAGGATGGCCAGGTCACCGATGAAGAGTACCACCATATATTGAAGGTCCAAGCCCTGTACCATATGGAGAAACCTAAAGTGCGACAGCATTACCTCAAAGGCGCCAGCGGGCGAGTTGATAGGGAGGAGCTAATAAACGAGATGTTATGGCGAGGTCACCTCGCCGGTCTCTGGAGTCGAGATGACTACAAATAGTATGCTGCCTGTACGGTAGCTTTAAGAACACCAGTATAGATGGCCTTCCCACTGAACCTCACGATAGTCATCCGGAGCCACCCGCCCATCCTGGGTACACCCTTGACTGGCCTGAGAGGTCTACTGGATGGTATACCAGAGCTAACACCGTTCTCCATCACAGTGGATGGACGATCCCGAACCAGCTTCTCCGTCAACCCACGACCGCTGACCAACCGCCCCATCACCATCAAGGATGCGAAGCAAGCTCATACTTGGATGGCTGCTCCAAGCCTCTAATACTGGAATCAGCAGCCGAACTTTGCCATGTGGTGTGCCATGGCAGGATGTTGAGAAAGTTCCACCATGCTTCACTCCTATTCTGGTACTCCTGAAGCTGTGATCATCGCCAGCTGTCTCAGATTCCATGGTGCGACGACTCCTCCATGAGCTGGGCGCAAGCCTCCCTGGTACAAACGACTTCGACCCACAGCTCAACAGTAATAGCGTCTCAGCGGCCAGCCTATAGAGACTATAGAGACTGTTCAGCGCTCACCCAGACTATTGGTGGCATGGAGGTGGTAACAGCGGCCTAGGGGTTATGTGACTACTCAGGATTCCTTTATCGAACACCCCGACGAGTAGGCTGTCGGAAGACAGCAACATTCTCGTTCAATCCAGACTCTGACCCTGGAGCGCTGGTGCAAACTATGCACATCACTGGCTTGTGGCAGGACTATCCAGATGTGTGGAAGTACTTTGTCCCACACACCACCTCAGGCCTCAAACCAGCAGGGATCGTTTGGATCAACCACTCCCTGGAAGCACTGTGCTACTGCCTCCTTACAGCAGAGACCAAGCTGTGTCATTCCATAGATAGTGTCTGTGGAGCAGAGGTCCAGGCCATGTTCATCAGTCTCGTTGAAGATATGATCATCGTGGCAGATCCCAGCAGATCCCAGCAGATCCCAGCAGTCTTATTGCTAAGTTCCAGCAGGGGTTGCAGAAGGCCCGTCGCAAACTTGACTTTGCTATTTCACCACACCTACGGTTGACTCCGAGCAACATGATCGTGAATATCGAGGACCTCCAAGTCAGGGGCTATAACAACATGATAGTCGAGGGGAGTTCCCGTGGTGTCCGAAGCACTCCAGGACTCAAGCGATCTATTTGCATAGTCGGCCAGGCCATGTAATGATCTTGCCCCCTTTTTCCTGCCATGCTGCAGAGCCTACACCACGCATGAAATGCCATAGTTCTAGGTGGTGGCTGTAACTGGCGAGAAACTCGTCTACTATTAGGTCAGGAGAAGCAGTCATGTTGATCAGATTCGTCTCTGGATGATTAGACCTGTAATGTGTGATCGGTATACCCTGTAGAATGTGTTTCCCTAAATGGGCGTTTAGACCATGTGCTGTGTGGTTGATCATAGGTGATCGGTATACCACTAAGGATGTGTCTCTAAATGGGTGTTCAGATGAGCTGCTGCAATGTTATCACGCCTCTGTTCTGACAGCCTTCTGTAGCCGCCGATTGCGGATCGGTGGCTCTCACCACCTTCTGTTCTGACAGCCCTATGTTGTATACTACTACATGTCGTTGAAAGGATCAAGTCTGGTCAGTTGAGTTTTTACCATTTTTGGTCCCTTTTACCCGATCTTGACCAATTGCTGTTAATTTTTATTGTTTTCTACACTATTTGGTCATTTTGACCTATTTTGACCATTTTATATAGCTCTTCATCGTATTTTAATGCTTTTGACCATTTTTGGGCCTGTTTGATATATGTTGACATTTTCTGATCGTGTTTCATTTTTTTGGGACAATTTTTCATTATTATTGATCGATGTTGACAACACATTGAATTGCTGCAGAATTGCAAGGCAAAATTAAACGTTTTACTGCTGGATTACAAGTCTCAGTTAACCCTTTTACTGCTGAATAACAAGTACCACTTAACCCTTTTACTGCTGAATAACAAGTGTCAATTAGTCTGTTTACTGCTGTATTACATGGGTCAATTAGCCCTTTTATTGCTGAATTACAAGTGTCAATTAACCTGTTTACTGCTGACTTACAAGTCTCAATTAACCCTTTTACTGCTGTATAGCAAGTGCTAATTGACCTGTTTACTGCTGTATTACAAGGCGCAATTAACCCTTTTACTGCTGTATAACAAGTGCTAATTAACCTGTTTACTGCTGTATTACAAGGCTCAATTAACTCTTTTACTGCTGTATAACAAGTGCTAATTAACCTGTTTACTGCTGACTTACAAGTCTCAATTAACCCTTTTACTGCTGTATAGCAAGTGCTAATTAACCTGTTTACTGCTGACTTACAAGTCACAATTAACCCTTTTACTGCTGTATAGCAAGTGCTAATTAACCTGTTTACTGCTGTATTACAAGTCTCAATTAACCCTTTTACTGCTGTATAGCAAGTGCTAATTAACCTGTTTACAGCTGTATTACAAGTCTCAATTAACCCTTTTACTGATGTATAGCAAGTGCTACTTGACCTGTTTACTGCTGTATTACAAGGCGCAATTAACCCTTTTACTGCTGTATAGCAAGTGCTAATTAACCTGTTTACTGCTGTATTACAAGGCTCAATTAACCCTTTTACTGCTGTATAACAAGTGCTAATTAACCTGTTTACTGCTGTATTACAAGGCGCAATAAACCCTTTTACTGCTGTATAGCAAGTGCTAATTAACCTGTTTACTGCTGACTTACAAGTCTCAATTAACCCTTTTACTGCTGTATAACAAGTGCTAATTGACCTGTTTACTGCTGTATTACAAGGCTCAATTAACTCTTTTACTGCTGAAATACAAGTCTCAATTAACCCATTTACTGCTGAGTCACAAGTCTCAATTAATTATTTTACTGCTGAATTCCTCGTTTAACCCTTTTAATGCTAAATTGCAAATCTTGATTAACCCATTTAATTCTGTCTTTTAATTTAGTATTTTTTGCGTGTTTTGGACTTTTTTTGACCGATTTTGACAATCTTTTAATCGTTTCTAACAAGTTTTGATTGGTTTTGGTAGTTTTCTGCCATTTGTTATGCTTCTTGATAATTTTTTATCATTTTGCACCATTTTGGTTATTTTTGACAGATCTTGACAATTTTTTTAGAAATTTTAACCGATTTTGACCATTTTCGATCATTTTTAATCATTTTTTATCACTTTTTGATGGTTTTTGTCCGATTTTGACAGGCTTTGACCGATTTCGGTAATTTCTGATCATTTTTGTCACTTTTTATCACTACGACTACTCTTTGAGGGTATTAGTTCATTTTTGAATTTTTGGGCAATTTTGGACCTTTTTGACCGATTTTGGTCATTTTTATTGTTTTAACTATTTTGGTCCTTTTTGAAAGATTTTTGCAATTTTTACCGTTTTGGTCCTTTTTCATCATTTTTTTTACCATTTTGGTCCTTTTAGACCGATTTTGACCCATTTTTACCATTTCTGTCGTTTTTGGTCATTTTCTTCAGTTTTGATGCTTTTTTTCACCGTTTTTCATAATTTTTGACAATTCTTAGTCCTTTTTGACTAATTTTCGCCACTTTTCTGCTGTTTTTGACCATTTTTTCGGGGTTTTTTATCATAATTATTTTTGATAGTTTTCGTCCGTATTTTATAGTTTTTACCGTTTTGGGTCTTTTGGCGTCATTTTTGATTGTTTTAATGATTTTGGTCCTTTTTGACCAATTTTTGCAATTTTTTACTGTTTTGGTAATTTTTCATAATTTTTTACCATTTTGGTCTCTTTCTGACCGAAAGAGAAAAAATTTTACGGTTTCTGTTATTTTTGGTCATTTTCCCATTTTAATGTTTTTTGACCATTTTAAATCGTTTTTGACAATTCTTGGTCCTCTTTGACTGATTTTCATGAGTTTTCTGCTGTTTTTGACCATTTTTATTCATTTTGAATAATTTTTATTATTTATGGTTTTCGTCCGTGTTCGAGCATTTTTTTTCGTTTTGGGGCTTTACATATGGGAGGCCGGTTCACCAAAATATTTAAAATAGTTCACAGTGATTTTTCCTTTCACCATCCAATGGCACATTTGACCAAAAAACCATTTCTTGGAACTCATGAGGTTGGTCCTCTAAACTCTAGGTCTTCTTATTATTCCACCCCTATCATTTAAAAGTGAATAACTAATAAATGGCTAAGCCGATCTGCTTGAAACTGTAGAGGCTACTAGGGACCCATAACATCTAAAGCTAAAAAATAGTTTAACATGATTGGGTAATTATTTTGGTGGCCATGTTGGATTTTCTGCAATTTTAGGAGACTTTTCTGAAATCTTCTTCTCTGAAACCAACAAGTTGGGTGATGCAACACTGAGCCTACATACTCTAAATGAAGCTGAGAATTAAATTTGATCAAACCAAGACGATTGGATGTTGGCTTTGGCGGCCATGATGATAGCATCATAAATCACAAATCAATCTTCTCCTCCAGAACTACTGAACTGATTTCGGTAAGAATTTGGGAATATAATCTGGAAATAAGGGCGATTAAACTTTGTGCAAAGGGAACCTAATAGCCATTAAACCATAACTGCCATTAACCAATGAAATTAGAGCATTTAGGCGGCCATTTTGAACCTTTTTATTTGCTGAATTTTAATGGCGAAAATGATATCCTATGGGTTCGTTCACCTCGCAAACTAAAAATTGACACTTTAGAATATATGTCAGATGAACGGTCGGCAGCCATGTTGATGATGTCATATATATTATTATACTCAGTAACAAAGTTTGTCATGGATCTCATCCTACAGTTTTGGTCTGATTAACTCCAAATCTGTTCAACCTCTAGTGCCTATAGAGCAATTGCTTGTCTGTGCTTTTATTTTGGATATGTCCAATCTTCTTCGAGCTACCCACACTCCCGTGTCCTATGCGAAATGGATAGGGATTTTCAGCATTGGCATTTGAAGTGCAACTATACCTAGGGTTTTGATCGGATCACTAGCATACTTGGTCAGGAGGGTCCTAAATATGTCTGCCCACCGAAATGTGGCCTTGACCTTTGACCTTTTACACCCGATGCATGGAAAATGGTCCCATATGGAAGGAATGGGGATTTTCAGGATGAATATTTGAACTGTAACTACACCTAGAGTAATGACAAGATCATTACCATACTAGGTTAGTATATTACAATTGGAGATTTCTTTTTTAAAAAAAATTTTCAAAGTGGAAGCCAGGTCGGCCATTTTGGTCAAAAATACCAGTTTTCGTTTTTTGCAGAAATGAAGCCATGAGAAACGATGATAAAAAACAACTTTTTAGAAATTTTTTTTTCCAAAATGGTCGCCAAAGTGCACATTTTGGTCAGAAATACAAATTTTCGTGTTTTTTTGCAGAAATGAAGTCAGGATGCCAATCGGTAAAAAAATTAATTTTTAGTTTTTCTTTCAAAATATCCGCTGAAATTTGTTTTGCTCCAATCGACTTGAAATGTAATGATCTTTTTTATATGCCTTATATTTAGATTTATCTCATACCAATTTTGAAGAAAGTCAATTAAATAGTTTTAGAGAAATTAGCTTTTCCGTGACACATATCCCCATAGTAAACCTATTGGAACTGTATTTGAACTGTGTTTTCTCCTAGAGTTTTATTCCGATTCTCTTCTAATCTTGTCAGATTCCATCTTTCTTTCATCGTACAACTTCAAAGAGCATGCTAGAAGACGCCTTATTTGATCCTTTATGGCCAAGCTGACCTGTTAGTGGTCAACACTAGCAGTTTCCGAGAACTCAGGTTTTCCATGCACAGTGTACAGCTATGGGAATTTGAACTTCGACTACATCTAGACTCTTTATCAGATCAGCACCAGACGTGTTCAATGGTCATATAAGAAGATGGCTTTTATTGTTCCTTAATGGCCAGACATCGCCCATTTACAGTCACCTCAGTACATTTCTTTGATGTTTGACCTTTCATGGCCACTTCCTTTATTTTCCTGAAAACTTTACTAAAGCAATATAACATATGCCCGATCCAATGGTGATGGTTTCGAGGGGATTTGACCTCCAGTTCAAGGTCACCACTTAGAGGTCAAATGTACAAGTTTTTGTTTTTGTTCTGAATTTCCTCCCTTTGCTCATACAATCTGATTGAGAGTCTGGGATTGCTTGACATGTTTTGCTTATGATCCAAACCACCACCCACCTAACATTGTACATTTCTTGGTTATTGGCATTTCAGAGCATTTTCCTTGATTTTCTGGAAATGTGTATGCTTCGAGTAGAATCAGATTTGATTACGGATACATTCTGTTCCAAGCGGATTGACAGCTGTCTTGATGACAGTAAATTACAAAACAATCGTTTTCTCTAGAACCGCTGGAAACGATATCGGGCCATTCAAATTTGTTCAAAGCAACTTGATAACTATATGTAAATGGGCTGTGTATTAAAACCAGATAGGCACTGCTAATGGCAATGGAATGCTTGGAACCCGGGCATTACTACTTGTAGCTATTATTATTATTATTATTATTATTATTATTATTATTATTATTATTATTATTATTATTATATTATTATTATTATTATTATTATTATTATTATTATTATCATTATTATTATTATTACACCCTAGCCGGCCCAGAAATATTAAATTTCATAGAGTTTATCAACGTGTCAATTCATTAAAGTCATACAATTCGTGTGCCCTTGACAGGCATTTCGGTAGAGGTAGCAGTAGCAGTAGCAGTAGCAGTAGCAGTAGCAGTAGCAGTAGCAGTAGCAGTAGCGGTAGCGGTAGCGGTAGCGGTAGCGGTAGCGGTAGCGGTAGCGGTAGCAGAAGCAGTAGCAGTAGCAGTAGCGGTAGCAGAAGCAGTAGCAGTAGCAGTAGCAGTATCGGTATCGGGAGCTGTAGTGGTAGCAGAAGCAATAGCAGTAGCAGTAGCAGTAGCAGTAGCAGTAGCGGTAGCAGTAGCGGTAGCAGTAGCGGTAGCAGTAGCGGTAGCAGAAGCAGTAGCAGTAGCAGTAGCAGTAGCAGTATCGCTATCGGGAGCTGTAGTGGTAGCGATAGCGCTAGCGGAGTAGCAGCAGTAGCAGTAGTAATAATAGTTTTTTCTTGTTGTTGTAGTGGCGGTATCGGCAGCAGTAACGGTAGTGGTAGGTCGGGTATGTGGTGGGTGATGTTGTTATTTTAACTGTTTCAATATTCTCCTGATAAATCTGCATAATTTAATTAATAGGTTGAGGCTGGGATTAGAAAGTAGTTGGTTGAATTTATGACAGTTCAGTCGGTATGTGTAATATGTTGATTGTATACTAATTCTATCTTGTTTGAAGTGGTCGCTAGAAACACGTGGTAGTATTCATCTCCGATATCTTGGTTGTCACAAAGAGGGTACATAACCTTTATTCCATGGGTATTCTATCCCACCTCCCCATTTCTATTAGCAGTGTGTGGTTGCTTGTACGAAATCGTGTTAGTGTAATCTTGTTCAAATTGTTCAGTTTTGTGAGGTATGCTTCGAATTCAAAACTTGTTTTGAAGATATTATATGTTATTTCTTTGCGCTCCCGTCTCTGCGGGCGCTGTGAGGGGATAAACACAGCACTGATATTATGTCCACACAATGCGACACGTCCCCAAGGTCCTGTTGTAACACAATGTGACACGTACCCGAGGTCCCGTGGTAACACAATGTGACACGTTCCAGTGGTGCTGTGCTAACACGATGTGACACGTACCAGTGGTCCTGTGGTAACACACTGTGACACGTACCCGTGGTCCTGTGGTAACACAATGTGACACGTACTCGTGGTCTTGTGGTAACACAATGTAACACGTACCAGTGGTCCTGTGGTAACACAATGTGACATGTACCCGTGGTCCTGTGGTAACACAATACGACACGTACCAGCGGTCCTGTGGTAACACACTGTGACACCTACCCGAGTTCCTGTGGTAACACAATGTGACACGTACCCGAGGTTCTGTTGCAACACAAAACGACACGTACCCGAGGTCCTGTTGTAACACAATGTGCCACGTACCAGTGGTCCTGTGGTAACACAATGTGACACGTACCCGTGGTCCTGTGGTAACACAATGTGACACGTACCAATGGTCCTGTGGACACACAATGCGACACGTACCCGTGGTCTTGTGGTAACACAATGTAACACGTACCAGTGGTCCTGTGGTAACACAATGTGACACGTACCAATGGTCCTGTGGACACACAATGCGACACGTACCCGTGGTCCTGTGGTAACACAATGTGACACGTACTCGTGGTCTTGTGGTAGCACAATGTAACACGTGCCAGTGGTCCTGTGGTAACACAATGTGACACGTACCAGTGGCGCTGTGGTAACACAATGTGACACAGTACCAGTGGTCCTGTGGTAACACAATGTGACACTTACCTGTGGTCCTGTGGTAACACAATGTGACACGTACCGGTGGTCCTGTGGTAACACAATGTGATACGTGCCAGTGGCCCTGTTGTAACACAATGTGGCACGTACCCATGGTCCTGTGGTAACACAATGTGACACTTACCTGTGGTCCTGTGGTAACACAATGTGACACGTACCAGTGGTCCTGTGGTAAAACAATGTGACACTCATCTGTGGTCCTGTGGTAACACAATATGACACGTACCGGTGGTCCTGTGGTAACACAATGTGACACGTACCAGTGGTCTTGTGGTAGCACAATGTAACACGTACCAGTGGTCCTGTGGTAACACAATGTGACACGTACCAGTGGCCCTGTGGTAACACAATGTGACACAGTACCAGTGGTCCTGTGGTAACACAATGTGACACTTACCTGTGGTCCTGTGGTAACACAATGTGACACGTACCGGTGGTCCTGTGGTAATACAATGTGATACGTGCCAGTGGCCCTGTGGTAACACAATGTGGCACGTACCCATGGTCCTGTGGTAACACAATGTGACACTTACCTGTTGTCCTGTGGTAACACAATGCGACACGTACCAGTGGTCCTGTAGTAACACAATGTGACACTTACCTGTGGTTTGTGGTAACACAATGTGACACGTACCAGTGGTCCTGTGGTAACACAATGTGACACGTACCAGTGGTCCTGTGGTAAAACAATGTGACACTTATCTGTGGTCCTGTGGTAACACAATGTGACACGTACCGGTGGTCCTGTGGTAACACAATGTGACACGTACCAGTGGTCCTGTGGTAACACAATGTGACACTTACATATGGTCCTGTGATAACACAATGTGACACGTACCAGTGGTCCTGCGGTAACACAATGTGACACGTACCAGTGGTCCTGTGGTAACACAATGTGGCACGTACCCATGGTCCTGTGGTAACACAATATGACACTTACCTGTGGTCCTGTGGTAAAACAATGTGACACGTACCAGTGGTCCTGTGGTAATGTAATATGACACGTACCAGTGGTCCTGTGGTAACGAGGTAGACTCGTAATTCAACGTGTGTGGGTTCGAAACCTTCATCTATTTAAATATCAACGAAACCGGTCATGGTGTGAATGAGTTTCATGAGATGTGAATAATTCATTAATCAGAGAGCGATGAAAGATATTTCACCGAGGTCCTGTTGTAACGCAATGTGGCACGTACGACTACATATAAGATGCGCAAACAATTGCCATTTCGCACTATAGATCCCATGTAGGCGTATTACAAGCTTACCAGTCCCTCAAGCAACACATATTCTGAATAATATTTTTAATTAACTTAACTGGAACCCAGTGATGTGTAAATTATTAAAACAAATTGCTCCACCTCTTTCACATACGGGATTAATGGTACGGCAATTTCCCAAGTGAAGCGATTAACAGATCAAGAGCGCAGAATGGTTAGCGTGGATTAATTTGTCTAAGTGGGTTATTGGCTACTTTGATGTGATCTGATGTCAAAACCGATACGTCAACGCATTCAGATGCCGGGAGTTTATAAATAATTTAAAGGAACGGGCAAATGAAATACCAAGCGCTAATATATTGCATTTGCATATTTTTTAACAATTCTTTTTAAACAAGGCATATCAGTAAACTGGTGTATGCTCCCCAATGGTATACTTCGCATGTACACTGTTGAAACTATGGCCCGGACAAAAATTATCTGTATTGGTCAGTGAACCATCAAAAGTAAGACAAAATCATGTTCAGTTAACCGTAAAGCGTAGGTTAAACTGACCAACCTTTCATAATGCATCTATTCACAATGTTTAGTTGAGGAGTTTTTGGCTCGCATCCAGTTTTCTGTGGATCAATCTTTTACCCACAAGGCAAGTAAAGGTTTCATTTTGAAAAGGGCTGATCAAACTGGGTTTGTTGAGTATTGGTGTAAAAGCCGTGGTACTACACAAGACCTTGTTAATATTTTGCAGTCGAGAATAGCCATGGCCGTTCAGAAATTTAACCATATTGCTTTCTATATCTGGGCTAGAACCTGCGATCTTACCGAGAAACGAGGCGACGGTTTTGTCTATTTAAGGACTGCCAATGATGAACTCGCGGTAGACCACATTTGCCAACACTATCACCATGCGATAGACATCATGAGGCGTTATGGCCAAACGGTGAAGTTTATCGATATACCGGCGTATTCTCTGGTCCTGTATAATGAGGAACTGCACCATTTGAATCCCTGTTCCTTCAAAGACCAAGAGCTGCAGCTGCATGACCAACTCTCTCTTCTCAATGATAGAATTGAGAAAATTAATGCAGATATTGGTGTACACACCATCAAATGCAGTGTAGAGTTAATACTCCGTAACAAATCTAGTGCACGTAAACGCATCCGTTATCATTATACTTTCGAGTTTCTGAAGGATGGTTTGCATGCAGGTATGCTACTGAATCTGGTTTGGCTTCGGAAGATTCATTTAGACGTTCTCCGGAGTTGCACCACCATCACTACTCAGTGGGTTATATTTTTCAGTAAGCATACGCTCACAACTTATTTCAGTAAGTGATATTACTTTTTTAGCGAATATTAATTTCGCCTCCCTGGTATAAATCAACAGGTGACCCATAATGCCGAAACCTCTGTGTATTAACACTGCAACCGTTTAGGAACTTAGTGCACTCCATAATATTGGTAAAATTCGAGCTGCTGACATAGTAAGATTCCGTGAGTCCAGAGGAGGTTCCATATTTCTGCCCAACATTAAGGCAGATCCTGATCTTCCTGCCACAGCTACAGTCCTTGAACGATTGCTCCATGCTGGGGACGTCGTATTCGACATCAATGATGAAGGCGCTGTTGGTGGGGTCGACTCACACCCAAGGGAAGAATCCCTGGAAGAGCAAGTAGCTAGACTGAACATGGAACTGCTAGCTCAATGTATCACATACAAAGCACTCCTTAGCTCAACTAGTCGACAAAGGGGTGATCAGACCCTAGTTGATAACCTGGCTCCTAGAGGGGTATATACCCCTAGAGAGCCTAAGAGGTAGCCGAGATGAGTTTCTCACAATGACACTAGGACGTCATCACCAGTTCGTAGAGCCTACGTGGATGTCTCTTCGTACAATGACTCTAGAATGTCATCACCCGGTCGTAGAAGTTATTCTGATGGTCCTCCTCCACGTAAAATGTCAACTTTTGATGGAAAATGTGAGTGGAAACAATTTTTCATACAGTTTGAGTATACTGCTTCACGGTACCGTTGGTCTGATACATATCAATTAGACATGCTCATCTCAGCTTTAAGGGACAAGGCCTTAAAGTGTTACTGCATTTGTTCTGTGCAAGTCCAGAATGATTATGTCAGTTTACGCGACAAATTAAGGTTGCGATTCAGGAAGAAAGATCTTCCCCACATCATCAGAAAAAAATTTAAGACATTCGACAAGAGGGTAACTCTTTAGAAGAATTTGCAGATATCATTCAGGAGCTCACTTTAGATGGCTACCCTGATGCCTCAGAGAGTTTGGGCAAGAGCCGCAAGACAATTGCCATTGATGCATTTCTACGGGGTGTTGAGCATAAACGAGCTACTCTGATAGCTATGGATAAAGATCCAAGCAACCTGGAGGAGGCTGTACAAATGGTCAATGCAGCTATCCATAATCAAAGATTGATCATGGGTTCCAGAAGACCTGAGGTTCGAAAGGTCCGTTTTCCGGACGATGCTTCTGGTTTGATGGAGGCAGATAATCCTGAGTAGTTGAGAGGCATAACGGCTCCAAGCAGGATAGATAAATTAGAGAAAGATGTCAAAGGACTTAGGAAGGATATGGCGGAGATGAAGGTAGATGTTGCTAAGATTTTGAATCTTATATCTGATCAATTCGGTCGAGGTCGTTCTCCTCCAAGAGGGAAGGTCATTCCATCACGTTCCCCTTTTCCTCCCCTCAGATCGGGAAAGTGCTTTAATTGTAATTTAGAGGGCCACTTTTCCCGTGGGTGTCTGGAGCCGAAACGTACAAGGTCGCCATCACCTTCTGCTCCACTGAGATCTTCGCCTGTGCGATCATATGATGTTTGCATGTATGAGTTTAATCATGACCCTATGACACTAGTCATTCCCATTAAAGTAAATGGTGTTTCCGTTGATGCAGTAGTGGACACTGCGGCACAAGTGACAGTAATTGGCAATTTCTTTGCAAATAAATTACCTTACCCTTTAAAGAAGTTGGAGTCTATTTCATTGAAAGGTGCAGGTAGAGACAATATTATCCCTGTGGAAAGTGTTGAGCCAGTCACAATTGCATTAGGCTCTATGATGTTCAACTGGCCAGTCCTTCTTGCCAATATTAATGATCCGATTATATTAGGCCTGATTTCTTGAAGGCACACAAGGTCATCATTGATCTGACTAGACTGTGTCTGACAATTAATGGAGAACCGGTTCAAGCATCAAAGTTGAGAGCTCATGGGAAGGAAGCCCAAGTTGCTCGGGTAACATTGAAGCAGAAAGTGGTCGTTGATCTTTTTGAGGCCATGAAGACCACAGGCCTTCTGGATCGGGAGGTACAGAATGATGTTGTGCTCCAGCCCTCATCTAAACTGGAGGGTCTGGTAACACCTCATACAGCGGCTACTGCCAAAGATTTGCAGATTCCTATTTTGTTAAGGAACCTGTCGGCACAATATATTATTCAATATATTACTCTGGAACAAGACCACTGTAATGGTTTACAGATTTCTACAACCACTGACGTGGACATCCCTGTGTTCTTACAGGATCTGCATGAGAGGTCGACATCGGGTTTATCGGAGACACAGTCTTTGCAAGTTAATATGGTATCAGGATGCATTTGTAAAAGATGATCTTGATTTAGGTTTGTTCAAGAGGATAAGATATACGGTTGACACAGGTAATGTACAACCTGTTCGTTCTAAACTTAGACAAACTCCTCTTGGTTTTGAGAATGAGGAAGAGAAACACCTGAAATGTTAGAGAAAGGTGTCATAGTTCCATTTTAGTTCGGAAGAAAGACGGTACCATGCGGTACTGCATCGATTTTCGAGCAGTCTAACTCGCAAAGACCTTTAGCCTCTACCAAACATTGAGACATGTCTGGATGCACTTGGTGGTGCTAAATTCATCAGCATACTTGATATGGCAGCCGGGTATTGGCAGGTCGAGGTTGACCCAGAGGACCGCCACAAGCTCACATTTATCACAAGATATGGGCTCTTTGAATTTGTCTGGATGCCATTTGGTATGTGCAACAGCCCGGCTACCTTTCAGAGGGTTGTTCAGCTGGTGTTGCAAGGTCTTAACTGGTGCGAGTGTCTTGCATATTTAGATGACGTGGTAGTGACAGGGACTGACTTTGACAGTCATATGACCAACTTGAAAGCTGTCCTTTCCCGATTCCTGTCGCATAACCTTAAATTAAAACCTAAGAAGTGTAATTTGTTCCGTACAGAACTCTGTTTCTTAGGTAAGTTGGTGAGTGATAAGGGAATCGCTGTTAAGCCAAACAATATGGAAAGCGTCACTAATTGGCCTGTTCCTAAGACCAGGAAAGAGCTGGAATCTTTCCTAGGGTTCATGAATTACCATCGAGAGCACATACAGGGTTTTGCTGGTATTTCTGCTCCTCTCTCTGCACTTACCAGTTCCAAAGTAGAGTATGACTGGACTCCAGAGCATCAGGTAGTTTTCGAAACACGTCAGGGTGCTATGGCCAACCCGGCAGTGTTAGGTTATCCGACAATGGATGGTACCTTCATACTGGATACTGATGCTTCAGAGGCTGCTATTGGTGCAGAGCTATCCCAAATTCAAAATGGGAAAGAGGTGCTTATTGGTTTTGCGAGCCGAACGTTGACACCGGCTCAGCGTAAATATTATGTTACATGCAAAGGGTTGCTAGCCATGGTAGCATTTACTAGGCAGTACCATATGTGTTTGCTAGGACGGTTATCTATTGTGTGGGCTGACCATCACAGTCTCACTTGTCTGCTCAGTTTCAAGTACATCAAAGGACAACTAGCTAGATGGCTAGAAGAACTGTCCCAATATACTATAACGATGCGGTACAGGCCCGGTAAACAGCACACTAATGCTGATGGGCTATCACGAGTTCCAAGTGATTTGTCACCTTGCCACTATTATGAAGATGGCCAATCTCTTAGTTCATTACCATGTGGCGTGTACAAATATTGTACCAAGCTTCAACAGAAATGGTCTCAAATTGAACAAGATGTTGATGATGTAATTCCTTTGGCTTTTCAAACCATAAGGATCCTTCAACTGAGTAATAATGACCTAGCAGACAGCGACACAGTCAGTGATGATCCAGACGGACTGCTGGATGGTGTCCCCCAAACAGACAAGATTATCAGAAGGTCAAACTGGTTAGATGCATTCTCTTTGGAAGATATAAGGGAGCGTCAGTTGGAGGATCCTGATCTGAAGACAGTTGTATTATGGATTGAGCAGTCACACACACACACACACCTTCTGACGCAGAGCTATATTTTGCTAGTCCAGCTGTCAAGTTTTGGTGGGCTCGTTGTGATCAATTGGATTTTGTCAATAGCATTTTGCACTATCTCTGGGTAGAAGCAAATACCACACGGAATCTACTGGTAGTACCAAAATCCCACAAGAACCTGTTTTTGGAAAATTGTCATGATTCCAAGCTTGTCAGTCACATGGGTGAGCAGATGACATTAGAGAGAGTTAAGGCTAAATATATCTGGCACGGATACTCTCGTGATGTGCTGGCACATGTGAAATCCTGTCGGATTTGTAGTTGTAGCAAAAAAGCTTCCATCCGACCTAGAGCTGCTCTGGGTGAGTTCCATGCTGGTTTTCCCTTGGAACGGGTACATATGGACATTTTTGGCCCCTTTATCACATCTGCACTGGGAAATAGAGATATGTGTTGACGATCATAGATCAGTTCACTAAATGGGTTGAGTGCTATGCGTTCCCTGAACAAGGGCCAGAACTGGTAGCCAAAACGTATGTGGAGCGTTTCGTCACCACATATGGCTGTTCACATTTCTTACACACCAACCAGGGTTGTAACTTTGAGAGCAATTTATTTAAGGAACTGTGCCATCTACTGGGGATTTCAAAAACACGCACCACAGCTTATAGACCATGTTCGAATGGACAGATTGAACGTATAACCCGTACTGTCTTGCAGTGTATACGGTGTTACCTGCAAGAGCATGACAGACAGAAAGATTGGGACAAGTATATTCCTTTCATCGCTGGAGCTCTACCATCTACTGCAAGCCAACAGACGGGTTATACTCCCAACATGATGATGCTTGGTCGAGAAGTGCTACAGCCTAGTGACATAATGTGCAAATGCCCTGTGTCTGCGACTACAGAGGATGCTCCTTCAGATGCCAGTGACTTCGTCCAACAGTTACAGCAAACGTTGCATGAAACTCATGAGATAGCACGGGATGACCTTAAAATGCCTCAGAAGCACCAGAAAAAAGAGTATGATCTACGTTTGCATGAGCAAATCATGTTGGTGATGTAGTTTATCTTGCTAATTCTGCAACTAAGATAGGTCAGTCCAGTAAACTACAACCTCCTTGGACTGGTCTATTTATTATTTGTAAAAAGTTGTCAGAAGCGCTGTTTGGTATCAAAAACCAACGCCGGGAACTAGTTGTTCACCATGATAGATTAAAGCTGTGCAGAGATCGTGATTTACCTCTCTGGATATTGCGAATGAGGCGTGCTATAAGCTCTGAAGATCATGACGATGATTATCCCCCGATAATGGCCGTAGGTTATCTGATGGTAACCATGTATCCATTTTTGGAGAGGATTTGGATGAAACCATTCCATATGGTATTGATCAATCCTCATCAATTCTGCATAATGATCTAGATGCTGTTTTGACAGATGACCTGGATATCGACTCTGTTTTACCCATCCCACAAATACAGCATCACTCTCCTAGGCGCATGAGGTGTCAGGTCCGAGGAGAAACGCATCACACTTCCCCTAGGCACATGAGGTATCAGGTCTGAGGGGAACCGCATCACACTTTTTCCCCTAGGTGCATGAGGTGTCAGGTCCGAGGGGAAATACATCACACATCTCCTAGAGATGACCAACTCCAAACTCACACCATTCAGAGTCGAACAGGAAGGCCGTGCCGTCTTCCCAACAGGTTCCGAGATTATGAACTGTATTATAATGCTCTTTAAGCATTCATGAATTAGACTATGTAAGTCTTCATGGACCCTACTTGTCCACCTGCATATATGTTCCTCTGGTTTCATCTTATTTCGGAATCATTTGGTCATGGTACTGTCGTGGACTGCAGTTAGCTTTTCGGTCGTAGTACAGTACTGTAATAGTAGTGTTATAATGTACAATGGTAACAGTAATTCAACATTAAAAGAATTACTGTAATCCAGATGATATGATATTATGACTTCAAATTTTAACATTCTGCATGACACTGAAGACATTCAACTTGTCCGAAAAACATTTTTAATCATTGGTTTATTTTCCGTTTCCGTTTTAGCTTTAGTTTGAGCAACAACAAAATCGTGATGTTCTATTCTTTGTAAGCTTTTGGGAAACTAAATTAGTTGGACACATAAGCACATAGTGGATTTTTCCAGCAATAATACTCCTTGAAATACCAAAAACCAACAGGGTGTCCATCGCCGTATAACTCACAGAACGTGTTATTATAATTACGCGTTTTTCAAATGATGTGTGAATAATTGCGCGTAGTAATGTGTGGTTATATTTACACATTTATTGATCACGTATTACAAATATGTGTTGTCAAATGATGTGTAAATTGTTACGCATTGATCATACGCATTGTATTGTTAACTGTATTTATTGTCAGTTATGACGCGTGATCATAATAATGTTCTCTGTTTATGTGTGTATGGATTAAATCCATGTACACGCTTTTTATAAGTATATGCATCATATGTTATGATGCAAACTCAACGATGTATAGTGAAATTCAATTTAGGTTAGCTACACTATGTCAGTTCTACATTTGTCAGCTCAGATATTTTATAGGGTAGCCCAAATACATATAAAGTTTTGTTAGGCCAGCTCAGATATTTTATAGGACAGCCCAGATATATTAATTCTGCATACCGGTAGGTCAGTTCAGATATTTTATATTAGGCCAACATATTATACACTGCCATACCTAGGTATTTCATTTATTAAACGTGTAACAATTACATGTTAAAATGATGCAATGATGCATTATTACTCCATAATGCATAACTCGTGCATATTTATAATGTGCAGTACTCTATAATGCAGAAATCCTGCATATGACAGCATATTTATAATATGCATTTAGCAAAGACTGTATAAATCGTGCAGATGTATTTCTTGCGCTTACCATTTCATAATGCGTGAAGTAATTGACGCATTAGTCATAGCGTAAATTCATATGTTTCTTTCATCTGCTGTATTATCCATTCCGTTTTAGCTTCACTCAGATATATTCATTGTGATAGGGATAGTGGTTTTCCGGATTTCCTAAATTTGTAAATTCAGATCCGTTCAATTATATAAGAGGTATATCATAAATGTTAAGGTTAAAAATGTTCACTAACATTTAAAATATGCAATATTCATAGGTTTTCCTCGAATCTCACATATTTTAATTTCAGATAACATGTCCTTTAAATTCATGTGAGATTATTTTTATTACTTCTTTATCAATTTGGCAATTCCGTCAATTCTGTCAGTTTTCTGCTGTGGTGGAATACCACTGTCCTTAATTTTAGTTAGGGATGCTATGCTATTTTAAAATCTGTAACGATGGCCCTCGTCCGGCAGCTATTGCTCTATCCATCTGCATTATGCCGTTATGTCTGGACAGATGGACATCTATCATGGTCAAAACTTTGGCATTTTCTTTATATTATTCTTGAGAATTATTTTTTTAAATATTCTATTTCTTCCTTTAGCAGCTGAGCGTCAATGCCTGTATGTTTCTTGTTAAATACAACAGTGAATCAGTCTGATTTTCTTTAAAAAATTTTAGAAGACACTTTTTCCTAGCAATGGGGTACTGGCGCCTCGCATTAAAAATCAAAATAAAACTATTTGTGATAATGTAATGTATACAAATTTTTGTGAAGCTTCCAGTATCAAAGCCCTTGGCAGACAGACTTGATCTCTTCACGCGGGTGAAAGCAGTCATAAATGTTTCTCCGCAAGGGGTCGACCCAAGGATTGTACTGGGGGTCATCCCGGAAGTGGGCCCACTTGGCATCCAATATCATGGCAGTCTCAGCGCCCTGTGCCACTGATGTAGACTCCAGCACGAGCAGTATGATGAGAATCATGGCTACATATGAAGAGTTAAACTGAACAGAGTGAACCCTTCGAGAAATATCTGTGCCAGATCGAGCCCTGTTCCATCCAGATCGATAGTGATCTTCATCCCCTCATGGGCAGGGGCTAGCTGCTTCACTCTGCTGCCGGCTAAGAAACGTCGCTCTAGGACTATATGAGTCACTTTGAGGCCAGTGAGTCCGACTCGCTGAAGCAGTTTAACAGAACCCTTGACTTTGGAGACATGTGACACACCATCTACACGTAGGGTGCCCTCCTGGAGGTTAACAGCTTCTTCTGGTCCATCGAATGGACGACGCAGCATGAGCTTTCCACCTGCATCCCAGATCCTGTGACCCACCCTCGTCAGGGAGAACCCTTCACCTATGTAGGTGAGGAAGGATGATCCCAGATTGTAGAGCGTTCGAAATGTCCCATCCTTTTTCACAACAGTGGAGAGGGGAGTAACCTCCATGTCAATGACTGTGGGAGGCCTATATTGGGGCAACCATGTTTGCCAGTCACCCCCAGGTCCAGCGCGGTACCACACTTCATTCTTCTCAAATATGAACTGCAGGTTTTTTACCAGGGTAAATAGCAGGCCATCATGGGCCATCGACGGGGCAACGCTCGAATAGGGTTCGACCAGATGAAAGCTGAGGTCGTTATTTAGGGTGTTGATGTCTGCCACCTCTGTATCCGAGAGCTCAATCAACGGCTCGAGGATGTACTTCCTCTTCGGGAAATCGTACCGAAACATGATCTTGTGGCCAATTATGTTCGACCCAGGCGCTCCTTCGACACATGCTTGAGGTCTGTGAGCAGCTCCACCCCATCACCACCAATGGGGTGGAGGGAGAATGTCTTTGAGTTTGCTTCGTACTGTAGGGCGAATGACTTGCCATCGCTCTCTTCTCCCTTGGCAGCATCAACTGCATACACATCTGCCAGGTCAGCAAGACCAGTCGAGTGAGCAAATATGGGTTCCATAGCACGCTATAGGAGGGGTTTAAACAAGACATATAACCATGCCAATTGTCCAACTGCTGCTCTCCGGCAGTGAGAACATTATCTCACCCTCTCTAGAGGGCAGACGGGTGGTACAGTACCGTGTAAAATGGGTCCTCTTCGAGGTTCCCCAGCGTGGCACAACAAACATACACGCCGATGTGCTACATCAACATCTGGGCAGTGCACACAGCAGCTCACTGGTAGACGTGATAGAGTATCTCCCAGGTGCCAACAGCAACCTATGGAAAGCTATCAGTCCTAGCCTGTTCATACCTGCAAATAACCTGTTTGACAGCCCCTCCATTAACATATATGCCAGCACGGATGGGATATCAGACGACCATTTATAGTTTACACTCCTATTACCCATTGACCTGATGACAACGTGATATCACACCAGGAATATCTGACCTTTGCCGAGATGATGATAGCCAGCTACAGGTTTGCCTCTTCATGACCCATGCACAGATAAAGGCATTAAACGAACAGATGCTTGCACTGCAACAAGAAGGAGAGTGACTACAGCGGGAGAGCTGGTATCAGCAGAACGCGAGCATTGCAAGGAGGCGAAGGAACCGTGACGGTTCCCGATACTGGCAGGCCCTCCTGGAGGAGCGCAAGCGGGATGATGAGCCAGATGTAGCGGAGACTGCCGACGATGTAGCGGCGACTGCGGACGAGGATGAGCCAGAGAGTAAGCGGGATGATGTCTTCACATACAATGATGAGCCAGATTTAGCGGAGACCGCCGACGATGCAGCGGCGACTGCGGACTAGGATAAGCCAGAGAGTAAGCAGGATGATGTCTTCACATACAACGATGAGCCAGATGTAGCGGAGACCACGGACGATGCAGTGAAGGCCGCCCATGCGAGGATGAGCCAGAGAGTCAGTGGGACGATGTCTTCACATCCGACGATGAGCCAGATGTCTTCACATACGACGATGAGCCAAGTGTCTTCACAGACGAGGATGAGCCAGATGTCGTACAGTGGGAAGAGGAGATGGCATAGAAGTGTAAGACCAAGAAATCCATCCAGCGGTGGATCTACTCTCTTTGTGATAAGGTGAAGTTCCAGATGTCACGTCTCAGAAAGCTACTGGCACCCGAGATAGTGCTGGATGACCTCTGTCTAAGAGACGTCTGTCTCGACACCATCAAGCTGGCATGGTTCGCCAGGCTCTCCAAAATATACCCTTCTAGGACTCATGAGCAGACTCTGCAGGTGATGCAGGTTTAATCTCCAGGTATACTATGGCAAAATCAGAGTGGCGGAAGCAACCAGAAATATACCCCTCCCTGATGGCTGATGAGGGCGGTACCATCCACGGCTGGCGACTCCAGCAGATCGATACCATCAGACAGAATCTCAGCCATGAGGAAGAAAAGTACAGCAGAATGCGCAGGCGATATAAGACAGCCTACAACGTCCTTGCGCATACAACCACTGCTGTGGGTGTGATTGGAGCCAGTGCTGGGTTGGCAGCTGTGGCCGCACTTGCGACAGGGGTGGTGGCCATTGTCGCCATCCAGCTGGGTGGCGTGACACTAGCCGGCACTGTCTTGGCCATGGGCTTGGGATGGGGCGGCGGCAGATCACAAGGAGGCTGGAGAAGCATGCTAAGTACGTGGCATTGGCACAGAGTATGCTACGGACTATCGACGAGTCTGTCAGCAAAGCTCTCGAGGATAACCAGGTCACCGATGAAGAGTACCACCATATATTGAAGGTCCAAGCCCTGTACCGCATGGAGAAACCTAAAGTGCGACAGCAATATGTCAAAGGCTCCAGCGGGTGGGTTGATATGGAGGAGTTAGAAAACGAGATGTTACGCGAGGTGGCCTCGCTGGTCTCTGGAGTCGAGACGACTACAAATAGTATGCTGCCTGTACGGTAGCTTTAAAAACACCAGAATGGATGGCCTTCCACTGAACCTCACGACAGTCATGCGGAGCCAACCACCCCTCCTGGGTATACCCTTGACTGGCCTGAGAGGTCTACGGGATGATATACCAGAGCTAACACCATTCTCCATCACAGTGGATGGACGGTCCAGAACCAGCTTCTCCATCAACCCACGACCGCTGACCAACCACCCCATCACCATCAAGGATGCGAAGCAAGCTCAGACTTGGATGGCTGCTCCAAGCCCCTCATACTGGAATCAGCAGCTGAACTTTTCCGTGTGGTGTGCCACGGCAGGATGTGGAGTAAGTTCCACCCTGCTTCACTTCTATTCTGGTACTCCAGAAGCTGTGCTCATCGCGAGCTGTCTCAGATTCCACGTGTACTTCATGGTGCGACAAATCCTCCATGAGCTGGGTGCAAACCTCCCTGATACAAACGCCTTCGACCCACAGCTCAACAGTCATAGCGTCTCAGCGGCCAGCAGACTACAGAGAGAGTCCAGCGCTCACCCAGATTATCGGTGGCATGGTGGTGAAAACAGCAGTCTAGGGGTTATGTACGGTGACCCGAAACGTGACTACTCAGGATTCCCCTATTGAACCCCCCGATGAGTAGGCCATCAGAAGACAGCGACATTCTTGTTCGATCCAGACGCCGACCCTGGAGCGCTGGTGCAAAATATGCACATCACTGGCTTGTGGCAGGACTATCCAGATGTGTGGAAGTACTTTGTCCCACACACCACCTCACGCCTCACACCAGTAGGGATTGTTCTGATCAACCAGTCCCTGAAAGCACTGTGCTACTGCGTCCTTATGGCACAAACCCAGCTGCAGCATTCCATAGATGGTGTCAGCGGAGCAGAGGTCCAGGCCATGTTCATCAGTCTCGTTGAGGATATGATCATCGTGGCAGACCCCAGTAGTCTTATTGCTAAGTTCCAGCAGGGGTTGCAGAAGGCCTGTCGCAAACTTGACTTTGCGATTTCGCCACACCTACGGTTGATTCCGACCAACATGATCGTGAACATGGAGGACCACCAAGGCATAGGCTATAACAACATGATAGTCGAGGAGGAGTTCCCTCGGTGTCCACTTCGGCTTCAACACTGCCGGCAACGCACCTACGCATAGTACGAGCCATACAGTCGTTCCAACCCTGACACTGCAGCCAGTCGACATGGCAGCTCCAGGCGCCCCGACACTGCAGCCAGTCAACACGACACCGCTTCCCATGGTAGCTCTACGTGTGGTGTCAGGCCTAGCTAGCATGGCACTCAGGATCAGCCTACTCCGCCGCTAGCAAATCAGCTATAAGATTATCCTGACTCTCGACTGTAGCAGTGGTGACCACGGTGAGACGATGAACTAGCTTGGCATGCCCTAATGCCCCTATACCCACTTCCAACATGCACATCCAGGGGTTGCAGAAGGCTCTGCGATACTACAAGCTGGAAAAAGGATGCGCTGCTGAACCCTCCAGCCCTTGAATGTCTGGTGAGGCCATGGTGATCTGCAACTGCTGGGACACATCTGACAGATACTCCCGATCCTTGTAGAAACATTTAGCTCGCTGGAGCTGCTCGACGATACTCCCGCCCATGATAAGGTATTCGAGGAAGTAGAGCGGTCCTTTGCCAAATCCTAGATAGAGCTTCACAGCTGTCAGCTCCTCTGTCAGCTCACCACCGGAGCTAGTCCTTCAACTCCCTCCGGAAGACATCATTGTACTTCTCGCATAGCATGAGCCCGGACATGTTTAAGATGTCTCAATAGAGAGATGAATATTCCTGAGTACCAACCCGGCCACCTGGCAGACGCAGACTGGGAAGATCTTATTAGCTCTTTCGACAGGGGATGCCAATGTTTTAACCGCATTGTATACTCAGTGCTTAAATAATGACGTCAACGGTACAGATCGTGGAGCAACTGCCCGAGAGCCAGGCGAGTCTTCAGAAGGTGGAGAACCTGCTGCGAACCAAGACACAGAAGTTACTGACCAAAGCAAAACCTCTGGCAGTCCATGTCGCCAGTAACGTGGCCGCGAATGTGGCCATGGTGAAGATGACAGGGGGAAGTGAGGTTCTTGCTGTCGCCACTGTGGCTGTCCTCGCTACAGTTGTGAGTGGGGTGGCCGGGCACTGTCTCGGAATAACTCACCCCATCCCAAAGATCGCCCTCAGTGGTGCTTCCTACACTGTTGCCGCCAAGATCATTGGTGAACGTGTTACACTAATGGAGGCCGCGGTTCTAGGGCTAGCAACGAGTGCAATGGCTGAGATCATCGTCGCCCACGTTTAACCCCTCTGAATAGTGAGAGATGGATCACGAGACCCCTGTAGCATATGAGGCATGGCGTGCCAGAGGGCGGTGTGTAGCCCATAGTCGAGCATGTGGACTGAGGATTGCCAATGCTCAGGAATGGTGGACCGCCCACAAGGTGTGCCCCTGCAGAGAGTGCCAGTACCCTGAGCACTGCTACCTATTCCCTTGACCTACTGCGTGGGCCTCATATGCCCAACTATTTCACTGGGGGTATGACTAGTAGGTTTAAGCCGCCTGTAAAGGACTATGACTCTGACACTCACAGACCTAGAAAGCAAAGAGCTAGGCGATCTTGCTCACTCGGTTCCAAGGACACTGTTGCCCCTATCTCCTTCCTAGACTTCGATGAGAAGGGAGACACGCGGGAGATCTAAGGTACCATCCCAGCCCGAGATCTCCTCGGGATCACAGATATGGCAGGACAATCGGCCATTAACAAGGCCAAGACTGTATACAAGGGGATGGGCATCAAGGAGAGGGTGACAATGCTCTGTATGCTCGGAGTCGATGAGGCTGGATCCATCAAGGTTATGGCTGAGTCCTATGTACAGGACCTGGTTAAGGATCCCTTGAGACTACGGAACACATTCATCCAGGATGGAGGGAATCTCAAGATAGGTACCCTCAGCCTGAACATTATCACTATCGACGACCAAACAGGTTCAGGTGCTGTCGACAGCCTCCGGCTACCAGAGGTGAAGAAGTCAGGGTTATTTGGTTTGCCGCCTAAGTAATCCCACAGGATAGTCATGGCTTTGCATGTATCATATAGATACTGGATGTACTAGACACCGTGGGTGCTTACACAGGCCCACTACGCTATCTTCTCAGCTGCTGCTGGAATTTCATGCTTGACACCTCCATCGCATCCTTCGTATCCGCCGGAGGTGCAGGATGATCCTCTGGCTATCAGAGGTGAAGAAGTCAGGGCTCTTTCATTTGCCGTTTAAGACCACAGAATAGTCATAGCTTCCTGTGCATGTATCATACAGATACTGGATGTACTAGACACTGTGGGTGCTGACATAGGCCCTCTACGCTATCTTCTCAGCTGCTGCTGGGATTTCATGCTTGACGCCTCCATTGTATCCTTCTGATCTGCCGGAGGTGCAGGATTCCTCGCTCTGCAGGTGAAAGAGCTGGTGCAGGAAGTACTGCTGTTTAGTCTCCCAGATATAGACGAGACTCCCGCTGACCATGTGCTAACCATCCTCCGCATGCATGTCTGTACCATTCAACAGTAGACCGACTAATGCTGGTCAGGTGGTGCTGATCATTGCCCTGTCAGTACACGGGGGAAACATCTTGCTGCAGGCTCTCCTGGCCAAACATCTGCACTCTCAATGCATCCTTCTGGTGCCTGACTCCGCTGCTGAGGCAGTTGACAGTAATGATCAATGGTACAATGGCCCAATCAGCAAGACGCAGAACCTGCAAGCACTGATGGAGAAGCTGTTGGCAGCCCAACTGACAGAACCACTTGTTCTAGTTATCGATAACCCTGCAATGGACCAGAAGACAGTCACCTACCTCAGCAACATCGCCAGGCGCATCCGGCACACGCAGATAACTGTCTTCATCCTCTTTCAGAAGTACACCGGCGAGATCTCACCAGACATCTGCCACAATTCCTGGTTGCTATACTTCAGCTCCAAGTGTGAGCGTGCCCTGCTTGAGACCATATACGACAGCCTAACCCTCAAGGAGAACAAAGGGGACTTTATCGCAGGTGTACAGAGGGCAGCTGAGCTGTACTGCTTCATCTTCATCAACAAGGAGACAGGTGAGCTGTTACACTTCAAGCCATCTCTGGAAAAGGCGCAGACCTTCACCTACAATGCTCAGGATGCTGAGGAGTTTGAAGAGATCAGCCAGCAAGGCTTTACTTTTGTCAACATCCCCGGTACGACGTGCCTCAGTAACAGAGTCTACAAACCATTCAAAAGGTTTCTGTGAGGTGTAGTCTATAGTGCAATAGATAATAATAATAATAATAATAATAAGTACATTTATAAAGCGCTGAATCCATGACAATGCGTGCTCTAAGCGCTAGTGCGTAATAGCTATATCTACTGAGAATATGCTCGTTTGAAAAGGGTGGTTTTCAGTTGTGATTTGAAAATATCTAATGATGCTGAGTTTTTTAGACTAAGTGGTAGATTGTTCCACTCGGTGGGAGCTGCATAAGCGAAAGTTTTGTGGCCATATGTAGTAGAATTTACTTTTGGGACGTTTAGCAGCATCTGATTGACAGATCTGAGTGATCGACCAGGCGAATATATGGTTGTACTAGTTCAGTTAAGATAGCAGTAATCACTAACCCGTGGGCAAGGTACCACTTGAGAGTTGGTGCATACAATACACCCTCTTCTTACCAGAGGGTGCACCAACGAGCTTGCTAGTTGTAGACTTTTGTCGACCTGTTTTATCAAGGTATGTAAGCATCTCCGAAGGTATAGCCTCTTCTTGGATCTCACGATTATAGAAGATGGGAGACATCCCCTCGAACTCTGGCCAGCAAACCCGAACCAACGATCCGCTAGCAGATCCTGCTTAAAGCGTTCTATATCACTGCTTACATGCCCACCCCACCGCCGTACAGGTTCTTTACCAGACGGCATTGCTTGGGCCATCGTTGACAACTATAGAGCATTTGCATCATAACCAAGGAGACGTTGACATACTCGCCTATCTTGGCGAATTCGGGGACCCCCTGCCACGTGATATCTCGTGAACACAATGCTCGGAGCCCCAACAACAGCACCCTGTAACATCTCGTAAGCTTCCTTGCCTGGAGAGTAAAGGCTAATATCCGGCTCATGTTCAGCAGTACCACGAAGTAAGTACTGAAGCGACACACCAGGAAGTGACACCGCATCCTTCAGAATGTCAATACCTCGTTCTGTGTAGAATTCTCGCATCTTCTCTAAGGCCTCAATGAACGGCTAACATCCAAGTTGTTGTAATATCGCAACCAGTCAACACACTTCTTCATCCCCAGATCTCTGAAGGTCTTCTTACAAGCTTTCCACTCTGACAACTCAAGAAGGTAACCACCTTTGAGCTTGGACCACCACGCAGGATAATCAGGTAGTCCAGGATAGTCAAGCTTCTCAGGTGAGTCGAACCATTCATAAGGTAACCAGCCCTTCTGTTGCGTGCAACCGTAGGCTTTGATCCATTTCTCATAAGAAACCTCTGGGCCGAGGTAGTTGATTACATCAAGAAACCTCAGTTCAGGCGTAATGAGGAACATTGTCTGGCTAGCCTTCTTGCCGACTTTCACTATTCCTTTGGACGTAGTAGTAAGTTCATCCATGAAGTACTTCTTGATGAGGTTCAGGTAGTAACCCCCAGAGTTGAACCCGACCACAGGCACCTGGTCACACCACTCATTGATAAGTGGCTGCTGTCGTTTTGGTAACTTGTCCAAGTCTGCGGGCGAATGCTGTGACCGTACCCTTGCACGGATTGTGGAGGCTCGTAGTTGGATCTCCTGCATGAACTCTGATATCAGCACTTTGGAGGTAGCATTGCAGAGGTGAGTTGGCGAGCTCGTGCTACCATCTAAGGAGCAGCCGACTGACACCGAGATTGGCATGTGGGCACTCTCGATCGTGAGACTCTCTGTATGGTGGGTCTTGATCCCATCTAGAAGGGCTTCAGAAGTCATAGATAATAAAATGTGGGTATGGTACTGTCCGCACAGGGACGTCGACGCTTATACAGCGTTTTATACAACACTCCCACTGTACCACAAGCGTGCATCCCGATGCTCTCAGTTTCTCGTCTCTCACGACCGTCTTGTGGTATCTATGATCAGCATCCTTACCTCGCTGGTGTTGTGAACATCCATGCTAGTGACTGCCATGAAACTGGTATACTGTGTTGGTTGTCGGATCATAACCATCTACGGGAGCCCCCTCGATCCAATGCTCACCACCTAGACCACACTTTGCGTGGTGTATATTAATTCCACGGTTTCTCGACTCATATTCAATCCAACGAGTAGCCGCGGAACTGGCCGGTTGGTATGGATAGGAGGCCTTCTCATACGGTGACTGCGGTGCCACTACCTTCTCCCCAGGGCAATCGATTGTCGTTTTTTCCCCTGTACAGCGGTCAGCATGGCGATGGAGACTACATGCTTGGGTGAACTGCTGTTGACAGTGCCCACAGCTGAAAGTCTGGGCCAGCTTAGAGTTGCCCTTAATGAAGAAGGCGTGGTGGTCATATACTCCAATGGTCATGACACTCGGATAGAGAGCAGGTTTCTTGGTCAGATGCCAGATGCCCTCTTCAGTGGGCTCATAAACACGAATCCCTGTCTTCGCAAATAACTCTACCGTGTCCAGCTGGTCTAGGGACGTCTTTGGTACGTCAGCCACAGGCCTGTTCAGGCCATAGAACTGTTTAACAAGATCTCGTGCAGGAGCTGTGCTTCTATCAGCTCTTGCACCCGGCTGGACTGCTAGACATCTCCAGAGGCACATGTTATCTTTGTAGGTATCGAGTGCAACTATTCCCTTTCTCCATCGGAGCCAGACCCGGAGGGTCCTGTTCCTTGCAGAGGCTGGCGGTCGATGACAACCTTTACCTCAACGATGATTGATCTGACGAAGGCCCACACGGTATTGGGCCGATCGATATTGTCTGGGTCGAGGCGGGCTTGCTCTCTGCCCCCCACCCAAGTCTGAGTCTCTCCTAGTGTATTCATCCAGGGACTTCCTGGAGCATTCTTGTGGAAGAGCATTACCCTACCATCCTCGATGTGGCGGATTCGATAGGTGTGGGTATACCGTAGGTAGAAGGCGTTCTAAACAGTCCGCAGCTTCTCCATGATCCGACCTGTAATGTCTCCTTCTAGCCCTCTGAAGAATGTCCAGCATACTGTTCGCTGTCATCCTCTCTCCTCTGTCTCCCTCTCACTGAGACACTCATTGAGAATCTGCTGACCTTCTTGCCTCATACTCCGGGCTAGGGTTTCAGATCTCGGTCCCCTCATTAATCGTCTTCTGATTCGGTGTAGAAGAGGTAGGCGTTCTTGTGGATGGCCTGCCATCCGAGTTGCTACAGTTTTGGCCCATAAGCTGCTATTCGTCTCCTCATTCAACTGACGATTCTCACGGAGCAGCTGTGCTTTCTTGTGAGGGTTCCATGGATCCACAGAGGTGAGCGCCGGAAACCTCCCTGTCTGTCTTGCTCGGGAGAGTCGCTTCAGCCACTCCTCGGCAAGGGCAGGGAGTCGCTTTCGCCACTCCTCAGCATTGGCGTGTGCAATCATCTGAAGCAGGTCGGCTTTGCGGGCCTTAGAATAGCCTCTAAGACCGAATTGCTTTGCCATCACTCGAAGCTGTTACAGTAACCATGATGCAAGGTCTATATATTAGATCTTAAACATTTCTGACCATCTTCGAGGGTGTTACAGTAACCATGATGCAAGGTCTATATATTAGATCTTAAACATTTCTGACCATCTTCGAGGGTGTTACAGTAAGTGGCGATTAGTACCTGTGGGTGGTGTATATCCCTGTGGATGCCTGTCTCTAAAGGGGCGTTCAGACCCTATTATGTGTGGCGATCAGTACCTGTGGGTGGTGTATATCCCTGTGGATGCCTGTCTCTAAAGGGGCGTTCAGACCCTATTATGTGTGGCGATCAGTACCTGTGGGTGGTGTATATCCCTGTGGATGCCTGTCTCTAAATGGGCGTTCAGACACTATTATGTGTGGCGATCAGTACCTGTGGGTGGTATATATCCGTGTGGATGCCTGTCTCTAAATGGGCGTTCAGACCCTATTATGTGTGGCGATCAGTACCTGTGGGTGGTGTATATCCCTGTGGATACCTGTTTCTAAATGGGCGTTCAGACCTTATTATGTGTGGTGATCAGTACCTGTGGGTGGTGTATATCCATGTGGATGCCTGTCTCTAAATGGATGTTCAGACCCTATTATGTGTGGCGATCAGTACCTGTGGGTGGTGTATATCCCTGGATGCCTGTCTCTAAATGGGCGTCCAGACCCTATTATGTCTGGTGCTGGCGATCAGTACCTGTAGGTGGTGTATATCTCTGTGGATGCCTGTCTCTAAATGGGCGTTCAGACCCTATTATTGTGTGGCGATCAGTACCTGGGTGATGCCTGGCTGGGCGTTCAGACCCATTATGTGTGGTGCTGGCGATTAGTACCTGTGGGTGGATGCCTGTCTCTAAATGGGCGTTTAGACCCTATTATGTGTGGCGATCAGTACCTGTGGATGGATGCCTGTCTTGGCGTTCAGACCCTATTATGGGTGGTGATCCCTGTGGATGCCTGTCTCTAAATGGGTGTTCAGACCTACTACTCTCTTGTAGAGTGTCATTAGTTAATGAGCCTTTAAGTTATACAAAAGTTAGAAAGATTATTTTAGGAAGACTTAAGGAAATAGATATGAACGCCACTTTCGGCGTTCATTCGTTGCGTGCAGGTGGAGCAACAGCGGCAGCGAACTGAAATATTGCTGATGGTTGCTGCAAACGCCATGGTAGATGGCGCAGCGAAACTGACAAAAATGGATATGTTGCATATTTTCTGCAAAGTAGGTTGACGGTGAGTCAGAACCTGGGTTTATAAGTTTTAATGTTTCAAACATTAGTTTTCATGGCTTACTAATTCAATGCCCATTTAAAATTTACGCAATTTCTGTTAAAGATTTATATAAAGACCTGCTAGGGGTCCAAACAAAAGTGGTCTTTTAGACAGGTTGTCGCTTAATGTCGGTTAAAACGTATTGTTGTGTTGATGTGGGCTTTGAAAGTCAGCCGTCATTAAATAGGCATGGTCTCCACCACAGCTTTTAGCTGTATAATAATAAATTTCCATGATTTACATTTGCAAATATTTAGGCCTACATGTCTTCGATTTTAGGCATTTTTCATGTTTTGCTCAAGCCTAACTGGAATTGAATATATATTTAAGAACTGGTTTCCCCTTCTTTGTAATTGTTCTAAGGCGACTGCCTAAGTAACCAAAACAGTCGTTTGTGTTTGTATTGTCAGCAGGGGTGACATATAATTCTCTACGTTTCGGTAGTATAGTATTGAATTAATGTCTCTACGTTTCGGCTTGAGCCGTCAGTTCGTTGGGAGGAGAAGCTAGCGCCTGAGCAATGGTGTTTGTCACCATTGGTTACCGTCATTTGACGGTAAGTTTTAGGTCATCATTCCACGGTCAGCCGTCGACGTGCGTTCTTTGAATTGTTTTTAGTGGTGGGTAGCTGTGAAACAATGGCCAAGATCCACAGCTACGAGCTATTTTCGCCCTTGTTTACAGGCGTTGCGTGTAAGCCGAAGAGAGTGAGGGCTGTGGTGTGGCAGCGTTTTACTGCTCTTCTATCAAAATCCAAGTTCACGTTCAAGTTTATTTACACCCAGGTCACCATATTGTGACGTAGGGGGACCTTTCATATATTTTTTTGTACATACACAGGGGTAATCATTTATACACAATTGTATTATTATTATTATTATTATTATTATTATTATTACCAACATCATGCTCGCTTATTATCATTATCACTAGCGCCATAAACACATGCCCATCGTCATTACAATCATCAGCATTATTACTATTTTTATTTTAAACATATTATCATTTTTGGTAATTGCAATATTATTATCACCGTCATTTTCAGTGTTATTGTCACAATTACTATAATGCATTCACCTCATTTTTTTTATTTACATCGTCATATTCATCATTATTATAATTATTATTATTATTATTATCATTATTGTCTGTCATCATCTTCGTCGCTACTGTAGTAGTAGTAGTAGTAGTAGTAGTAGTAGTAGTAGTAGTAGTAGTAGTAGTAGTAGTAGTAGTAGTAGTAGTAGTAAGTAGTAGTAGTAGTAGTAGTAGTAGTAGTAGTAGTAGTAGTAGTAGTAGTAGTAGTAGTAGTAGTAGTAGTAGTAGTAGTAGTAGTAGTAGTAGTAGTAGTAGTAGTAGTAGTAGTAGTAGTAGTAGTAGTAGTAGTAGTAGTAGTAGATCCACAAGCACGAGCTATTTTCGCCCTTGTTTACAGATGTTGCGTGTAAGTCGAAGAGAATGAGGGTTGTGGTGTGGGAGCGTTTTACTGCTCTTCTATCTTTTATGTTTTTCAGGATGAAGTCCTGTCGTCAGGAAGGAGTCTATCATCCTACCGGAGGTGTACTATAAATTAGAAAGCTACGGACACGGGTTTCCGGTAACAGCCATTCGGTTTTTCCTGGGCGATTAGTTACACCGATGAAGGTTTTTTGTAGTTACATTTGTAACAAGTTCTTTTTCTGTGTGATAAAGGAATAGACAAGTGGCTACGGCGGCTGACTAAGTAACCAAAACAGTCGTTTGTGTTTGTATTGTCAGTTGGGATGTAGTATAGTAGAGACATAGCCATACCTTTGTAGATCAATGATTAATTTTCAGTTGCTCGGTTAGTTTATTTGACACGTCTTGCTTAAAGAAACGTCGTCTATCAAACAATGTGGTGGTGGTGGTTCACTGAATCTTTTTGTGACATGTATGGTACCAGGTTTTGTTAAGATTGGTGGGTGGTTCTATAGCTCGTCACCGTCGAAACCCGCGTACCGACCGGGATCTTCCTTCTAGTGGGGATACATGGAATAGATGACCCACTGCTGTATTCTATATTGATGAATCGTTCACTGAACTCTCTTAAGTCTATTGTGTACACTTATAATTCAAAATTCTAGTCACGTGTCGCTTACCTATTCTAAGCCTATTCTACGTAATTAAATCTGCAAGAGGGAAATATTCTAATAAATCATAACAAAGTTAAGCTACTTTCCCACATAGACGACCTAGGCCACGACCGAGCACGATTTAAACAGATCTAGGCAGTCACGCTCGGTCGCATTGCGGTCGGGAACATGATAGTGGTCAATCGTATGTGATCGGTGGTGGTCGTGCGCCGTCTTATGGCGATCGTACAGGTGCTTAGGTCGCATGACCTAACAACTACAATTTGGTCATACACAGGCGTATGACTACCGTATGACGATCGTATGAAGATCGTGTGTATTCGTGTTCAGTCGTGTCCAGTTGTATGGCGATCGTATGAAGGTCGTGTTCAGTCGTACAAGGAAGCGGGGGAAAGAACTCATACGACTGAACACGATTTTCATACGATCAAACATGACTGCATACGACTTTCATACGACCTTCATACGATGGTCATACGACTGAACAAGACTTCAATAAGACCGTCACATTACCGATATTTGAACTTCCAGTTGTGTCACGTGGTTAATTCGTTTGTGAAGGTCAAACCAACAACAAGCTTGCCTCCTCGCAAACTTCGTGTAAACGCAGGGCACAAAGGCAACAAATCGGGCAACAAAGGTGGCAAAAAGAAGCCTAAAGTGGATGTGGACCATGGGGACCCGACAGAAACCCCAGGATCTTCGGAACGCCATGTGAATGAGCCGGATCTCGGCGCCAAACAAAATGAAACTGCTGACATGGGTGAAACTGACATGTCAGCCAATGGGGAACACCATGAACCCCTGGATACACCTCATCAGGATATACCCCAGGATATAACTCATTCTAGTCCAAGAGGTCCTAGTCCTCCTCCATCGTCTACACATTTACCTTCGCTTCCCCCACAAGAGTTGCATGACGGCGATGACGATGATGTAGAAGATATACAAGAACAGGATTCTGTGGATACTCATAAGCCTGATGAGACAGCTAGCCAAAACAAAAGAAAACGTGCTGCCGTATATCTCTTCAACGAAACCCAGGAAGTGGTGTTGGCTGAGTTTTACAAAGAAAACGAACTCTTCTACAATAAGAAACTGAAGGACTATAAGAACACTGACAAAAAAGAGACTTATGGAAGAGCAGGCTGCCACACTTGACCCTCCATGCACATGTAAGTATGCTATCCTTCTTCTTTTCCACCTTCTTCTTCTTTATCGGGCTGGATATTGTTCTAACGACGACTGTGCATACTATGGTGAGCAAGAGGACATAGCACACATGTTCACAGCGTGTCCATGTCTCAGGCCATTGCTTCTAGACATACGAAGAACTGTTCTTTATCTGTTAGAGATTGAAGTGTTTAGACATGTTGACTATGTACTAGGATTTCCGTCTCCCCAATGTTGCACCAAATCTGAGCATAGAATCCGCCATCGTCTGTCCATATCAAATGCTAAGATGACAACATATGTTACACGATAGCGTCTTTTGGATGGACGTGAACAGACGGACCCACTGCATGAATGCATAGCAAGAATACGCTCACGCCTATATATTGAATTTCACCATTATAAACATATAGGATCATTGGAAGATTTTAAACGCTTTTGGGCTTTTAACAGTTTTTTATGTAGTGTGGATAATGATGATTCTAAATTCAATGGTATCTAATAGCCCGTTGCACCTCTCTCGTCTTTTTTGTGCCCATGTCCCTTGTGACCAACCTACTCCCTGCCTTGAACATGGTCCATCGGTTTCAACACTTTGGTCTCGGAAAG
This sequence comes from Chaetoderma sp. LZ-2023a, assembly GCA_034401795.1. NCBI lineage: Eukaryota > Metazoa > Mollusca > Caudofoveata > Chaetodermatida > Chaetodermatidae > Chaetoderma > Chaetoderma sp. LZ-2023a. The sequence continues at coordinate 4,063,353 of CM067369.1, forward strand.
ATGAGGAGCTGTGGTTGGAGATCGTGGTCGGAGATGGAAGTTTGGTATGCACGGTAATCGTTGGAGTGCTATTACTATCAAGTAAAGAATGAGATGTTTTTAACATTATAAGTGCAATATGTAGAATAGAAAACGCAAATAATAAGACATTGTGATATATGACGATTGTACATTAATCTTGTAAAGATTTTTATATTGTAAATCAAGTACCATGAAAAGTCTTCTTCTTCATTTTCATCATCATCTTCCTCTTCTTCCCCATCTCCTTATTCTTCCCCATCGTCTTCTTCATTTCTTCCATTTGTTTACATGAGTTTATATGAGTTTACATGAGTTTAGATGAGTTTAGATGAGTTTATATTATTAAATGAATACTTAACCTTTTATGTACCAAGCCTCGGGTTTTGTAATGGAAATACACTATTATTACACTTATTATTATTTGGGGCATTGTCACCACCCCCCCCCCCTTCCCATCCCCTCCTATTCTATTTCTTCTTCTTGTGCTTCCTCTTCTTCTTCTCTTCTTCAGATACTCAGTTGAAGATGTTCTTCTTGAACATGCGTACAAGGTTTTGGAAATTGACACAGGGCAGGTCGGAGCAAGCTGCAGGCACTCACACCGAGAGGGACACATGGGTACTCTTCACGTTCAGGTTTCTCGATACTCACATCAGGCATTGTCCAAGCCATAGCAACACCAAGGTGTGTATTCAAATAATAGATTAAATAAAGAACCAACAAGTACTTGAACTTTAACTGTACATGACATAATTTTCTTAGGTTCCTTCATATGTTACATTTCAATATGGTAATATATCTTGTGCACTACTTCCTACTTCCTATATGCACCATTAATTTCTTTCCTGCAAGTAATCTATCATGGTCTGCACTAATTGAAGATAGATGTCCATATTATAATATTGCTGCATTTTTAACATGAATGTTTTGGAGTAGCAATCGGACAATCGGCATGGCTATACACTCCGTTTAAAATCCCTACATCGACATACAATGGAGCCCATATTTGCTCACTCAACCGGTCTAGCTGATCTCATGGACGTGTACGACGTTGATGCTGCCAAGGTTAAGGAAAGCGATGGCAAGTCGTTCGTCCTCCAATATGGAGCAGACTCCAAGATATTCTCCCTCCATCCCGTCGGTGGGGATGGTGTAGAGCTGCTCACTGACTTAAAGGATGTCTCGAAGGAACGTCTGGTCCAGAGAGGGATGGGGACAAAATAGTGTTCCGCTATGGCTTCCCGAAGAAGAAGTTTATCCTCCAACCCCTGATAGAACAGGCACCAGACAAGGTTGAGAATGTTAACACATTGGATGCTGACCTCAGCTTTCATGTCTTAGAGCCACTGTGAAGCATGCCCCACCAATGTCACATGATAGTGTGGTGTTGACCCAGGTGAAACAGCTGCAGGTAGTCTTCGAAAAGAACGCGGTGTGGTACTGTCCTGGACCTGATGGTAATTGGCGAGCGAAGGTGCCACTATATAGACCTCCAGCCGTTATTGACCTGAAGGTCACCCCACTCTCCACCATTGTCAAGAAAGATGGCACGGTCTGGAAGCTCTATAACAAGGGGACATCTTTCCTGACCTACATGGGAGATGGTACAACCCTAGTTGCAGCAGGTCATAGGATTGGGGTCACTGGAGGAAATCTCCAGCTGCGTCGCCCCTTTGATGGACCAGAGGAAGCCATCAATATTCAGGATGGTGTCCTGCGGATAGAGAGTGTGGCGCACTCCTCGAAGGCGAAAACCTCAGTGAAGCTGCTCGAGCGTGTCGTGCTCACAAGTCCGCAGACAACCCAAATTGTGATAGAACTGCGGCTTCCAGCTGGTGGTAAAGTGAAGCAGCTAAGACCCGCCCCTGACGGGATGAAGATCGGCATCGAGGCTGGTACAGGGCTCGATCTGAGACAGATATTTCTCGAGGGGTTCACCTTGTTTGGTTTAACCCTCCATATATAGAGACAACATGCTAGCACGCGTATCACTCGTGTCTGCTGTCGTTGTCACGGTACTGAGTGCGGGTGTTGGGACGACTGAGACTGACATGATATTAGATGCCAAGTGGGCCCACTTCCGGGATGCCTCTCAGTACAATCCCTACCGCGATCATCTGCGGAAAAACATCTATGACCGCTTTCACCCTCATGAAGACATTGAGTCTACCTGTCACTTCTATGGTGTAAAAAGGGTAGGGCGGAGTTGTCTGCAGCTGAGGCGGCATTAGATCCTCTGTGTCACATGTGAGCATGCTAGAGTTTGTGGAGGTACAGATGGTAGGCACTTTAGCGTTCTGCCAAGTGAGCGTTGCCAAGGCAGCTGGAAGGGCCTGTGGGCAATCCGCTCATGCAGATGTGACACTGGTCGTGACTACGTGTTTGTTTGATTCAATATGGAGACATGAGGCTGGGCATATATTTGTGATCCAACATTATGTCTATGATCATCATCATCATCATCATCATCATCATCATCATCATCATCATCATCATCATTATCATCATCATCATCATCGGCATTATGTCTATCATCATCATCAGCATTATGTCTATCATCATCATCATCAGCATTATGTCTATCATCATCATCATCATCATCATCATCATCATCATCATCATCATCATCATCATAATCATCATCATCATCATCATCATCATCAGCAGCAGCAGCAGCAGCAGCAGCATTATGTCTATCATCATCATCATCATCAGCATTATGTCTATCATCATCATCAGTAGTTATAAAATAAGTGTTTCAGAACGAGCCCCCACCAGCAGGTGATGCCCTATTAGAGAAACGCAACTGTATAGGTAATCAAGTTAACTGAATCTGAAACTCAATCATGGGTTACCCGGAAGAACTATGGAGTTACATGCATGGTGTAGGCTGTGCGGCATGGCGAGAAAAAGTGGCAAGATCATTACATGACCTGGGCGACTATGCAAATAAATCGCTTGAGTCCGTGAGAGCTTCTCCTGACCTATCATTCGCAATACCAGTAGACGAGATACTCGCCCAAAAAAACCCCACCAGGTGCCGAGTTAGGGGTTAGACGCTATCCAATGGCAATGGCAGAACTAAGACATTATTTAGGTCATCTGCTAACGATCCACAGTATCAATATGGATGATGCTATCGAACCAAAAATAAATGTGGTGCTAGATTTTTTATTTTAGAGTTATATCATCAATGAGGCAGTCGCAGAAGCGGTCGAGCACCACATCTGTGAAATCCTTGTGCAGGTGTGTCTCTGCTTTGGGCTTCCTGTATGGGTGCAGGCGTGTCTCTGCTTTGGGCTTCATGTATGGTGCTGGAAAGGGTGGCTCGCTGTGAGGGGTTGTGGTGGGCCCTACGTTGTAATACACCTCCTCATCTGTGAACTTATTGTGATTGCGTGTATCCATGGTTCGTAATCTTATGAGTTAACCTACTGATTGTGTTTGTCTAAATGGGCGTTTTTTGTGCAATAAATGCACAAGCAGCAAAGTTGACGTTTTTTGAAACAACAACTCCCAACTTGCGCAGCGTTGGAATGACAGACAGCTATCGGAATGACTATGATCTAAATTATGTCTACCCATCAGATAACAAGCGGGACGACTGATGAAGTGCGATTTGCTGTTTCTCTAAATGGGAATTTTGTTGATGTTGTTCTGACATGAACAACGAGTAAGCTGTGCAAGCACAACAACACATCAGCGGGCAGGGTCCATGATCAACAAAATCAAGGCCACATAATAGAGAGGATGGTGGGAGCCACGGATCACGGATCGGCGGCTCCAGAAGGGAGGTAGTATTTTTCTAGTACCGGCTATAATACTGTCTGACCGATGTAAGTCGCTACATCTGTATTAGACAGATGTGTCTATATTAAATGTCTGAATGATGTAAGCCGCTACATCTGTATTAGTCAGATGTGTCTATATTATCTGTCTGACTGATGTAAGCCGCTACATCTGTATTAGACAGATGTGTCTATATTAACTGTCTGACTGAGGTAAGCCGCCAGACAATAATCTTAGCCACCAACAAATGGCAGTCAAATTGTTTTCAAAATATTCATCATAACCAGAGTTAAACCCCATGGAAAATGTAGTCTGCATAAATTCAGCAAGTGGACAGTTTCTTACTCACCTCTACTGTAAACTCTCAGGAACGGACACAGATTCATCTCGCGTATCCTTGAAGCCGGAGATATTTCAGAACAAAGCGAATAATGGTATGAGCAAAACTAAACGTGTGAGCGATAAACGACAAGGCTATAATATATAACATAATTATGCGACCGCTTTGGGCATTACAATTAAATGAATTGCATTAATAAATGAGTTTCTGTAACATACAGGCTTTATCCATCGCATCACTACACACAGGCAATAACCCTCGCATCACTACGTACACGCTTTAACCCTCGCATCACTACAAAGTCGCTTTCATCCTAGCATCATTATACACACGCTTTAACCCTCGCGTCACTACATACACGCTTTCGCCATCGCAACCCTACATACACACTTTAACCCTCGCATCACTACAATGTCGCTTTCACCCTAGCATCACTATATACACGCTTTAACCCTCGCATCACTACATACACGCCTTAACCCTCGCATTACTACATACACGCTTTAACCCTCACATCACTACACACACGCTTTAACCCTCGCATCACTACATAGACGCTTTAGCCCTCGCATCACTATGCACACGCTTTAGCCCTCGCATCACTACATAGACGCTTTAAACCTCGCATCACTACATTCACGCCCTAACCCTCGCATCACTACAGACACGCTTTAACCCTCACATCACCACACCCACGCTTTAACCCTCGCATCACTACATAGACGCTTTAACCTTCGCATCACTACATATACGCTTTAACCCTCGCATCACTACATACACACTTTAACCCTCGCATCACTACATACACACTTTAACCCTCGCATCACTACATACACGCATTCACCCTAGCATCAATATAAACACGTTTTAACCCTCGCATCACTACATTCATGCCTTAACCCTCGCATCAATCCATTCATGCCTTAACCATTGGATCACTGCATACACGCTTTAGCCCTCGCATCACTACAAAGTCGCCTTCACCCTCGCATCACTACATTCACGCATTAACCCTCGCATCACTACATTCACGCATTAACCCTCGCATCACTGCATTCATGCCTTAACCCTCACATCACTATATTCACGCCTTAGCCCTCGCATCACTCCATTCACGCCTTAACCATTGCATCACTGCATACACGCTTTACCCTGCGCATCACTAGATACATGCCTTAACCCTCGCATCACTCCATTCACGCCTTACCCATTGTACCACTGCATACACGCCTTACCCTGCACATCACTACGTACATGCTTTAACCCTCGCATCACTACATACAAGCTTTAACACTCGCATCACTAGATACACGTTTCACCCTTGCATCACTACATACAGGCGATAGCCCTCGCATCACTACATACACACGTTAACCCTCGCATCACTACATACACGCTTTAACACTCGCATCACTACATACATACATTAGCCCTCGCATCGTTACATACATGCCTTACCCCTCGCATCACTACATACACGTGTTCACCGTCGGATCACTACATACACGCTTTCATCCTCCCATCACTGCATAAATGCCATAGCCCTCGTAACACTACACACACGCTTTAACCCTCGCATTACTACATACACGCTTTAAACCTCGCATCACTATATACATACTTTAGTTCTGACATCAAAACATACACGCTTTAACCCTCGCATCACTACATACACACATTAACATGTGCATCACTGCATACACGATTTGAACCTCGAATCACTACATAGACGCTTTACCCATTGCATCACTACATACACGCTTTAACCCTCGCTCACTACATACACGCTTTATCCCTCGCATCACACCAAAGTCGCTTTCACCCTCGCATCATTATATAAACGCTTCACCCCTCGCATCACTACATACGCGCTTTAACCCTCGCATCACTAAATACACGTTTTAACCCTCGCCTCACTACATACATGCTTTAACTGTGGCATCACTACATACACGCTTTAAACTTCGCATCACTACATAAACGCTTTAACTCTCGCATCTCTACATACACACTTTAACCCTCGCATCACTACATACACGCTTTAAACTTCGCATCACTACATACACACTTTAACCCTCGCATAACTACATACACGCTTTACATCTCGCATCACCACATACAGGCTTTAGCCCTGGCATCACTACATACATGCTTTACTGCTCGGATCGCTACACACACATTTCAACCTCGCATCACTACATATACGCTTTAACCATCGCATCACTATGTACAAGCTCTAACCCACGCATACACGCTTTAACCTTCGCATCACTACATACACGTTTTAACCCTCGCATCACTACAAAGTCGCTTTCAGCCTCGCATCACTACATAGAAACTTTAACCCTCGCATCACTGCATACACGCTTTAACCCTCGCATCACTACATACATGCTTTAACTGTGGCATCATTACATACACGCTTTAACACTCGCATCACTACATACACGTTTTAACCCTCGCATCACTACAAAGTCGCTTTCAGCCTCGCATCACTACATAGAAACTTTAACCCTCGCATCACTACATACACGCTTTAACCCTCGCATTACACCAAAGTCGCTTTCGCCCTCGCATCATTATATAAACGCTTTAACCCTCGCATCACTACATACACGTTTTAACCCTCGCCTCACTACATACATGCTTTAACTGTGGCATCATTGCATACATGATTTAACCCATGCATCACTACATACACGCTTTCACCCTCGCATCACTATATACACGCTTTAACCCTCGCATCACTACATAAACGCTTTAACTCTCGCATCTCTTCATACACACTTTAACCCTCGCATCACTACATACACGCTTTAAACTTCGCATCACTACATACACACTTTAACCCTCGCATCACTACATACACGCTTTAAGCCTTGCATCACGACATACACACCTTAGCCCTCGCATTACTATATACACGCTTTACATCTCGCATCACCACATACAGGCTTTAGCCCTGGCATCATTACATACATGCGTTAATGCTCGGATCGCTACACACACATTTCACCCTCGCATCACTACATATACGCTTTAACCCTCGCATCACTATGTAAAAGCTTTAACCCACGCATACACGCTTTAACCTTCGCATCACTACATACACGTTTTAACCCTCGCATCACTACAAAGTCGCTTTCAGCCTCGCATCACTACATAGAAACTTTAACCCTCGCATCACTGCATACACGCTTTAGCCCTCGTAGCACTACATACACACATTAACATGTGCATCACTACATACACGCTTTCACCCTCGCATCACTACATACATGCTTTAACTGTGGCATCATTACATACACGCTTTAACACTCGCATCACTACATACACGCTTTAAACCTTGCATCACCACATACACGCTTTAACCCTCGCATCTCTACATACACGCTTAACCCTCGCATCACTATATACACGCTTTAGCCCTCACATCGCTACATACACGCTTTACCCCTTGCATCAACACATACATGCTTTAACCCTGGCATCACTACATACACGCTTTAACCCACGCATCATTACATACACACTTTCACCGTCGCATCACTACATACACGCTTTAACCCTCGCATCACTACAAAGTCGCTTTAACCCTCGCATCATTATAAACACGCTTTAACCGTCGCCTCACTACATACACGCTTTAAGCCTTGCATCACGACATACACACTTTAGCCCTCGCATACACGATTTAACCTTAGCATCACTATATACACGTTTTAACCCTCGCATCACTACAAGGTCTCTTTCAGCCTCGCCTCACTACATAGAAACTTTAATCCTCGCATCACTACATACACGCTTTAGCCCTCGTAGCACTACATACACACATGAACATGTGCATCACTACATACACGCTTTACATCTCGCATCACCATATACAGGCTTTAGCCCGGGCATCACTACATACATGCTTTAATGCTCGGATCGCTTCACACACATTTCACCCTCGCATAACCACATATACGCTTTAACCCTCGCATCACTATGTACACGCTTTAACCCTCGCATCCACACTTTAACCTTCGCATCACTACATACACGTTTTAACCCTCGCATCAGTACAAAGTCTCTTTCAGCCTCGCCTCACTACATAGAAACTTTAATCCTCGCATCACTACATACACGCTTTAGCCCTCGTAGCACTACATACACACATTAACATGTGCATCACTACATACACGCTTTCACCCTCGCATCACTAGATAGACGCTTTGCCCATTGGATCACGACATACACGCTTTAAACCTCGCCTCACTACATACACGCTTTATCCCTCGCATCATAGCAAAGTCGCTTTCACCCTCGCATCATTATATAAACGCTTTACCCCTCGCATCACTACATACAAGCTTTAACCCTCGCATCCCTACATACAAGCTTTAACCCTCGCATCACTACATACAAGCTTTAACCCTCGCATCACTACATACATGCTTTCACCCATGCATCTCTATATACACGCTTTAACCCTAGCATCACTACATACACGCTTTAAACTTCGCATCAGTACATAAACGCTTTAACTCTCGCATCCCTACATACACACTTTAACCATCTCATCACTACATACACGCTTTAAGCATTGCATCACGACACACACACTTTAGCCCTCGCATCACTACATACAAGCTTTACATATCGCATCACCACATACAGGCTTTAGCCCTGGCATAACTACATACATGCTTTAATGCTCGGATCGCTACACACACATTTCACCCTCGCATAACTACATATACGCTTTAACCCTCGCATCACTATGTACACGCTTTAACCCTCGCATACACGCTTTAACCTTCGCATCACTACATACACGTTTTAACCCTCGCATCACTACAAAGTCGCTTTCAGCCTCGCATCACTACATAGAAACTTTAACCCTCTCATCACTACATACATGCTTTAACTGTGGCATCATTACATACACGCTTTAACCCTCGCAACACTTCATACACACTTTAAACTTAGCATCACTATATACACGCTTTCACCGTCGCATCACTACATACACGCTTTAACCCTCGCATCACTACAAAGTCGCTTTAACCCTCGCATCACTACATACACGCTTTAACCATCGCATCAATACATACATGCTTTAACTGTGGCATCACTACATACACGCTTTATCCCTCGCATCATTACAAAGTCGCTTTCACCCTCGTATTAGTACATACACGCTTTAACCCTCGCATCACCATATACACGCTTTGACGCACAGATCACTACATACATGCTTTAACTGTGGCATCATTACATACACGCTTTAACCCTCACATCACTACAAAGTCGCTTTAACCCTCGCATCACCACATACACGCTTTAATGCTCGCAACGCTACATACACGATTTAAGCCACACATCACTACATATCTTTTTCAGCCTCGCATCACTATATAGATGCTTTATCCCTCACATCACTACGTACATGCTTTGGTCCCCTCATCACTACATACACGCTTTATCTGTGGTAACATTATATACACGCTGTAAGACTTGCATCACTACATACACGTTTCACCCCCACATCACGACATACATGGTTCACCCTCGCATCACTAAATACACGCTTTAACCCTCGCATCACTACATACAAGCTTTAACCCTTGCATCAACACACACACGCTTTAACCCTCGCATCACTACACAGTCGCTTTCTCCCGCACATCATTATATAGACGCTTTAACCCTCGCATCACCACATACACGCTTTAACCCTCGCATCACTACATACATGCTTTAACTGTGGCTTCATTACATACACGCTTTAACCCTCGCATCACTACATACACGCTTTAACCCTCGCATCGCTACATACACGCTTTAACCCTCGCATCACTACATACAATCTTTAACCCTTGCATCACTACACATACGCTTTGACCCTCGCATCACTACAAAGTCGCTTTCTCCATCACATCATTATATCGACGCTTTAACCCTCGCATCACCACATACACGCTATAACCCTCGCATCACTACATACTTGCTTTAACTGTGGCTTCATTACATACATGCTTTAACCCTCGCATCACTACATACACGCTTTAACCCTCGCATCACTACATACACGCTTTAACAATCACATCACTACATACATGCGTTCACCATCGCATCATTACATACACGCTTTAACCCTCGCATCACTACATACATGCTTTAACTGTGGCTTCATTACATACACGCTTTAACCCTCGCATCACTACATCCACGCTTTAACCCTCGCATCACTACATACACGCTTTAACCCTTACATCACTACACACACCCTTTAACCCTCGCTTCACTACATACATGCTTTAACTGTGGCTTCATTACATACACGCTTTAACCCTCGCATCACTACATCCACGCGTTAACCCTCGCATCACTACATACACGCTTTAACCCTCACATCACTACAAACACGCTTTAACCATCGCATCACTACATACACGCTTTAACCCTCGCATCATTACATACACGTTTCACCCTCGCATCACTACATACAGGCGATAGCCCTCGCATCACTACATACACACTTTAACCCTCGCATCACTACATACACGCTTTAACACTCGCATCACTACATACATACTTTAGCCCTCGCATCGTTACATACATGCCTTACCCCTCGCATCACTACATACACGTGTTCACCGTCGCATCACTACGTACACGCTTTCATCCTCCCATCACTGCATAAATCCCATAGGTCTTGTATCCCTACATACACGCTTTAACCCTCGCATTACTACATACACGCTTTAGACATTGCATCACTATATACATGCTTTAGCTCTGACATCAAAACATACACGCTTTAGCCCTCGCATCACTACATACACACATCAACATGTGCATCACTACATACACGCTTTCACCCTCGCATCACTACATAGACGCTTTGCCCATTGCATCACTACATACACGCTTTAACCCTCGCATCACTATATACACGCTTTAACCCTCGCATCACTACATACACGCTTTAAACTTCGCATCACTACATAAACGCTTTAACTCTCGCATCTCTACATAGACACTTTAACCCTCGCCTCACTACATACATGCTTTAACTGTGGCTTCATTACATACATGATTTAACCCATGCATCACTACATATACGCTTTCTCCCTCGCATCACTATATACACGCTTTAACCCTCCATCACTACATACACGCTTTAAACTTCGCATCACTACATAAACGCTTTAAGCCTTGCATCACGACATACACACTTTAGCCCTCGCATCACTACATACATGCTTTACATCTCGCATCACCATATACAGGCTTTATCCCGGGCATCACTACATACATGCTTTAATGCTCGGATCGCTACACACACATTTCACCCTCGCATAACTACATATACGCTTTAACCCCCGCATCACTATGTACACGCTTTAACCCTTGCATCAATACACACACGCTTTAACCCTCGCATCACTACAAAGTCACTTTCTCCCTCACATCATTATATAGACGCTTTAACCCTCGCATCACCACATACACGCGTTAACCCTCGCATCACTACATACATGCTTTAACTGTGGCTTCATTACATACACGCTTTAACCCTCGCATCACTACATAGACGCTTTAACCCTCGCTTCACAATATACAAGCTTTAACCCTGGCATCTCTACATACACGCTTTAACCCTCGCATCGCTAGACATATTCTTTCACCCGCGCATCGCTACATACATGCTTTAAGTTTCGCATCACTACATACACGCTTTAACCCACGCATCACTAGATACAAGCTTTAACCCTCGCATCACTACATATGCCCTTTAACCCTCGCATCACTACATACACGTGTCAACCCTCGCATCATTACATACAGGCTTTAACCCTCGCATCACTACATACGCGATTTAACCATCGGATCACTACATACAAGCTTTAGCCCTCGCATCTCTACATACACGCCTTCAATACGTACATGCTTTAACCATCGAATCACTACATAAACGCTTTATCCATCACATCAATACATACACGCTTTAACCTTCGCTTCCCTACATACACGCCTTAACCCTCGCATCACTACTTGCATGCTTTAACCCTCGCTTCACTACATATGCCCTTTAACCCTCGCATCACTACATACATGTGTCAACCCTCGCATCATTACATACAGGCTTTAACCCTCGCATCACTACATACGCGATTTAACCATCGGATCACTACATACAAGCTTTAGCCCTCGCATCTCTACATACACGCCTTCAATACATACATGCTTTAACCATCGAATCACTACATAAACGCTTTATCCATCACATCAATACATACACGCTTTAACCCTCGCATCACTACTTGCATGCTTTAACCCTCGCTTCACTACATGCACGCTTTAACCCTCGCATCACTACATACACGCTTCATCCCTCACATCACGACATACACCCTTCAACCCTCGCATCACTACATACAAACTTTAACCCTCGCCTCACTACATACACGCTTTAACCCTCGCATCACTACATACATGCTTTAACTGTGGCTTCATTACATACACGCTTTAACCCTCGCATCACTACATAGACGCTTTAACCCTCGCTTCACAATATACAAGCTTTAACCCTGGCATCTCTACATACACGCTTTAACCCTCGCATCGCTAGACATATTCTTTCACCCGCGCATCGCTACATACATGCTTTAAGTTTCGCATCACTACATACACGCTTTAACCCACGCATCACTAGATACAAGCTTTAACCCTCGCATCACTACATATGCCCTTTAACCCTCGCATCACTACATACACGTGTCAACCCTCGCATCATTACATACAGGCTTTAACCCTCGCATCACTACATACGCGATTTAACCATCGGATCACTACATACAAGCTTTAGCCCTCGCATCTCTACATACACGCCTTCAATACGTACATGCTTTAACCATCGAATCACTACATAAACGCTTTATCCATCACATCAATACATACACGCTTTAACCTTCGCTTCCCTACATACACGCCTTAACCCTCGCATCACTACTTGCATGCTTTAACCCTCGCTTCACTACATATGCCCTTTAACCCTCGCATCACTACATACATGTGTCAACCCTCGCATCATTACATACAGGCTTTAACCCTCGCATCACTACATACGCGATTTAACCATCGGATCACTACATACAAGCTTTAGCCCTCGCATCTCTACATACACGCCTTCAATACATACATGCTTTAACCATCGAATCACTACATAAACGCTTTATCCATCACATCAATACATACACGCTTTAACCCTCGCATCACTACTTGCATGCTTTAACCCTCGCTTCACTACATGCACGCTTTAACCCTCGCATCACTACATACACGCTTCATCCCTCACATCACGACATACACCCTTCAACCCTCGCATCACTACATATAAACTTTAACCCTCGCCTCACTACATACACGCTTTAACCCTCGCATCACTACATACATGCTTTAACTGTGGCTTCATTACATACACGCTTTAACCCTCGCATCACTACATAGACGCTTTAACCCTCGCTTCACAATATACAAGCTTTAACCCTGGCATCTCTACATACACGCTTTAACCCTCGCATCGCTAGACATATTCTTTCACCCGCGCATCGCTACATACATGCTTTAAGTTTCGCATCACTACATACACGCTTTAACCCACGCATCACTAGATACAAGCTTTAACCCTCGCATCACTACATATGCCCTTTAACCCTCGCATCACTACATACACGTGTCAACCCTCGCATCATTACATACAGGCTTTAACCCTCGCATCACTACATACGCGATTTAACCATCGGATCACTACATACAAGCTTTAGCCCTCGCATCTCTACATACACGCCTTCAATACGTACATGCTTTAACCATCGAATCACTACATAAACGCTTTATCCATCACATCAATACATACACGCTTTAACCTTCGCTTCCCTACATACACGCCTTAACCCTCGCATCACTACTTGCATGCTTTAACCCTCGCTTCACTACATATGCCCTTTAACCCTCGCATCACTACATACATGTGTCAACCCTCGCATCATTACATACAGGCTTTAACCCTCGCATCACTACATACGCGATTTAACCATCGGATCACTACATACAAGCTTTAGCCCTCGCATCTCTACATACACGCCTTCAATACATACATGCTTTAACCATCGAATCACTACATAAACGCTTTATCCATCACATCAATACATACACTCTTTAACCCTCGCATCACTACTTGCATGCTTTAACCCTCGCTTCACTACATGCACGCTTTAACCCTCGCATCACTACATACACGCTTCATCCCTCACATCACGACATACACCCTTCAACCCTCGCATCACTACATACAAACTTTAACCCTCGCCTCACTACATACACGCTTTAACCCTCGCATCACTACATACACGCTTCATCCCTCACATCACGACATACACCCTTCAACCCTCGCATCACTACATACACACTTTAACCCTCGCATCACTACATAAACGCTTTATTCTTCGCTTCACTACATACACGCCTTTACCATCGCATCATTGCACACGAGCTTTAACCCTCACATCACTACATACACGCTTTAACTCTCGCATCACTACACACACGCATTAACCACCGCATCACCACACAAACGCTTTAGGCCTCGCATCACTATATACACGCTTTAACCCACTTATCACTACATGCATGCTTTAACCCTCTCATCGCTACATACACACTTTAACCCTCGCATCACAATATAATCCTTTAACCCTCGCATCACTAAATACACACTTTCACTCTCGCATCACTACACACACGCTTTAACCATCGCATCACTACACACACGCTTTAGGCCTCGCATCACTATATACACGCTTTACTCCTCGCATCACCACATAAACACTTTCACCATCGCATCACTACATACACATTATAAGCATCACATCACCACATACACGCATTAGACCTCACATCGCTCGGCACATTCGTTCACCCACGCATCACTTATATGCACTTTATATACACTTTAACCCTCGCATCACTACATACACGCTTTGACACCCACATCACTACACTACGCTTTAACCATCGCATCACTACATACACGCTTTAACCATGGCATCGCAACATAGACGCTTTAATCCTCGCATCACTAGATATAGGCTTTAACCCTCGCATCGCTACATACACGCTTTAACCCTCGCATCACTACATACACGATTTAACAATCGGATCACTACATACATGCTTTAACTCTCGCACCTCTACATGCACGCCTTAACCCTCGCATCACTACATACGTACTTTAACCCTTGCTTCACTACATACACGCTTTACCCCTCGCCTCACTACATACACGCTTTAACCCTCGTATCGTTACACCCAAGCTTTAACCCTCGCATGACTACATACACGCTTTAACCCTCACATCACCACATACATGCTTTAGCCCTCCCATCGCTACATACACGCTTTAACTCTCGAATCGCTACATACACGCTTTAACCCTCGCTTCACTACATACACGCTTTAACCGTACCATCACTATATACACACTTTCACCCTTGCATCACTGCATAAACGATTTAACACTCACATCACTACATACACGCTTTAACCCTCGCTTCACCACATACACGATTAACCTTCGCATCACTACATACACGCTTTCGCCCCTGCATCACTACATACACGCTTTAACCTTGGCATTACCACATACACGCTTTAACCCTCGCCTCACTACATACACGCCTTTCGCCTCGCGTCACTACATACACGCTTTGACTCTCGCTTCACTACATACACGCTTTAACCCTCCCTTCACTACATTCACGCTTTAACCCTCGCTTCACTACATACACGCTTGCCCTGTAGGTGGGGCTTAGAATACACCTTCCGTATCCTCTGCGTGTCGTACGAGGCGACTAAAGGAGGTAAGGGCGAGGTAACCCTGACAGAAACCTCGAGTGCTGAAGACGGAGGTTCCAGGCCGCACGGCGCACTCTAATAAACCATGGATCCACGCACTTAACGCTTATGATCATGTCAATAGTCACTTACAGGACTGGCGGTATGATCAGCGAACGAAAAGAAGAAGACTACATACACGCTTTAACTCTCGCATCCCTACATACACGCTTTAGCCCTCGCATCGCTACATACATGCTTTAACCCTCGCATCACTACATACACGCTTTCACCCTCGCATCACTATATACATGCTTTAACCCTCGCATCACTACATACACGCTTTACCGCTTGCATCACTACATATCTGCTTTAACCCTCGCATCACTACATACACGCTTTACCCCTCGCATCACTACGTGCACGCCTTGACCTTCGCATCTCTACATACACGCTTTAACCCTCGCATCACTACGTGCATGCCTTGACCCTTGCATCACTACATACACGCTTTTAACCCTCGCATCACTGCATACACGCTTTAACTCTCGCATCACTACATACACACTTTAATCATCGCATCGCTACATACACGCTTTAACCCTGGCATCGCTACATACACGCTTTACTCCTCGCATCGCTAGATATATGCTTTCACCCACACCTCACTACATACACGCTTTAACCCTCGCATCACTACATACACTCTTTAACCCTCGCATCACTACATACACGCTTTAACCCTCGCATCACTAGACTGGAAAATCAGATTAAGTGACGCATTAACTACTGGTGATTTGGTTTCGCGAAATATGTTATATCATGGTTCTTGTTTCACAATGCCCTAGGAACATTATGTTCAGCGTGTAGAATGGAAATCCACGGTACATGAGAAAAACTTGTCTGCAGAATTTCAAGAAGGTAATGTGGAATTCATAGCAGCGGAAGTTGAGTTATGTTGTGTGTTGCAGGAACGAATTGATTCGAATGAGTACATTCCATTCAGTGAAGCGGAAAAGCTCTATGCCGAATATTATGTGGACATGGTATTGCTTGTGTGACACCGGTGCGTAAGCACTTCATTGAGCAAATTAAACACAACTTAGAAAATGTTGAAATCACAAACTCCATGTGAGGTACATTCCAAAGATGCTTGGATAGCGGCAATTAACGCTGCCGCTGCAACTTAACGTAGTGTCGAAGGCAACATAAAACTTATATTGCAATTCCCCAAGATAGTGCGAGCAGCTGTGAAACAGATATTGGTTGACAAGCCTTGGACATTTAGTGGATCATTAAACGATTCGATTGATGCAGGTGTTCCTCAACAGCTTTCAATTATGTTACGGTGAAATATATAAGGAACAGTAACAGCCTACTCAAAATCCCGCTAATGTGATATTATACGGCCATGCATGCTTATATCACAGCATATTCTACAAGAGTTCAAGTCAGACCGTCAAGTAAGATTTGTCCCAAAATCATCCACTTCTAATTTCAGGCACACACATGAGGCTCCACTAGCTGTTGGGCTTTCCCTCCATAGCCACCAGTCATCGTAACCAGAAAGATGTAACACTTTTACATTCTACAGGTATTGGAATACCTTATAAACGTGTCAATGAAATAACCACCCATATTGCTAGTACAGTCAGTGATAACATGCTTCAGTTTGACTGTGTTTATGTACCACCTGGTTTGGTTAAGAACATCCCTATCAGATGTTCTGCTGACAACATAGATGCAAAGTAGACACACCGGATGGACGGAATAGTTTCCATGGAACAGCGCTTGCTGTTTTTCAGCATGTATCACCAAACGTACGTAGAGGTAACATTTCTGAGCCAGTGAAGATTAGTGACAAATTAAGTAATTCATTGAAAGATATCCCTGATAGTCACTGAAATCTCACCCTGTAGAATTAGTGGAGCACCCAAACAAAAAACAAGTCCGCATTATGAACAGTTTAAACTCGGGCAGTGTCAAGAAGAAGTTGCTATTGCACAACAGCAGGATCAGTGTTGGTTACTTGTTGTCAACGTTATAATGCACTAGCTAATGATAAATCTGTAGACTCGCCATCTGTGTCTTCACATAAGCAAGATCTTATCGAGGATCAACCATCACAATCTAGCACAGATGAACAAAAACACTAGCTACCTGTCTGGTCTGCATATAACTCTCTAGCGTGCACATCTTACATATCACACAAAGGTGAACTTGATCTGGATCATTCATTGCCAGTTATTAATGCGCATGCACATGAGTGGAGTAATCCAGTTACAGTTTTGGAAATACTTTACAAACTCAATAAAATTACATGTCCAGATAATCCAGGCAAAGTCATTGTCACATTTGATATGGAGCTATATAAAAGAGCACTTAAGTTAGAGTACCTGAATGATCAGTATAAAGGATAGTGGATGCTGTGTCCTGGTGCGTTTTACACAGTATTATGTGCACTTAGATGCTTAGGAAAAACGATTGAACAGAGTGGCCTTGATGAGGCCTGGAGCAGAGAACTTTACAGTTCTGTAATTGTTTGTCAAATTATAAATGGCAGCCACCATAATCGTGCAATAGATGCACACATAATCGCTTTGCAAGTGTTTTTTTACCTATGGTTTGGAGAATTCTTGAAAACAAGACGGGCTGTACTTGATGCACTACAAATACGCATTGAGAAACTCGCAACAGCAAACCAGCTGGGCTTAGGTGTATGAGAAGCACACAATGACCTACTCATTCTGATTGAAGAATTGAACAAGGAGAAACAGCTAACTGAATTTGATAAAGACCATGGGAATTTCCCAATGTTTAAATGGGCGCGTATGTACATGCAACAAGTGATAGCACTACTAAACTTCGCCCGCTCAAACAAGCAACAAAATTTCTTTCTATTCCTATCTTCTCTTGAGAAACTGTGTAAATACTTTTTTAGCTATAATTGGCCAGATTATGCTCAGAATATCACTGAGTTCATTGCACGTGTCTATGATAGCAAGCACACAGATCCACACATATGGAACAGATTTGTAGCTGGTAAATTTGCCCTGAAAAGGAATCATGTTCCCTTTACAGGCACCGGTGTAGACCAAGGGCAAGAATTTCTAAACAACATCCTAAAAGGTGATCGCGGGATTAGAGGTATAAAAACCAAGCCAGCTACTCTGCTTAAATATTGTCTCAGTACACCGGTGTTATCTCAACTTGCTAAAGAAACTTAACATATGATAGGTATGCAAAGAGCAACTTAGAGTCACCACCACCAACTGTCAGCATCTAAAGTGGCTAGACAAGAAAATGCCATTTTAGCATTGAAACAAGTTTTAGATGAATGCAACCCCTTTTCTGACAAATCGCCAAACATTTACAATTTAATGACCACGGTTGTGATGCCCAAAAACATTGAACATGATGTTCTAAACATGGAGAAGCGTGGGCAGCAAGCCTTGGAATCATTTGTTGAACAGCGCATCTGTGGTACATCGAACTTATGGGACTGTATGGCTATACTTTGCTTTTCCAATTGGGAGGATGCATGTAAAACAGTGAAGTTAAAAGGAACATTTGGAAATGTACAACTTAAAGCTACAAACTCATTACTTGTCAGGTTGTTAATAGTGGCCATCTTGAAATCTAAGATGATCACCATATTGATAATGCAATTTCCAAACTCTATCACCCCGAAAATGTGGGTGTAGACACTAAAATTAAGTTTATATGTGGTTTGAGACAGAACGTAAAAGAATAAAGCAAAGAAAATTGCAAAACTACACAAGGGCATATACTATAGAGCTATGGTGATTCTTGGTGGATGACTCGCCAGATCTGCCAACCATGCTGAAAAGTGGACTTCAATCTCCGCACTGCATGCCGTGTGTGTTTTAATTAACTTTTTGACCACAGTCTGGGGGACATTGCTAGGTGTGCCGCAACAGCTATACGACGCATCCCGCACCGTGTGCCAATTTATGTAACTGCCTAACATTGTATACCGCCCTCTCTGTTAATGGGCAACCTTCAACTTTATTATTTCCGTCGCCGGACAGATAATTTTCTCAACTTCCATATAAATTATATACTAGTTACTGGGACTATCTAATAGACATCTTTTCACTGCTCTGTTTCACTGTCCTGAGTGTGTACCGTATCTACCCTGTCTGGAGGAGTCAGCTTGCGGAGCCAGCCTGCGGAAACCAGCTGCGGAAATCGCCTGCGGAAATCTCTCCAGCTCCAGAGACGGTGTCGCGCTGTGAATATGTTAGCGCCTCAATTGCAGTAACATAGTAGCCTGTTCCATACCGATGACTATTAGGTGCTCAAGTAACTATACTATTGTACAGCTAATTAGTATTATTATTTCCGTATTTGGTACTGATGACTAATAGGTACCTTTCCGGTCTTAGGACCGCAATTTATAATTTCTTTATTACTATGAATATTATCCTTGTTTACGGTGGTGCTTTCAACTAGCCGCACCGTCTAGGTTATCAATCTATGATACTTAGTTACTTAATTTAATTATAATCTACTTATTACATTGGTTAGTTATATATGGCAGATAGCCATCCAGTTAAGTGTTTTGTTTAATTGTAGAAAACCTTGGACCGCAGTACGCTAGGAGATAATATACAGCAAATTTATATCCGCATCACTTACTCCCGCTACCCTCAATTTTACACTACGGTCGTTGACCGTGCTCTAATTGATTGAGTCTGGCATGTTACCGCCTAAACCTTACTATTCAGCTCGATAGGATAGGTTAAAGTGGTTAGGGACAATTTCTTCGTTTAGAGACATATAGTGTATGCCTCTTTTCCGGCTGTTGCGGTAATGTAGCCCCGCACTCCGGCAAGGTTGTGTCAAATTGGCCAATTACCTATAAGGCCTCACATATATTAAGTTATTGTCTCTTTCCACGATCCACCAGCCGTATGGCTTTATAAGTGTTTGGATTCCCTATCAGCACGTTGATCTGATCCGGCAATGGGAAACTATCGTTTGATAGGTTTCCGAGCGGTGATGGCTAAAGTGCTGATTTACACATACTTTCCCCAGTATCTTCGGATACTTCTTAAGTTGATACCCCTGCCAGTGAAGGAAGCACTGCGAAAACATATAGTTATAATTATGAGTTAGTTAGTTTATTCTCCGTCCCGCAGTGCATATTTGGGCATATTGGAATTTAGCCCTACTGACCGGTCAAGTGTTAGATCCGTAGCCCGCGGTGATGGACGAGAAGTGGATCTCCATCCAATTCATTGGAGTGTCTGGATGAAGCATTCGAGCTCGTCACGCCCTCACGGGAAGGATGCCCGCGATGGATATCCGTCTCTCTAGCCCCAACAATAAAGACATGTTAATGATCACACTTGCTTGTGTGAAATGTAGCCATTGTCCAGGTGATGTTTTATGTGGTTGCGGAGTAAGGTAGCCGGATTTTCATCAAATTCGGATGCCTTGTGTCGTAACATGTACGCATGCTGTCCTTGGTGGTAGATGCTATTTTAAAGCAGCCTACGGGAAGCCGAGCGTCTGCGCCCATTGGACAATGTATCTAAAGATAGGTAGGAATCCCTGCCACTTGCGGCCAAAGCTAGTTTCCCATTCTAACAACTAAATGGTAGGTTAGACTATAGCAGAAGGCCCACATAAATAAAGCGGCATCTACCAATACAGTATCTTTAGAAACTACTTAAGACGGTGACCTGGGAATTCTTTGGAAATCGTTCGTCCCGTCTTCACGTAAACCACCGTGCAACACCTTAACAGTAGCTTCACTAGGATTTTCAGCACGTAGCATTTTCTGTTGAACAAAAGAGTGACCCTTTTTGCCAGCTCTTTTCCTCCGCCTCGGCGTTGAAGGCATTTTCCTGTGATGGAGGCCCGTGCGAGGCACTTTCCTCCCACAACAACAATATTTTCTTTGTGTGTATTAGCGGTATATTGGCTTATATTAAGCTACTTAGTGACTTCGTTGCAGATGCTTCTCTTGCTGTATGGTACCTCCGGCGACACCACGTAGAAAGGACACAGCAAGCTCTATATTGTGTATTATTGTGTGCTCATTTATTGTCAAACGATTCACCTTGTTTGTATAGTATATATTAACATTTCTACTGTTTAGTTATAAATTATTCCATAACTCTAAATTAGTATGGATAGGCATACCGGTGATACTAATAGTTGGGATGTGGTTCAATCTTGGCGACAATGGTTGCACGGCCCCACAGGAACATTATTGTTTCATTGGCTCTAGAAGCCGTTCTTTGTATTTCTCGGAGATACGTCATACTGGATCCGCAACCCCGAGATCCGCAGCTAACCAGCCATCCCAGTCATTGCGCACTTGCGGTGCGATGGGCGGAAATCTACTAGCGGACCAGTACGTACCCGCACGAGCTACAGCCCGCCCGCCCGCCCACCCGCACGCACCCACGCACGCACGCACGAACGCACGCACGCACGCACGAACGCACAGAAGCACGCACGCAAAAAATGTAGGGATAATGTTATAGTACCCTATGTAATAGCAGACTATGGATCATATGTTATAGGTACTGGGACTAAATCTCACCGGACATAATCCCACTGGACAAAATCCCACCTGACATAATCCTCCCTCCCTACCCTGGACATAATCCCACCCAGATAAAATCTCACCAGAGAAAAGACCACCTGGACAAAATCCCACCAGATAAAATCTCACCGGAGAAAAGACCACCAAGACAAAATCCCACCAGACATAATCCCACTGGAACATAATCTCACTGGACAAATCCCAACCGAGAGCTCATTCCCTGAAGCAACATCGGTAAGGCCAGGCTCCACCCATACACTCCTGCAGGAGCATCTCCGATTCTTCGAAAATTTTATATTCCAGTCGTCTCCTGCGCATGATGGTGGTGTGTTAAATACCAGCTCTCCTTTTGCAGTTGCTCAAATTCTTGTTAACAAATTTGTTTGTGCAATTCCCATACACCCACCCACTCACCCACCCACCCACCCATCCACCCACCCACTCACCAAACCACAAACCCAGCCACACACCTACCCACCCATTCACCCACCGATCCACCCACCCACTCACCAAACCACAAACCCAGCCACACACCTACCCACCCATTCACCCACCCAACCACCCATGCATCCAGCATTTGGATGAGCCAATTGCCGTTATTTACTCCCACAAAACCAACCATATAACCACTCAGTCAGTCAGTCGTCGTCGTCGTCGTCGTCGTCGTCGTCGTCGTCGTCGTCGTCGTCGTCGTCGTCGGCAGTGGCGGCCGCGGCCGGATAAATGGATGACAAGCAGACGAATGGATGAACGGACGGAGAGATGGCAAGACGGATGGACGAACGGAAGGATTGACTGACGTACGGACGGACAGACAGACACCCAACCACCCATGCATTCATGCTCCTCATGAGCCATTTACCATTAGTTACTGACACGAAACCACCCGCATAACCACATGCCCAACCTAACTCCTACCCAGGTTTTGGAACAGCTTCTCTCTCTCTCTCTCTCTCTCTCTCTCTCTCTCTCTCTCTCTCTCTCCCTCCCTCCACACCCCCCTCTCTCTCTCTCTCTCTCAACCCAATAAATGGACTGTCGGTATGTCAGACAGCTACTCCATTACTTAGTCGTACAGTCACTTATTCTTGTGCTCCCCAACACACACACCCATCCCGACCCCCACCCCACCTTCTTCCCCTCGCTTGCTGACTCGCTCAGTCATGCATTTACTTCCTCACTAAACACCCCACCCCTCCCTCATTCCCTCGCTTGCTGACGCGCTCAGTCATGCATTTACTTCCTCACTAAACACCCCACCCTCCCTCATTCCCTACAGCACTCCCTCTCTTCCTCTCTCGCTCACTCATGTATTCACTCGTTCACTCACAGTCATTCAGTCAGTCGGTCAGTTTGTCGGTTTGTCAGTTTTTCACTCGCCCACCCGCTCGCTCATCCGGTCACTCAGTAACGCTCTCACCATATGACATTCCCACCTAGCCACTCACCCACCAAATCACCCATGCATCCATGCTACGGACGAGCACAGAACCACGTGTCCAAACAAACTCCTACGCATGCAGTCACTCAGTCAATTTAGTTCCCACAAACTACGTTTTGGAAAATCTCTTTCTCTCTCTCTCTCTCGCTCTCTTTCTCTCTCTCTCGCTCTCTCTATCTCTCTCTCTCTCTCTCTCTCTCTCTCTCTCTCTCTCTCTCTCTCTCTCTTTCTCTCTCTCTCTCTCTCTCTCTCTCTCTCTCTCTCTCTCTCTCTCCCTCATACCAATAAATGGTCTGTTAGTATGTCAGACAGTTAATCCATCACTCAGTTGTACAGTCACTTACGCGCATGACCGCCCCCTCCCACTCCCCACCCCATCCTCATTCCGTCGTTTGCTCGCTTTCTTACTCACTCATTCACTGCCTTCCGAACACCTCCCTCCCTCCCTCCCTCCCTCCCTCCCTCCCTCCCTCCCTCCCTCACTGACTGACTGACAGACTCACTGACTGATTGACTAACCGACGGATTAACTCAGCCATGCACATACTCACTCACCCACTCACTCACTCACTCGCTCGCTCGCTCGCTCGCTCACTCACTCACTCACTCACTCACTCACTCACTCACTCACTCACTCACTAACCCACCCACCCAACCACCCATGCATCCACCATCAGGACGAGCCAATTACAATCATTCACTGACACGAAACCACCCATATAACCACATGCCAAACCTAACTCTTACCCTCACAGACATATGTAATAACTCGGTTAATCTAGTCCCCACAAACCACGTTTTGGAACAGCTTCTCCCTCTCGCTCTCCATCATACCAATAAATGGTTACTCTATCCCTCAGTCATACAGTCAGTTGCTCCTGTACTCTTCAACTCCTCTTTCCCTCGCTTGTTCACCTCTTGATCACTCAATCACTCCCCCACCACGAACCCCTCTCCCTCCCTCCCTCAGTCAATCAATCACTGCTCATCCACCCACTAAGTCACTCAACCACTCATGCATCCACCTTCCCCACGAATCAACTACAATCATTCACCCACATGACCATATGTCCAAGCAATCCCACACACTGATAGTCAGTATGTCAGACAGTTACTCCATCACTCACTCGTACTGTTGCGTACTTGCGTGTTCAGCTCTCACCCCCCCCCCCCTCCCGCTCTCCCTTGCTTGCTCGCTCGCACACTTCATCAACTCCCTAAACAACTCAGCCTTCATCCATCCAACCATCCATCCATCCCTCTCTCCCTCATTCACTCACTCACTCACCAATCCACCCACCCAACCCACCAGCAATCCACCCACCCACGCACCCACCCACTCACCAACTCACTCGCTCGCTCTGTTTGGCTAGCTGGCTGGTTATCTGGGTGGATGGGTGTTTCTAGCTAGCTGACTGTATGGCTGGCTGGATCGCTGGCTGGCTGACTGGCTGCCTACTGGCTGGTTTGCTGGATGGTTGGCTGGTTGGCTGGCTGACTGACTGGCTGGCTGGGTGGCTGATTGGGCTGGTTGACTGGCTGGCTGGCTGGCTGGCTGGCTGGCTGGCTGGCTGGCTGGCTCGTGGACATGTTCACTGTCATCTCACCCAACCCATACACCTACCGAGCTGCATCAACAAACCCACTCAATTCATTCAATCTAGTCCCCATAATCCATATTTTGATGAACATCTTTCTCTCTCCTTCATACCAATCAACACCCAGTCACCTACAGCTCGCAATCTCAATCGATACATTCCTTTCTCTCCCTATGACTCAATCATTCAATATATCCCGCAGAAACCATGTTGTGAAACAACTTCTCTCTCCCTCTCTCCCTCTCCCTCTCCCCCCCCCCCCTCTCTCTCTTTCTCTCTCTCTCTCTCTCCCTCCCTCTCTCTCTCTCTCTCTCTCTCTCCTCTCTCTCTCTCTCTCTCTCTCTCTCTCTCTCTTTCTCCCTCTCCCTCTTCCCCCCTCTCTCTTTCTCTCTCTCTACCTCCCCTCTCTCTCCCTCTCTCCCTCCCTCTCCCTCTTCCCCCTCTCTTTCTCTCTCCCTCTCTCACTCTCTCTCTCTCTCTCTCTCTCTCTCTCTCTCTCTCTCTCTCTCTCTCTCTCTCTCTCTCCACGTGTACACTACCTCATGTGATCGCATCAATCGATTGCTTGCCTGGGTGGCAAAACCAATTTTTGAAAATAACCTCTTTCTCTATCCTTCATACCAATAAGCACCCTGTCATAATTAGCTCGTGAACTGACACGCTGACTTGCTACATGCCTCACTGGCTGGCTGGCTGACTGACTGGCTTGCTGGCTGACGTACTGGTTGGTTGGCTGGCTGGATGGATGGCCTGCCTGCCCGCTCACTGGATCACTGTCAACACAACTAAACCACCCACCTAATCACCTGAGCATAGATACTGGTTTTTGTATCCATCGGAGCATCTGACTCCCACATCTTCAGAATGGGAAACCCTAAGAACTAACCAACTGCTTCGTCGGGCCGATTCGTACCATGTGTACAGACCGGACCAACACGATGCACAATGCATATGCGCCAACGTTACAATGGTATGGGCATGTTCTCACTTGTTCTGCTGTAACATTGCCTACATCGGGATGAGTAAACTGGATCGCTTCTTGTATGACTGCACTTGCGTGTAGAGTGGGAATCTAGGTATAACCAGCTGAGATTAATGTTGTAATAGCGTCATCGAGCTTGAAATCGTAGGGACGCCAAATGTAGCACAGAGGGCATGTGTTCGCACGAGTGATGTCTAGAACATAGCGTATCCATGTGGTGCATGCATGGGTAGCCATGGGTAGCTACTATTGTTTGGTCTTAAATGGCAAGCAAAAGAATCCTGAGTTATTCACCTCTGGTAGTCTGCTACTACTATCTGCTGAACCATCAACGGTCATATGGCTCATGCCAAAGATACCTACCAATCTACCATGAGATCCTCCCCATCTTGGATGAATGAGCTCTGCGAGTTTCAGCATGTCTTTAACAGCACCATGTGCATAGGACCCGCGCATACCTTGATGACACATGTCACATCTACCACAACACAACACACATCAACACCCGGTACTTAATGCCCAGACTTTTATATACAGTCTTGGTCTTGTTGATGACTGACTGACCCTGTGAGACTCCACTTCTGACGAGGTCTTTGGGTGGTATACTACCTCAGCTCTCCAGTGGTTCTCGCTTCTCATCGAAGACTAGGAAGAAGATGTGGGCAAGAGTGTCACTCACGTGAACCAGGTCCTGAAGCTCTTTGTTTTCTAGCCCTATGATTGAGAGATTCATGATGTTTCGCTATACAGGGATTTTAAACCAAGGCCATCTCCTCAAGTCTGGACGACACTCGAGGCCCATGACTATGGGGCAGCTGTATGCTACTCGTCGAAAGCACTAACTGTGAGAGCAGGTTCCATGGTTGTTTTCTGCTACAGGACAAAGCGCTCACACATGACCTTATTCTGGGCATCACTTAGGACCGTCTTCCAGCCAGGAGATGGGTCTCATCATTCTACTTCTTTGCCATACTGCCGTTCGCAGCCAGGATGCCATTAATTAGCTGTGTCCCAGCCTTATCACCATCACCTACTAACTCGGCCCAGAACTCGGTGTTGGTTGTCCGCATATGGCATGGACAACAACATGCTGTGCTGTGACTCATCTTTTCCTGCACAATACCTGTCCTATGACCTACACCACGGTACTGGGCACTGCTAGTGGTGAGCTACTCGAGGGTGTCGAGGCGGGGCATGGTGGTCATCTCAATATTGTCCCGTTTGAAATATTCCATTCCTGAGATCCTCGAGGAGTGTTTGCTGGCTGGCCATTACATAGTTGGCCTGAGACTGTGCGTAGGTTGATCAGACTATCGGCCAGCAATGTTCAGAATACTTGGCCTGGCTGCATGGACATGTCTTGTGTGCTAACCATCATTCTCCTACATCGGAGACTCGACTCATAGGCTCGTGGAAGCGACAGGTTTCCATGAGTAACCTTTCAAGATATGTCTGGTTGATTTCAACAATAGCACTTGCAGCCATGCCAAGCATCACTTCTTCCATTGTTAGGGTGGCGAGTGCATTACATTCACCGCCCGAGGCACCACCGATGTTGATATTTGGAATGTGTTACATTAGTCATAGTGCTCAAGAAGCCAACTCGCCATGAATGGGATAACAATAATAAAGACAGGAGGAATAAGCTCATCACCGCCTGTCATCTTGACCATGGCAACAGCCGCAACACTTGGTACTACATTACAGCCTGCACCATCGACAACATTGTCTAAGTGTTGGGTTAGACATATATAGACATATATATATATATATATATATATATATATATATATATATATATATATATATATATATATATATATATATATATATATATATATATATATATATATATATATATATATATATATATATATATATATATATATATATATATATATATATATATATATATATATATATATATATGTATATATGGCATAGCGATAGATATCCATGTGCACAAACTGGACCAGTCCTCCGTGTCTTCCAGTCGGGACGGTACTCGAGGACCATGGCTTAAACATGGCTCAGCATGTGAAGTACTATGACATCTCCCGCACCGAGTTGAAGGGCTACAAGAAGAAACCAGATGAACTGGCGCAGCCTGAGTGGTTGAGAAGCTCCTGTGGACGATGCGATCATACAAGAATCAGGAGTACATGTCAGATATCTTTAAGACACTGCATCCAGCTATGGTACAAGCCAGCTCAGAGTTAATCACGGTCATGTAGTACTATAAGCTGAAAAATTATACAGCACTGAACCATTTAGCGCTTGGCTGTGTATTTTAGCATCGTGTGTAGGGAACATCGAACAGGCCAAGCTAGTTCAGTGTCTCACAGCAGCAACCCCTAACAAGGATAGTGTTGGTGTCTTCTAAATGGTTGACGATCTGAGATGAGCACAGTAATAGCTAGACCTGACACCACTTATAGAGCGATAGTGGCACCATCATGCTGTTCCAGCTAGTCCAATTGCTTAGGAACAAATGTAGGTGATTTCATGACAGGAGTGACTAAAGTAACACACTTTACATATACCTTGGTTAGGGCTTAAAGAAAGATTCGAGACGGGTACCCGACCTAAGCTCTCTGGATCAAGGCCAGGTCAATGTCAAAGGTTGTGCGATTTTAATTGCAGGTATCCATGGCATGATAGATATCAAAACGAAGCTAAGAAAGATACATCGTCAGAAATTTTAGCTGATGAGTCAATGAAATGGGTGCTAGAAAGCAATAGTCGTGCGATTACTAGGTGACAGATCGTTTCCGCTAGGTAGTTAGTGGTTTTTGGAAGGAGCAGTTAAAATTTGTTGATCACTCATTAACCAATGACAGGATCTGTTCAGGTCATGTCATTTTGGTAAATAACTATGCCAAAGAATACGTAATTTGTCTTACCTCTAGTGAGTTTAGTATGCGGCCAATAACGACGAGATAACGGCATGACGTGCCTAGTAACTGTATCTAACGATAGCTGTTGGGCAGTGTGGTCATGGCATCAGTGCGGAGTTTATGTATAAAGTTCGCAGACTGGCATACATTTTCAGTTTAATACTTTTGCTACATATAATCTCAAGATAATAAACTATTTCAACCGTTCTTTGCTGTAGTATCAATCGGTAGTGATACGATTAAAATGCACTTCAATAAGAATCAATGAGAAAATATTAACCTGTGATGAGTATATACAATGGACGAGAAATGTTATCACAATGTTTCCACTAACCAGTTAATAATACGACAAGAATGAATTCATTGCGTACAATCAACAAAACCCCGTTAAAAGTGTCCATTTCTAAAATTGTTTTGCTGACAGTTGCTGTTGTTGCGTTTTGGCTTTTGAACTCATAATGGATGGATCCGATCTGTCACTCAAGTATCTGACGTCATAATCAATTGCGTCACATGCAAGCTGACGTCCCAATTATATTTAACAGAGAATACTCCGTCAAAAATCTGGAGAAGTACTTCGAGTGTTCGAACTGTGTGTCTTTGATGGATTTTCTATTCAATAAACATTCTGTCGAATATCTTTAGACTAATTTGACGGGAAGCTGCTGCTACCATAGGGATCAACGTCCCACAGCAAAAGTACTTGCAAAATATTCGCTTACCTGTATAATTACCTTGAATATTGGTTCTGGGAAGTCCTTGGTCAAAATAGGCCAATATAAATCGATTACAACACGCCGGAAGTATGGAAGGAGCTTAGCTATAGGTGAGCGGAGCATAGCTAGAAATGGATCCCTAAATTTTATGTCTTTGATGGATTTACTATTTAATAAACTTTCTGTTGAATATTTTGAAATTAATTTTACTGGGTTCTGTTCCTACGGCATATCAGAAACGGCAAAGGGTGGAGTCAGAGAACTTGGACTAACCACAGACAAGCTTTCACCCAAGTTTGTAGAAGATCCCTACTGTGACACGGATCCACCAGGCGGGTACTTGCCGTCCCCGCCAAGCTGGGTATGGGTCGCCTGTCCTGGGATCGTTCCCATAATCACACGCCCCTAGGTAGAGCAATAAACACGTATAAGCCTATACGAGAGGCATTCCATGGTGAAAACAACTAAGTTCGTTAGAACGCGTAGTGCGCATGCGCACGCTCGAATGCTTCATCAATGACACGCGTGTCAAGAATGGAGGCGAGTGTGTACCTCTAGTGCACCGAGTAGGTACTCGTAAATACCTTTAATCTATTTATTTTCATTGTTCTTGGGACCAATCAGGACCAGAACTTGACGGGCTTTTTAAAGCGTCAAGACATTTTAAAATCGGTTCACAAATGGCCGAGTTATCGTCGATTCTCCCCGTAAAATTAGGCTTAAAATATTTCCATAACGTCGTAATCGCGTATACATATATATATATAGCTAGATAGATAGTGATTTGTGTACACGTGACTTACTACGTCACTCTACACATCTATACATGTAGTAATACATAGATAATTGTGTATACGTCACAGTATTCTAGCGCGCTGGTTGGTTGGTACAGTGGTCTATGCTTGATTCAGGCAGCCAGCTCTGACATCCCAGCGAGTATAAAAGGTGGTGAAATTCGAAGATCAGGAGCATCGTCGGCGTTGAGTGAGAGTCGAGGACGGGCCCTAAGAGTGGGAGCTTGACGAGTGAACCGGAACACCAACAGATAGATAAAGCACATCATCTCAGTTCCGCACAGCTTTCAGCTCACCTCACTCCAGAAAGTAGTTCTCGGCTAGCCCGCACTAATCAATTTTGGATGCTTCCAGATGGCCATCCGGGAGCAATAATAAACTAAAATCATGGTTCACATCTTCGAAGAACAATAAGCGGAATTTTCTGTGGGAGGGTCTTCAGACCCGTTATGTAGACTTCTACATAATGTAGAGCAGTGAGGTTTCTTGCTGGATGACTCGCCGGATCTGCCGACCACGCAAAAGTAGAGATCAAACTACCACACTGCATGTCGTGCGGCCACCTTTGTAACTTTTTTACCACAGCCAAGTAGACTTTGCCTGGTGCGCCACAAGAGCTATGTGACATACCCCGCACCGTATGCTTCAAAATGTACATGCATAGAAATATTATATATAGTAACACTATCTGTTAATGGGTTATGTTTAACTTTCATAGTTCCGTCGCTGGACGGAGAACTTTCTTCACACCATTTAATTCTTGATTTAGTTATAGAGATGATCTAGTAGACATTACTCATTGCTTTGTGTTACCATCCTGAGTGTGTACCGTATCATCCATGGAATCAGCATGCGAAGACCGATCTATAGAAACCAGCTGCGTGGATCTGCAAGCGGAAACCTTCCATCCTCAGGGAACGTGTCGACTCGCGCTACGTGTATGTAGCATCTCAATTTCAGTAACATAGTAGCCTGTACCATTCAAGTAACTACTAGGTACTCGAGTAACTATACATATTGTGTCTTATCGTCATAAATTTACATCCATATAGGGTACGGATGACTAACAGGTACTTTATTATTTCTTTATTAAACTGTCTATATTATCCTTGTTTACTGTAGTGCTTAACTAACCGCACCGTATTAGGTTATTGACCTATGCATACCTTCTACCTCATGTAATCAAACTGTAAAACTGTGATATTGTTTTGGTTAGTTATGTATATGGCGAGTAGCCATCCCGTTCATATGTTTTGTTTATTTATGTAAGACTTTGGACCGCAGTGCACTAGGAGATACTATACAGCAACAATATATGCATTATTCATTCCCGCCACCAACAATTTTACTCTGAGGTCGCTGACCGTGCTCTACATATTGAGCCCGGCATGTTATCGACTAAGGCATGTTATCGACTAACCTTGACTATTCAGCTCGGTAGGATAGGTTAAAGTGGTCAGGGACAATTTCCTCTTTTCCGACTGTGAGGTAATATAGCCCCACACACTGGCAAGGGTGTGTAAAAGTGGCCAAATACCTATAGGGCCTCATATTTATCAAGTAATTGTCTCCTTCCACGATCCACTCAGCCGCAAGGCTTCTTAATTGTTTGGATATCCCAGCCGCACGTTGTACTGATCTGACTCTGGGAAACTATCAGAGGTTTTCAAGCAGTGATGGCCAAAGTGCGGGTTTACATACATCTCACACTGTATCTTCAGCTACTTAGTAATTAGACACTTTCCCAAGGAAAGAAAGCACTGCGAAAGCATATAATTATTATTATTATTATTATTATTATTATTATTATTATTATTATTATTATTATTATTATTATTATTATTATGGTAGGACATACTACTCCCGGCCCACAGTGCATATTGGGCATATTGGAACATAAACCTAACGCCAGGTCAACAGTTAAGTCCATAGGATTGGTGACGGACGAGACGCGCATCTCCACCCAACTCGTTGCAGTGTCTGGGCAAGATCTTGGAATCTGCCACGCCCATATGGGAAGGACATTCGCTTTGGATATTCGTCTCTCTACCCCCACTGTAACGATATGTTAGTCATAACATTTGCTTGTGTAAAATGTAGCCATCGTCCAGTGATGTTTTATGTGGTTATGAAGCAAGGCATCTGGAGTCTCACCCAGCTCAGATGTGTTGTGAAGTAACATGTACGCCGGTGTCCATGTTGATAGATGTTTTCTAAGACAACCTATGGGAAGCGGGGCATCTGTACCCATTGGATAGCCATGTCTAATGATAGGTAGGAATCTCTGCCACGTGCGGCCTAAACTAGTTCTCGTTTCTAAAACCTAAATGGTAGGTTAGGAATGGCAGAAGGCCCGCATAAATAAAAGCCGCACCTACCAATGCAGGATCGTGGAATGACATAAGGCGGGGACTTGTGAATCCTCTGGGAGTTGCTCGCACCGTCTTCACGTAAACCAGTATGCATTACGTTAATTATATCTTTCACTAGGATGCTCTTTTTCACTTGCATTTTTGTTGAGCAAAAGAGTGGCCCTTTTTGCCAGCTCTCTTCCTCCGCTTCGGCGTCGAAGTCATTTTCCTGTGACGGAGGCCCACGCGAGGCACTTGCCTCTCACATAAGCGAGATATCCTGTGACGGAGGCCTGCGCGAGGCTATTACCTCTCGCACTAACAAGTAGCATCTAGGTAGCCAGAGCTCGTAATATCAGGAGTCTTTTTCATCTGTATCATGAAGGTATAATAGCTTATATTAAGTTAATCAGTGCTCTCGTTGTGCGGATGCCTCCCTTACGGGGATACGTCTGCGGATTTACGAAACTGTATGGTACATCCGGCGACACCACGTGCAAAGTACATTAGCTAGCTCTGCTTTATGTATTATAGTATATGCTCATTCACTGTCAAACGATCTACCCTTGTTTGACAAACTTTTATTTCTCTTTATATATATATGTCATTCTCCATAGTTTAAATTGATATGGAAAGACATGCTGGTGACACAAATGGTTGGGATGACACCGTGCAGGTTAAACCTAAGTGCCAATGGTCGAATGGCCCCACCATGACGATTTAGTTCCACCGGCGTTAGGAGCCAGCCTATGTATTTTGCGGAGCGACGTCTCACGGGATCCGGAACCCAGAGACTTGGAGCTAACCAGCCCCCTCATTCACCGTGCCCATGTGGTGTGATGGGCGGGTACTTCATACCAGAAGACCCGACGATAGCCCATGAGCTATAAGTGGCACCCGATGTTGGGCTCGAAGAACAAGAAGCGACCTCACGCCAACACCCTTCAGCGAGATCAACTAACTATTCACTGACAGTAAGAGATCCCTAGATTTAGAGATAGCTTGGTATGATAGACGAGGAGCTTTTGTGTTCACCGACAATTTAATAAATTTATCAGATGCGGAACAATCCGCATTTCAACAACAACAGTTCTCGCCTATAAGTGATGGTACCTTCCGCAATACCTCACAAGCAGGGACTGATTTCCTCACATTATCAGACATCCACGATAGGCCAACACCAACGGGGCAAGACTGCGGACGATCTCGACAAAGATCCCTACACCAGGGGCAACACCAATTTAATCCTTTACACTCCTATAATTCACCCATGTCATCAGTAGGTGGCTCATGGCCGGGTAATCATGTACCAAATCCTTTGTCTCCCCCTGTGAATATAACACCTTATTTTCAGGATGCGGGACGACATGAAGCGGAGGAATCAGTACCTCCCTTCCAATGCTACATCAGTCAATCAACTCATCACACGCATCACGCCCATCAACCTTCAGCACCACCACCATACGAGGAACGTGCACCACTTCAATCTGAAGAGAGTCCACATCACCTTCACAGCTCACCACCGCCAGTCTATAGACATACACCCATCTATGGACCCGCATCAGGGCGGAGTTCCATCAAATCAAATACGCGTCTTCATCCAAGAGAGTATCATTCTAGGACACGGCATCCTCAGCATCGCCAACATCACCGATGGAAAACACCACCACCACCACCACCACCACCACCACCACCACCACCACCACCACCACCACCACCACCACCACCACCACCACCACCACCACGTCGACCAACTTCAGCATTCACATCAGTCTCCCGCATACCCCCACCACCAGGAT
The DNA here is from genome assembly GCA_034401795.1 of Chaetoderma sp. LZ-2023a. NCBI lineage: Eukaryota > Metazoa > Mollusca > Caudofoveata > Chaetodermatida > Chaetodermatidae > Chaetoderma > Chaetoderma sp. LZ-2023a. Next base: position 4,098,550 of record CM067369.1, read on the forward strand.
TCACACTCATCACTTCGCACCATGGACCAGGCTAGGTCATTTTCCCCCACCCCCCAGAATTTAGCGGGGAAGATGACTGGGCAAACTATAAGGTCCAGTTCGAGCTCATCAGTTGAACTATTCGGTGGACAAATCAACAAATGGGGGAATACTTAGCTGCGAGACTCTCAGGCAAAGCACTACAGGTTATCGCGGATCTCGGAGCTGATTATACTCCCACTTACACAGAGCTGGAAAGTGCACTCTCAGAATGGCTCGGCGACACAGCACTCAGGGAAACAAGTCATCTCCAACTCATAAATTTCCGACGACGTGCGGGAGAGACACCACCAGAATTGGATAGCCGCATCTGGAGACTAGACAACCACGGATATCCCATCACAAACCTCGAGGCGTCACCCATTTACATCTGGATACATTCATTAACGCATTGAGCAGTGAGCCCGCACTCAAAGAAAAATTGTTCGTCGCAGACCACAGTAGCTTACAACAATTTGTGGCTACGGTGGTACAAATCGAGAACTTCTTGGAGCGGGAAAAGAACAATCGCTGACAGCTGCATCCTATAAATGAGATGAGTGACACTAATTTATCCAATACAACTGACTTAACCACTGCATCGGCAAACAACGCACCCTACGAGCAGACCACATCACAACCACAGCACAACAACAACCAGAATCACGCACCTAGAGGAAGGGGGCGTGGCCACCGAGGAGGTCACAACGGAGCCCCAGGATGTGGAAACCACCAGAATAACAGCACAAGACCAAACGTACATGAACAGATAGACGAGATAAATAAACAGATTTCAGCACTCACCACTTTGGTCACCACCCTCAGCGCAACAATCGCAACCTCCAACACTAGAACCACACCCACTACCGACACCGCACCACCACCAAACACATGGTTCGGATGTGGTCAGCTGGGCCACTGGAGAGAACGGTGTCCTAACGGACCTACATCAACAACTCAGACGGCTGACCACCAGACCAGACAAACAGTCAAACCCATAAGGACACCGATCCAAAAGTCACCTCGGTGCCCGTTCCAACAACTCAGCTCAACTGCAGCCTCCATACAACAACGTCAGGTGGCCAACACTAATCGTCAATCATCTACATTCTTGCTCACACATGCGCACCCGGCTTCACACATGTCGGCGCCTAAGATGTCCCCCCCCCCACATCAACAGCACCGCAATTCCCCTCTGGCAGAAAAAGTGACCCCGCAATATCCGCATCTAGCAAACCTTCTTTCCTGTGTAAAACGGCAATGGTAGGTTGTAGCACCTCTACTGAAACAACGTTTTTGCAAGCACCACGTCATGCCACGAAGACATTGGATTCGCGGTGCCCCTTGGTGGTATGCAACACAACACCCCGTACAGCATCCTCTCCCACATCCACATACAGCAGTGATTCAGGAGAAACTGTACAATCCGCGTCATGGATTCATATGCGAAGGCGCTGCCATAAATATGAACGAATCCCTCAGCGACACTGATTCTTCTGTGCATCAACCAAACATCCAATGATGCATTGCAAGAAGTGGCTCACTCAGGTAGCGCTTATCCATGATCGTGAGAATCCTGTCCACACCGCTGTCTACACTAACACCGCATATACAGAAACAGCCACAACTCCACCACCATTGCTACCACCAGCTCCGTCATCACCAAAGCACTCACAGCAGCGGCGACGACAGACTGACCCTTTCCTCACTCAGCCATCAACAGCATTACGGGAAGCTATCTGGAAACAAACTGACTACATAGAGAATGACTCTGCTCCGCAACCTCTTTCACAGATGGCGTCATTGTAGACACTTCCACAGGTTCATCGTAAAGTTATCTATAAGTGTGCCTGTCTGTTTAGCGGTGTTTCCAACAGTGTCACTGTTGACACTGGGGCTTCCATCACCGTTTTCACCAAGTGCTTATATGAGAGCATCCCACCTCATAAGAAGCCACCCCTTAGGTCTACAAACAACTTGTTTGCAAACAGCTAGCGTAGTTAAGCTCGTGATACGGATAGAGGAGATGCAGTTCATTCAGTGAAGCCATTATACACTGCTGGCAGCAAGAGCTCGACATACACAGCTGACAGATAACCCTTGGACTGGAATCATCATTATATGATACATGTGCACTCATTTTGTCAAGTAGTGCCACAGTTGAGACAGGACAAGAACAAATCTTATGGGCCACTGCACCACAGTTAGGAAGCAACACTCACACCGCCATGCTGGAACCCGACCCTGATTATATGATAGCCTCACAATGCACAAGTCCCCACATGATCGTGGACACCACAACAAAGAACACATACCATTTAGGGTGTTCAATGGCACAGCGGACCCAGTTACCCTTGAACCAGGAGTCCGTTGTGGCCACTTAGTGGACGTGATTTCACTGGAAACACCCACACCCACTACAACACCTACAACGAATACTGATGACCTACGGGAGCATCTACATGAGTTGTATCTGCATGCCACAGTAGGATTGATGCAATCACAAAAACGACATATACGGACCTTACTTTATAAATATTGTGATAGTTTCTCAGCCGGAGACATGGATCTTAGAGAAACTCATCTAGTGCGACACTCCATTGATGCAGGAAATAATCACCCTGTGCGACAGCCAGTACAACATCTTCCCATTCACAAGGAAGTGGAGGCGCATGAGCAAATGAATGACATGTTGTGGACCAGAATAATCAAACCATCAGCATCCCCATGGCCAGCCCCATAGTACTAGCAGGCAAAAAGGACGGATCCTTGTGGTTTTGTATAGACTACCGCCGCCTTAATGATCTTAGCATCAAAGACGCCTATCCATTACCTCTGATAGATCAAGCCTTGAATTCCTTGTCCGGAGCCAAGTGGTTTTGTACCCTTGATTTGGCTAGTGGTTACTGGCAAGTGGCCATGGACAAGGCTGACATGGAAAAGACTGCATTCGTGTGTAGGGATGGTCTTTTCCAATTCCGCAAGATGCCCTGTGGCTTGTGCAATGCTGCCAGAACTTTTGAACACCTCATTGAGCAGGTATTGTCTACCCTGCAATGGGAAATCTGTCTGTGCTACATCGATGACGTAATCGTCTTTTGTTCTTCATTTGAGCAAACCCTAGCAAATTTGGACACCGTGCTATCATGATTCTTCCCGACCAATTTGAAGCTCAAACCTAAGAAATGTCATCTTTTCAGACAGAGCATTGAGTTCCTGGGACACGTCATATCCGGTGATGGAGTGGCTACTCAGCTGTCAAAAATAAGGTAGTAGCAGAGTGGCAAAAGCCCTCTTCGGTCACTGAAACTCTGAGTTTTCTCCATCTCTGCCAGTACTATCACAGATATAGCCATCATTTCAGTGAGTAAAAGATCGACCATTCGAGTGGACAAGTGAGTGTGAAGGTTCCTTCAGGGCATAGAAGGAACTCTTGACGACTGCCAAGATTCTTGCTCATCCTAACCCTAACCTCGATTTCATCTTGGACACTGATGCATCAGCTTACACTATTGGCGTGGTTCTATCTCAGGTCACAGAGGATGGAACGGAGCAGGTACTGGGTTATGGTTTGCATACGCTCAACAAAACAGAAAGGAGGTACGCAACCATGAAGCGAGAACTACTTGCAGCAGTATATTTCATCAAGTATTACAAACACTTTTTGTATGGTCGCCCTTTACCCTCCGTACAGACAATGCCTCACTACGCTGGGTCAGAAACCTCAAGAAGCCAGAGGGCCAGGTAGAGAGATGGCAGGAATCCCTGCAGGCCCATATCTTTAACGTTGTTCACCGTCCTGGCAAACTATTTGGAAATGCCAATGCCTTGACCAGAATTGGACTCGAGGATGAACACGAAGAGGACACAACCGTGACACATGCAACACAGCCATCTCCAGAGTTCCCCAAATTGTGGTGCATAGAATGGAATATGGAGAAAGTCGCACACGACCAAACAACAGATGTGCAAACACGACATATATACGCGTGGATCCAGGAGGGGATACGGCCTCCTCGGGAAATGGTCACTCCTTTATCCGCCATGGCAAAGTACTACTACCAGCGGTTTGAGGAATGTCATATGAATAACAATGTTCTCTAGATTAACAACTGTCTGGTAGTCCCGGAGTGTTATCATGATACTATATTACAACAACTGCACGATAATGTGGGACATCTAGCCGTTGAAAGAAGAGTTATGCGGATAAAACAGAGATTCCACCAGATCGTGATAGTGTGAAGGCATGGGTTGCCAAATGTATACCATACCAAAGATGCACTGTTGGCCAGCACTATTACACACCTCTTCAGATTAAGATTGTTGGTGCACCATGGGAGCGAATGGCTATTGATGTGCTCGGACCCTTGAATACGATGGATGATGGAAATAAGTACATCCTCGTATTACATGACTACTTTATAAAGGGGGTAGAAGCATTTGCTTTACCAGTCCAAGAGGCATCCATTGTCGCGGAGGTCTTGGTAAGCAATGTATTCTGTCATTTCGGTATGCCCTATGAGCTGCACTCCGATCAAGGAAATAATTTTGAGAGCTAGATGATTTCCGAGCTCTGCAAATTGTTTCACATCGTCAAAACATGCACAACACCGTACCATCTCCGGAGCGATGGGATGGTAGAACGCTTCAATAAAACACGAGCAGAAATGTTGACGAAGGAAATACGCCTTGATTGTAGAGATTTGGATTTACGATTCCCATATGTGCTCATGGCTTACCGCAGTTTAGTACATTCCAGCACGGGTTATACCCTGGCTCGGTTAATGTTAGGCCTTACCCAGTATCTGGCTATGCCCCGGACTCCAGAAGAGAAAAATTCGCCATCTCTCTATGTCGAACTCATGAGGCAGTGGATAGAACAGACCCATGCATTAGTGAGAGCAACACTATCCACTGCACACCGGCGTCAGAAGACATGGCATGACCGGGGAGTGCAAAGAAACCCGTATGAAGCAGGAAGGATGGTTTGGGTACACGATTCATGACAGTCTGCAAACATGTTGAGTAAACTGAGTTACCAGTGGAGGGGCCCCTATGTGGTAGTAGGTAAGACATCGGACTTGACCTACCATATCCGTGCTTTGGATGGCATGACCTCAGTCATCCACTTTGATTGACTTAAACCTTGTGTTGGTGACCGCCCTTCACAAGAGCTCAGGCTGGGCATTCTCCAGGACACTGGTACCCAGACAGAAGTTTCTACGGAAACTAGTATTCTCAATGTTAGTGCAGAACACTGCAGTGCCAGTTCGACCCTTCTCCTACCAAGCCAGAAGTCCGGTGAACAAGATACGTACTCGCCATCTCCCTTCTCAGCACAGGTCTACTCGATCTGGGAAGTCATATCAGAAGACTTTCCCATTTGTTTTGTCCAAGGGGTCGGATGGAACAGCTGTTCCACCGACCTCTTCCAACTCCCACCCACTTCATGCCTAACACCCCCCCCCCAATTATAGAGTCACCACAAGCGGAGGCTGAGGCTGACCCAAGCCATGCTTCCTGTGGGGTGAAACATGTAGTGAATAGCATGGAAGTGAAGAGGCCAGATGAGGCCTTGGCGTGTCTAGAACCGCAAAACTGTACAACTTGGTGTACCCGTCCATGCCCCGAAATCGCGAGACCACCCCCCCCCCCAACCAAGTGACACCATTCCCCTTGGTCACACCAATGCCGCAACTCCAACTCGCGCCCCTTGTCTATACACCAAGTTCGGACATTATCGACCCAGTCCATTTCACACTCCACTCGTCGTCTGTTGACTGTTAATCTTCAGATATGCGAGAGACTGCTGCTACAGAGGAGGTGGCATCCCGTACCCAGACCAGCCCCCGCACCCCCCCCCCCTGCAAAATTCCATCCGCACAAGATGCGGGCCCACCTCGCATTACAACAGCATCATACAGCAGTCCGAATCTCCCAACAACAAGACATGATCATCAACAACAGCAGCCAACATTCTCCCGCAAACACCTTTTGTCCAGTGCAGAGAGACTGATTATACCGACAATAGGAGTGCATGCAGCCATCTACAGTTTTACTGTCGTCGTTTTGATTAAGAACACCATCGTTCTACCGGGTATACAGATCATTAGTGCATGGCCGATAAAGCGGCATCAAAACTTTGACAGTATAATATTAGGGAGAATTTCAAAAATTCTCTTACCTGCGTTCCAACCACAAATCAACATGGGCTGAGAACTACCTCTCTACAGACAAGCAAGTCGCATGTATGAGAATTCGCGCAATATAGGGACGCTGTTTCAAAAGAACAGAAATTAAAACATATATTTCCATCTTTCACATCAACAACAAATATTCATCAGTATCAATGCTCCGCCATTAGCGTAAACAATGTATACGTTTCTGATTAACCACGTGTTTTCAAGAAACACATGACTTTAATGTTATTTCCAGTAAATTGGATCTAAAGCTTTAAACAAAAGAGCCGCCCAAATACACGACTACCACAGCGTGATGGAGGAGTCAAGAGGGGTGAGTTGGGGCAATGGAATTGCCGCTGACGTCACCGTGCTCTCACACACCCTGTCAGGCGCTCCAGCGTGAAATTAAAAGAGGCGAGTTTATAAGCATCCAATCTGTAAAACGGGTTCACTCTAATTAAAAGGTACGCCTCCACGAGAATAAGTAGTTCCAAGTTTTTTACGTTGATCAGAGAATTAAACCCTACAGAATAAAGACGAAGTTAATAGACTATTCTTCCTATAATTAAAAGTACTCCCTTTATGCGGGAGGGATAATTCAACCAACTCCAGGAATACATAAACTAAAACTTTCAATGTAGGGCGTGGCCGAATCACCCTGGAACTTTTGGGTGTGGTCATCTGCCATCCTGTGACGTCACCAAATCGTATAAAAAGGAGAATCGCACACTGCAACTTCGTCTTCCCGTAAAAATTCGACAACAGGGAAGAACACATAGCATTAGGCTTCTTTCGTGACGAAAACCAAATTCTGCTGTTTTTAATTATTATTATTTTATTACAATATTACTAGGACTGGAAAGGTATGAAGAGATAGGGAATTAGATTAGGGTAGGCTACCCACACCGCAAGTATTATGGGGAGTAAAATGTCTCTCCACGAGGACCTGGCTTTATCAGATACATCAGAAGAGTCGGTGTCGCCTTCATATACAAAGAGGTTTCCATGTGTCGCGCTTCAATCCAGTGGACAGCAGTGTACCCGCACCTTCACATGTAATTCTGATTTAACATTACATGTCAACAGAAACCATTTAGTTCAATGTGCTTTTTGTGCAGACTGTCGGTATCTCTATACCGCAACCCGCTATGGGGTAACACATGCGTTAAAGTATAAACATCGTAGAAGTAACCTTGATTCCGAGAGAAGAAAGTGAGAACATTGAAGTGCTGGCCACTCGTTTTGAGACCAGGCTTCCGTTAAAATTACTCCCAACAGAGAAGATGGCCAGAACAAAGAACACCACTCATCGTCACCCAGAAAGCACCCGCCACCATTCAATCACCACCGCCACAGTAACTACAGCACGTCACGCCTTCTGACATTATGCAGCAACAGTTACGGCACCACCATCAGCACCATCCACTCTGGTAGCCTTACAGGATCGGTACAAACATCACCTGCCCATTCCAGTCTGGCAGCACCCGCAGTCACCGCATCATCAGTCACCCACAAGTGGCCAGCATCAGCCACCGCCACAACATCCGCACCCGCAACAATGACAACACCTACCGTCGGCCGGCCTATCCCAGTAATTATGCCGCCTCCAGACATGAAGATACCACACTATCCACGGTCGCCATCTCCTGACGATCTTATCATTGACAAAGCGACCGGCCATACGGAACAAGTAGCTACAGTCACCACCGCACTTAGCATCTTCACGTCATCACAGCACACCAGCTTCACCGATCTAGCCATCCGCAAGTCCACGATGCCAGACCATTTATATGCCGGGAGAAAGCGTATCGCACATTCTCAGGAGATCCTTCCAGTACCGCGAACCACAGCCACTCGGTTATTAAAGTCTGCAAAGATCCGAAAACTGTTGTCTCAAGCCGTCACTGAAGCAGCATCTCTCCTGCGTCCAGTCATACGTCTTACTACTCTAGGAACCTCCATGGCAACAACAGCACCAACGGCATCAACAGCACCAACGGCACCAATGCCAGCGACCACTTCTACCATGACAGTCATGACAGCAATCACCACGCCAGCACCATTAACCACAGCACCAGTTACGAGCACGAACATTCTTAGTCTAGCCACCACATCTCCCGCTTAATCAAGGGTAACAAACATTCCAGATAGGGCCATATTTAGTGGTGAGATATCAGCCAGTGTAGTACATCCGTCACGACCATCCGCTATAAGCCATGGTGGTACCCAGCAGATGTTTGTGGGCATTTCTGCCACGGATGCAGCAGAATTAATCAATAGCTGCAAATTATGGATGATTAAGCTATTATATTTTATTATTTTTGAAATACTTTTCTTACTTATTATATATGTTTTAACAACTGAATCCCAGTCCCTAGGATGACTACGGTCTTATATTCTTGCACAGCTGTGTCTCACACAAAATGATCGCTGCGGATCCTTGCGTTGTAAACACATCTTGTTTAACATAAGTACACAACGCACCGCAGTGAAATAGTGTCATAATCCCGTCATGCAGTCTCAGCTACGCTGGGGCTGCCTGATGGACTAGTCTTTATTTTTATTATCATTCTATTTTTCTTATTATTTTTCTTCCCGCCTTAGGATGACGGGATGGATTGTGGGGTCAGCGAGAGCTGCCTGTACAGACCCGCCAAAATGGGCCATATTTTACATATAATATATATATATATATATATATATATATATATATATGTATTAATATTTAATCAGTATACATTATGTGCATCCCTTTGCTTACCCAGGGTGCACTTTTAATTAACACATACTGATATATACACACCAAGAAGGGTATAATATATGATTATATATAACGTTGTCATATTATAGTAATTTTGGTACGTTGGAGCTTGGGTGTTCTCCGCGGAGATATAATTATCTGCATCTAAGAAAGTACCCATGCAAGCTATTGTTTAGATGATCTGTGATCTAAATGATAATAAATATTAACTATTGCATGCACCACTAAACCAATAAATCAAAAAAAGAAAAAACCCTGGAAGAAATAATTACAGGCCAAACATCAAAACTAAAGGTATGCCTCCCCAAGCCTCTTCGGCACCTCTATGTGCTCTTTCTCTGAAGCACGCATCTCATGCGTAACTACTCCTCTCAGGCCGTGTGCCTACCTAGGAAGTCCATAATTCCCGCCTGGTGCTCATCCGTGCGTCGATCTGCATAGTGTGATCGTTTGTCATGGGTGTCAAACTAGGAGGGGTTAGTGTGACACAGATTGGCCGGGCGGGTACTGGCCATCCCAGGCAAGCTGGGTACGGGCCGCCCGTCCTGGGATCGTTCCCATAAGTACACACCCCTGAGTAGAGCAATAAACGTGTATAAGCCTATACGAGAGGCATTTCATCATGAAAACGACTAAGTTCATTAGAAAGCGTAGTGCGTGTCAAGAATGGAGGCGAGAGTGTGTACCTCTAGTGTACCGAGTAGGTACCAGTAAACACCTTTAATCGATTTGTTTTCGTCGTTCTTGGTAGCAGTCAGGACCAGAACTTGACGAGCCTTTTAAAACTTCAAACCATTTTAGAATCGGTTTACAAATGGCTGAGTTATCGTCGATTCTCCTCGTCAAATTATGCTCAAAATATTTCTATAACGTCGTAATCGCGTATATATATATATATAGCTAGATAGATAGTGATTTGTGTATACGTGACTTACTACGTCACTCTACACATCTATACATATAGTAATACATAGACAATTGTGTATACGTCACAGTATTCTAGCGCGCTGATTGGTTGGTACAGCGATCTATGCTTGATTCAGGAAGCCAGTTCTGACATCCCAGCGAGTATAAAAGGAAATTCGGAAGATCATGAGCATCGTCGGCGTGGAGGCCGAGAGTCGAGGGCTGGCCCTAAGAGTGGGAGCTTGACAAGTGAACCGGAACACAGACTGATAGATACAGCACATCATCGCGGTTCCGCACAGCTTTCAGTTCAGCTCACTCCAGAAAGCAGTTCTCGGCTAACCTGCACTAATCAATTTTGGATGCTTCCAGATGGCCATCCGGGAGCAATAATAAACTAAAATCATGGTTCACATCTTCGAAGACCGATAAGCGGAACTTTCTGTGGGAGGGTCCTCAGACCCGTTATGTAGACTTCTACATAATGTAGAGCAGTGAGGTTTCTTGCTGGATGACTCGCCGGATTTGCCGACCACGCAAAAGTGGAGATCAAACTACCACACTGCATGCCGTGCGGCCACCTTTGTAACTCTTTTTACCACAGCCAAGTAGACTTTGCCTGGTGCGCCACAAGAGCTATGTGACATACCCTGCACCGTATGCTCCAAAATGTACATGCATAGAAATCTTATATATAGTAACCCTATCTGTTAATGGGTTATGATTAACTTTCATTCTTCCGTTGCCGGATGGAGACTTTTCTTCTCACCGTTTAATTCTTGATTTAGTTATAGAGATGATCTAGTAGACATTACTCATTGCTTTGTGTTACCATCCTGAGTTTGTACCATATCATCTTGGAATCAGCATGCAGAGACCGATCTACAGAAACCAGCTGCGGGGATCCGCATGCAGAAACCTTCCATCCTCAGAGAATGTGTCGACTCGTGTATGTAGCATTTCAATTTCAGTAACTTAGTAGCATGTACCGTCCAAGTAACTACCAGGTACTCGAGTAACTATACATATTATGTCTTATCGTCATAAATTTACATCCGTATAGGGTACGGATGACTAACAGGTACTTTATTATTTCTTTATTAAACTGTCTATATTATCCTTGTTTACTGCAGGTGCTTAACTAACCACACCGTATTAGGTTATTGACCTATACATACCTTCTACCTCATCTAATCAAACTGTAAAAACTGTGATATAGTTTTGGTTAGTTATGTATATGGCGAGTAGCCATCCCGTTCATATGTTTTGTTTATTTATGTAAGATTTTGGACCGCAGTACGCTACTATACAACAACAATATACGCATCATTCATTCCTGCACCAACAATTTTACACTGAGGTCGCTGACCATGCTCTACATATTGAGCCCGGCACGCTATCGACTAACCTTGACTATTCAGCTTGGTAGGATAGGTTAAAGTGGTCAGGGACAATTTCTCCGTTAGGAGACACATAGTGTAAGCCTTTTTTTCGGCTGTGTGGTAATATAGCCCCGCACACTGGCAAGGTTGTGTAAAATTGGCCAAATACCTATAGGATCTCATATTTATCAAGTAATTGTCTCGTTCCACTATCCACTCAGCCGCAAGGCTACTTAATTGTTTGGATATCCCACCCGCACATTGTACTGATCTGACTCTGGGAAACTATCAGAGGTTTTCGAGCAGTGATGGCCAAAGTGTGGGTTTACATACATTTCCCACTGCATCTTCGGATACTTAGTAGTTAGACACTTTGCCAAGGAAGGAAAGCACTGCGAAAACATGTAATTATTATTATTATTATTATTATTATTATTATTATTATTATTATTATTATTATTATTATTATTATTATTATGGTAGGACATACTACTCCCAGCCCGCAGTGCATATTGGGCATATTGGAACATAAACATAACGCCATGTCAACAGCTAAGTCCATAGGATTGGTGACGAATGAGACACGCATCTCCACCCAACTCATTGCGGTGTCTGGGCAAGATCTTGGAATTTGCCATGGCCATACGTGAAGGACAACGCGGTGGATATTCGTCTCTCTACCCCCACTGTAACGATATGTCAGTCATTAAATTTGCTTGTGTAAAATGTAGCCATCGTCCAGTGATGTCTTATGTGGTTATGAAGTCATGAAATTATGGAGTCTCACCCAGTTCAGATGTGTTGTGAAGTAACATGTACGCCGCTGTACATGGAGGTAGATGTATTCTAAGGCAACCTACGGGAAGCGGGGTTTATGTGCCTGTTGGATAGCCATGTCAAATGATAGGTAGGAATCTCTGGCACTTGCGGCTTAAACTAGTTCTCGTTTCTAAAACCTAAATGGTAGATTAGGAATGGCAGAAGGCCCGCATAAATAAAAGCGGCACCTACCAATGCAGTATCTTGGAATGACATAAGGCGGGGACTGTTAATCCTCCGGGAGTTGCTCGCCCCGTCTTCACGTAAACGAGTATGCATCATGTTAATTATATCTTTTACTAGGATGGTCTTTTTCACTTGCATTCTTGTTGAACAAAAGAGTGGCCCTTTTTGCCAGCTCTTTTCCTTCGCTTCGGCGTCAAAGGCATTTTCCTGTGATGGAGGCCCGTGCGAGGCAGTTGCCTCGTGCATAAGCGAGATATCATGTGACGGAGGCCCGCGCGAGGCTATAACCTCTCGCACTAACAAGTAGCATCTAGATACCCAGAGCCTCCGTGAGGCATATCCCTCTCGTAATATCAGGAGTCTTTTTCATCTGTATCATGAAGGTATACTAGCTTATATTATGTTAATCAGTGCCCTCGTTGTGCGGATTCCTCCCTTCCGGGGATTACCTCTGTGGATTTACGAATCTGTGTGGTACCTCCGGCGACACCACATGCAAAGTACATTAGCTAGCTCTGCTTTATGTATTATAGTATATGCTTATTCACTGTCAAACGATCTACCCTTGTTTGACAAACTGTTATTTCTCTTTATACATATATATATATATATATATATATATATATATATATATATATATATATATATATATATATATATATATATATATATATATATATATATATATATATATATATATATATATATATGTATATATATATATATATATCATTCTCGATAGTTTAAATTGATATGGAAAGACATACCGGTGACACAAATAGTTGGGATGACACCGTGCAGTTTAATCATAGCGGCAATGGTCGTACGGCCCCACCGGAACGATTGAGTTCCACTGGCCTTAGGAGCTGGTCTATGTATTTCGCGGAGCGATGCCCCACAGGATCCAGAACCCGAGACTCGGAGCTAACCAGCCCCCTCGTTTGTTGTGCACGTGTGGCGCGACGGGCGGGTACTTCGTACTGGAGCGATCCAATGATAGCCCGTGAGCTACACTCCCATGCAACCAGAGTTATTGTAATTCTATGGTCTACTCCACTATTTAAATACAATAACGCTACTTTGGCGTGGAAGAAAATATATTAGACAGTACAATAACCAGTTTAAATGATGCCTCAATCCAAAACACGTCACCGCTCGTTATGATGCCACACAGGGAACGTCTTTCGTATAAAGCTAACGTAATTTTGAAAGGTACATTTGATGTGATGAACTTCAAATACGATAATCAAGAAATCTAAAAATTATGATTTTTGCAAATCTATCGGATTTTATATGGTTTTATGCATAGCTATATAACCATAATAATAGGCCTATAACTATGCCTATGGTAAACTTTGGGCAATACATAATGAAGAAAATCGACACTATTTCAATGTATGTGACAAAATAATCTAACAGTTGCCTAGTAATTCACTTTTTCGGCGTATCCATCCATCATCTAACCTCGTATGACGTCACAATCAGGTCAGCGCGTGTATGATGACCTCACAATCATTACGTCACAAAGGGTTCCATACAGACCGTCAGTAAATCTCAGGGGAAAGGGGTCATAACTCCATCAAAATTTGACACATACACCTGAAACTGGAACTTGGTCTGTAACTTCTCATAACAAAGCAATGACTATGTACCCATTCTCAGCCGACACATTGTATAAATTGTATGTCTTTGTAATTCTTTGCCATTTAATAAATATGCTGTTAAATATTTTGAAACTAATTTGACTGAGCGCTGTTGCTACCTTAGGTAGCAACAGCACCCAGTCAAATTAGTTTCAAAATATTCAACAGCTTACATGTGTAGTTTTTTGGAAATTGATAGTTAGGGTGTTCAGATATTAATCGATCCCAACACGAGCGAGGTGTGGGTGGAGCTTAGCTAGAGATGGGCGGGGCATAGCTGAAACCGAAAAGGTCCATTGCGGATCCAATAATGTCCTTCTTGAAAAGATTCGGACTGATAAATATCCGGGATGGATTGTTGTTTGTTTGTTTTGCTCATAGACAGTGAAATAAAATTGAAACTGAAATAATCATAATAGAATGTGTTGCTTATTGGGCGTATGCATTGCCTGTTACTAGCTAGCGAGCTGTTGCTGGCGGGTGTAAGTGTTGGATCCAGTGTAAGGAGGGGTGGGAGGGCGGGGAAATTACTTTAGTGTGATTGTGCTTAGGCGGGTACGAGAGGTCGAGGATGGCTGTTCGTGATAAATAAATAATAAAATAATATGCTTGAGCTGCATTTGAACTGAACTTTGCCATTTTTGCTGCTATCCGATTGCAAAATATGCCGGTGAAAAATATGTTTCTTGAAACATTAATCCTTGATCGTTGTTTCCATGCACAAATGCATAATTTTGCTAAAATAGTACCCTTATTCATATATCAAGAAGATGTAGGCTGCATAGTACAGTTACAACCGTGTCTGAAACGCGGAATATTAAAATTCTGTGTCTACGGTGGGTTTTCCTGTAATTTGAACGTAATTGTTTTCCTATGCTAGCTAGGTATGTATTTTAATAGTCCGGGAGCTAATTTTCAAAAGGGGTCTAGAAGAATGGTTTCGTAGCACACCCAGTATTCAGAAGGTTTGTCTCTATATTATGCTAGACCGATGTCTTGGGTATATTCTGAGCCGTGTTGTACAAGAAAATTGTGGTATCACTAACCCGTGAGAAGCCCATTTACAATAAGTGCTGAATGTAGCTCTCAAACAATTTTCACAATGGTAAATTTTTCACAAACTTAAGCGCATGTTATATCAATACAATCTTAAGCAAAATGGAAAGGAGTGATCGTATATCGCAGATTTATACATAATCAACCTCGTTTAAGACACCCGTATGTTGCTTTGTACATATTGGGGCACTTAGGTCTTCTTGTGACTAGCAATACCTTAGCTACAACAATGCCAATGTTTTCTACATTTTTCATTATTAAACTTTTAACTGACATGCAGTGCATGTCTACACAAGCTGGCAGGACATATTTATCACGTGAGCAAATGAGAGAATGTTACTCATCCGTGTCAGAGTCATCTTCGACAATTGTATGCTGAACATTGTCACACATTTCACCTCCCATACAAAGGCATGCTTCAGTGCAGAGTAGATTGTTAGCCTTGCATTGACAGAGATATGTTCTTTTGCAGGCAGACTTTTGACATCTACATGATGTGAGTTCAATTAATCCAAATGGAGCAGGATCCTTTGACATTAGAACAGGGCTTGAGTAGACCATCACTATACTCCAGCCATGTCCATTTGGAGATGGAAGATTCTGAACAGCTTGCAATGAACGTCTCCAAACAAGAGCTTGAAAATTGGCCCTTTCAGGTGTGATGCTTTAGACTATTCGATGTAGGTGGAAGATTTTCATTTCTTTGTCTCTTTTGACAAAAGAGCCAATAACGGGTTTCATCAGCTGTCTTTGCCACATCCCTGGTGGTATACAACTCACAGACAAATTTCTCACATAGAATTGCAGTATTCGGTGATAAGTCAACATGTTCGCCGAGTTGGGCTAAGCTAAGCTGATGATAGTCAGATGACTTTAAGAGATTGAATGCTTTTCTCTTAGCGACTCCAAATAATGCACTAGTGCTATCACAACCTGTAAGAGAATGAAACCCAGGCAAAGACAGACAGATAGCTGGGCCCAGTACTTGAGCAACTGTATGTATTGGTATGTATCGCAATTTGTCCTTTGTGCCCGTACGGAACCATAGTTCAGAACAGTGAAGCGAACGATACGTATATATACTAAGTACTGCCACGTCTGTATCAGGAGACTGTATAACAACACGCATGTGGTCTTTTGAAGCGTGTAGCGCGTGCGAACATCATACGCGTATCTGCTTCCCCCGTGATCTGATCGAAGTTCTTCCAAATACGACGAATTGTTCGCTGAAATGATAACACGTCCATTCCATCGTTAAAGCCACCAGCAAGAATGACGCAATTGTCAGCAGATAGCATATTTGGACCAGTATCACGCCACCGCTTGCTGAGAAATGCAAACCAGGTTACTTTTGTTGCTTGGATTGATGATGTACTTGGCCCATTGCTTTGGAACGGGAGTATTTTCTACAGCAATCTTTACTTCCAATGCTGTTGATGACCCACGTTTTAGCCGCTCTTCCGCTTTGAGAGATTCCAGTCTATCATATCTGTCAAAAACTATATCTACTCTGTTGCAGTCTTCTTGATTCAGTGGAACTGTAAAGATGTGCCAGTATTTATCAGCCAATTCTCCAAATGTAGACGTACCACCAGTTTTAACCATTTGCACAATTGCCATGCCATCTACTACATAAGCTGTTGCGCCTGTCTTGTCAACAGGTTGAAGCCGTCCATCAACATTTACTTCCTTTTCCTAGTTCACTTAACAAAACACTTTTCACATTCTTTCTTAGAGTCCCATCGTATGTGACAATGATAGTGGAACAGCAGACAGTTCATACGTCATCACTAGTTTTAAATCAACATCTCTGGACCTTGCGGCAATAATTAATCGACCAAATAGTTCCGCGGTCAGATCTCACATTGTGAATTTTTCATCATTTGTTTTGAGTTTTTTTCTTCTGGGCTAGGCTGGCAAATGTTTTAAGTTTTAAGTGTGGCAACGTGTCCCAAAAGCTTCTCGTGTTAGTGTCCAGCCACTCCTGAACAAAATTTTCCATAATCTCTTTACCAATATCACAGACGGAAACAAGTCTCTTGCGATTTCACTAGGCAATACCACGCCAGTTGCAATGTTTACAAGCGGAAGACACTCGCTGTCGTCGTTCTCCGCAATATTAAAGGGATTGGTCATTATATCTGATGAGAACATCGAAAGTATCTTCTGCACATCGGTTTCATCCCTGTTCATTCGATTAGTCCCCATTTCCTTATGTACTCCAAACATGTGACTATCTTGTAACCAACACATTTGCTTTGTGACCGTTGTTATGGCTGCCCTCTCGTGGCTAGTTAAAAACCACCTCTCCAGAGCTCCTGGCTTTTGTGTTATTCCAATAATACCACCTCGCTTTTGGAATCCAAATTAATCGATTGCTCTAAGGCCATATCTGTCCACACTTGATTGAATGGATGGTCTGAGCGACTTACGGAATGATTTCCATTCAAGAATTGTTCATGTACATGGGATGTGTACTTGGAAGCATCTTCATGTCCGCAAGATATATTGGCAGCCATCTTGCATAATTGGTTCTGTCCATGCTGTAGAAATATGGCGCCATAGCAGCAGTAGCAGATAGGTGTGCCTGCCAATCTCCAGTTCTCTCAGCTCTTATGAATCCAAGCAGCAGCTCTACCATATGAATATATGAGTTCCCAAATGTGAACAGGTGTGATTTCGAGCTTGACTCAACTTTAAAGGATTTGAACAGCTGTTGCAATTTATTCACGTACATACACACCTCTTTGAAATTTTCTTGCATGCAAAATGTATGTTGGATATATGTTAGGTCGATATCCGTCTAAATATCATATATGGTGAATCTAATACGATAGTACTTTGAGTTATGACACGATCATGCTTATATCGTTGTGCACTGTGGATACAGCCAAAGCCTAGACCCCCTATGCAAAAGAAATCAGGATAACTATGAGTGCTACCACAATTTGTTTGTACAACAGGGCTTAAAATGTGTGGACATGTCCCCCAAGCCACAGCAAGTGTCAGACCTTCCGAATACTGGGTGTGCTACGTCAAGTTTCTGACCTAGCTTTATTTCCTGGACTATAACAAGGTGTTTGCATGAGACAGAGACACGGGCCAACACGTTAGATCCAACAGAGGGATGATGGCTGGGGTGGGTGTGTGGGTATGGGTGGTGTGTGCGCGTGTGGTGGGGGTTTGGGGGGGGTCAAACCTGTGACAATCAGCACCACCTACTACGGTCACATCAATCGATTACAAAGCAACCTCCGCGTGAAAAATTTTGATTTTTGCTAACTGACTGACATGAAGTAGCCTACATAAATATTTCAATGCTGGGAAAAAGCAAAGCTGTACATAGGCAGATGCACACATCCATAAATAGGAGGGTGAACTGACACCATATGTTAACATCGTCGTGTCGTG
>CM067369.1:4117413-4252616 GCA_034401795.1 Chaetoderma sp. LZ-2023a
TAGTAGCATTGTTCACACCACACTTTCATACTGATTATTTAGCATTATTAGTGCAGACACTTTATATTAAATAATAGTAGCATTGTTCACACCACACTTTCATACTGATTATTTAGCATTATTAGTGCAGACACTTTATATTAAATAATAGTAGCATTGTTCACACCACACTTTCATACTGATTATTTAGCATTATTAGTGCAGACACTTTATATTAAATAATAGTAGCATTGTTCACACCACACTTTCATACTGATTATTTAGCATTATTAGTGCAGACACTTTATATTAAATAATAGTAGCATTGTTCACACCACACTTTCATACTGATTATTTAGCGTTATTAGTGCAGACACTTTATATTAAATAATAGTAGCATTGTTCACACCACACTTTCATACTGATTATTTAGCATTATTAGTGCAGACACTTTATATTAAATAATAGTAGCATTGTTCACACCACACTTTCATACTGATTATTTAGCATTATTAGTGCAGACACTTTATATTAAATAATAGTAGCATTGTTCACACCACACTTTCATACTGATTATTTAGCGTTATTAATGCAGACACTTTATATTAAATAATAGTAGCATTGTTCACACCACACTTTCATACTGATTATTTAGCGTTATTAGTGCAGACACTTTATATTAAATAATAGTAGCATTGTTCACACCACACTTTCATACTGATTATTTAGCGTTATTAGTGCAGACACTTTATATTAAATAATAGTAGCATTGTTCACACCACACTTTCATACTGATTATTTAGCATTATTAGTGCAGACACTTTATATTAAATAATAGTAGCATTGTTCACACCACACTTTCATACTGATTATTTAGCATTATTAGTGCAGACACTTTATATTAAATAATAGTAGCATTGTTCACACCACACTTTCATACTGATTATTTAGCGTTATTAGTGCAGACACTTTATATTAAATAATAGTAGCATTGTTCACACCACACTTTCATACTGATTATTTAGCGTTATTAGTGCAGGCACTTTATATTAAATAATAGTAGCATTGTTCACACCACACTTTCATACTGATTATTTAGCGTTATTAGTGCAGACACTTTATATTAAATAATAGTAGCATTGTTCACACCACACTTTCATACTGATTATTTAGCGTTATTAATGCAGACACTTTATATTAAATAATAGTAGCATTGTTCACACCACACTTTCATACTGATTATTTAGCGTTATTAGTGCAGACACTTTATATTAAATAATAGTAGCATTGTTCACACCACACTTTCATACTGATTATTTAGCATTATTAGTGCAGACACTTTATATTAAATAATAGTAGCATTGTTCACACCACACTTTCATACTGATTATTTAGCATTATTAGTGCAGACACTTTATATTAAATAATAGTAGCATTGTTCACACCACACTTTCATACTGATTATTTAGCGTTATTAGTGCAGACACTTTATATTAAATAATAGTAGCATTGTTCACACCACACTTTCATACTGATTATTTAGCATTATTAGTGCAGACACTTTATATTAAATAATAGTAGCATTGTTCACACCACACTTTCATACTGATTATTTAGCATTATTAGTGCAGACACTTTATATTAAATAATAGTAGCATTGTTCACACCACACTTTCATACTGATTATTTAGCGTTATTAGTGCAGACACTTTATATTAAATAATAGTAGCATTGTTCACACCACACTTTCATACTGATTATTTAGCATTATTAGTGCAGACACTTTATATTAAATAATAGTAGCATTGTTCACACCACACTTTCATACTGATTATTTAGCGTTATTAGTGCAGACACTTTATATTAAATAATAGTAGCATTGTTCACACCACACTTTCATACTGATTATTTAGCGTTATTAATGCAGACACTTTATATTAAATAATAGTAGCATTGTTCACACCACACTTTCATACTGATTATTTAGCGTTATTAGTGCAGACACTTTATATTAAATAATAGTAGCATTGTTCACACCACACTTTCATACTGATTATTTAGCGTTATTAATGCAGACACTTTATATTAAATAATAGTAGCATTGTTCACACCACACTTTCATACTGATTATTTAGCATTATTAGTGCAGACACTTTATATTAAATAATAGTAGCATTGTTCACACCACACT
Organism: Chaetoderma sp. LZ-2023a; assembly: GCA_034401795.1. Lineage (NCBI taxonomy): Eukaryota > Metazoa > Mollusca > Caudofoveata > Chaetodermatida > Chaetodermatidae > Chaetoderma > Chaetoderma sp. LZ-2023a. The sequence goes on from CM067369.1 coordinate 4,119,584, forward strand.
TTCATACTGATTATTTAGCGTTATTAGTGCAGACACTTTATATTAAATAATAGTAGCATTGTTCACACCACACTTTCATACTGATTATTTAGCGTTATTAGTGCAGACACTTTATATTAAATAATAGTAGCATTGTTCACACCACACTTTCATACTGATTATTTAGCGTTATTAGTGCAGACACTTTATATTAAATAATAGTAGCATTGTTCACACCACACTTTCATACTGATTATTTAGCGTTATTAGTGCAGACACTTTATATTAAATAATAGTAGCATTGTTCACACCACACTTTCATACTGATTATTTAGCGTTATTAGTGCAGACACTTTATATTAAATAATAGTAGCATTGTTCACACCACACTTTCATACTGATTATTTAGCGTTATTAATGCAGACACTTTATATTAAATAATAGTAGCATTGTTCACACCACACTTTCATACTGATTATTTAGCATTATTAGTGCAGACACTTTATATTAAATAATAGTAGCATTGTTCACACCACACTTTCATACTGATTATTTAGCATTATTAGTGCAGACACTTTATATTAAATAATAGTAGCATTGTTCACACCACACTTTCATACTGATTATTTAGCGTTATTAGTGCAGACACTTTATATTAAATAATAGTAGCATTGTTCACACCACACTTTCATACTGATTATTTAGCGTTATTAATGCAGACACTTTATATTAAATAATAGTAGCATTGTTCACACCACACTTTCATACTGATTATTTAGCATTATTAGTGCAGACACTTTATATTAAATAATAGTAGCATTGTTCACACCACACTTTCATACTGATTATTTAGCGTTATTAGTGCAGACACTTTATATTAAATAATAGTAGCATTGTTCACACCACACTTTCATACTGATTATTTAGCGTTATTAGTGCAGACACTTTATATTAAATAATAGTAGCATTGTTCACACCACACTTTCATACTGATTATTTAGCGTTATTAGTGCAGACACTTTATATTAAATAATAGTAGCATTGTTCACACCACACTTTCATACTGATTATTTAGCGTTATTAATGCAGACACTTTATATTAAATAATAGTAGCATTGTTCACACCACACTTTCATACTGATTATTTAGCATTATTAGTGCAGACACTTTATATTAAATAATAGTAGCATTGTTCACACCACACTTTCATACTGATTATTTAGCGTTATTAGTGCAGACACTTTATATTAAATAATAGTAGCATTGTTCACACCACACTTTCATACTGATTATTTAGCGTTATTAGTGCAGACACTTTATATTAAATAATAGTAGCATTGTTCACACCACACTTTCATACTGATTATTTAGCGTTATTAGTGCAGACACTTTATATTAAATAATAGTAGCATTGTTCACACCACACTTTCATACTGATTATTTAGCGTTATTAGTGCAGACACTTTATATTAAATAATAGTAGCATTGTTCACACCACACTTTCATACTGATTATTTAGCGTTATTAGTGCAGACACTTTATATTAAATAATAGTAGCATTGTTCACACCACACTTTCATACTGATTATTTAGCGTTATTAGTGCAGACACTTTATATTAAATAATAGTAGCATTGTTCACACCACACTTTCATACTGATTATTTAGCGTTATTAGTGCAGACACTTTATATTAAATAATAGTAGCATTGTTCACACCACACTTTCATACTGATTATTTAGCATTATTAGTGCAGACACTTTATATTAAATAATAGTAGCATTGTTCACACCACACTTTCATACTGATTATTTAGCGTTATTAGTGCAGACACTTTATATTAAATAATAGTAGCATTGTTCACACCACACTTTCATACTGATTATTTAGCATTATTAGTGCAGACACTTTATATTAAATAATAGTAGCATTGTTCACACCACACTTTCATACTGATTATTTAGCGTTATTAATGCAGACACTTTATATTAAATAATAGTAGCATTGTTCACACCACACTTTCATACTGATTATTTAGCATTATTAGTGCAGACACTTTATATTAAATAATAGTAGCATTGTTCACACCACACTTTCATACTGATTATTTAGCGTTATTAATGCAGACACTTTATATTAAATAATAGTAGCATTGTTCACACCACACTTTCATACTGATTATTTAGCGTTATTAGTGCAGACACTTTATATTAAATAATAGTAGCATTGTTCACACCACACTTTCATACTGATTATTTAGCGTTATTAATGCAGACACTTTATATTAAATAATAGTAGCATTGTTCACACCACACTTTCATACTGATTATTTAGCATTATTAGTGCAGACACTTTATATTAAATAATAGTAGCATTGTTCACACCACACTTTCATACTGATTATTTAGCGTTATTAATGCAGACACTTTATATTAAATAATAGTAGCATTGTTCACACCACACTTTCATACTGATTATTTAGCGTTATTAGTGCAGACACTTTATATTAAATAATAGTAGCATTGTTCACACCACACTTTCATACTGATTATTTAGCGTTATTAGTGCAGACACTTTATATTAAATAATAGTAGCATTGTTCACACCACACTTTCATACTGATTATTTAGCATTATTAGTGCAGACACTTTATATTAAATAATAGTAGCATTGTTCACACCACACTTTCATACTGATTATTTAGCGTTATTAGTGCAGACACTTTATATTAAATAATAGTAGCATTGTTCACACCACACTTTCATACTGATTATTTAGCGTTATTAGTGCAGACACTTTATATTAAATAATAGTAGCATTGTTCACACCACACTTTCATACTGATTATTTAGCGTTATTAGTGCAGACACTTTATATTAAATAATAGTAGCATTGTTCACACCACACTTTCATACTGATTATTTAGCGTTATTAGTGCAGACACTTTATATTAAATAATAGTAGCATTGTTCACACCACACTTTCATACTGATTATTTAGCGTTATTAGTGCAGACACTTTATATTAAATAATAGTAGCATTGTTCACACCACACTTTCATACTGATTATTTAGCGTTATTAATGCAGACACTTTATATTAAATAATAGTAGCATTGTTCACACCACACTTTCATACTGATTATTTAGCGTTATTAGTGCAGACACTTTATATTAAATAATAGTAGCATTGTTCACACCACACTTTCATACTGATTATTTAGCGTTATTAGTGCAGACACTTTATATTAAATAATAGTAGCATTGTTCACACCACACTTTCATACTGATTATTTAGCGTTATTAGTGCAGACACTTTATATTAAATAATAGTAGCATTGTTCACACCACACTTTCATACTGATTATTTAGCGTTATTAATGCAGACACTTTATATTAAATAATAGTAGCATTGTTCACACCACACTTTCATACTGATTATTTAGCATTATTAGTGCAGACACTTTATATTAAATAATAGTAGCATTGTTCACACCACACTTTCATACTGATTATTTAGCATTATTAGTGCAGACACTTTATATTAAATAATAGTAGCATTGTTCACACCACACTTTCATACTGATTATTTAGCATTATTAGTGCAGACACTTTATATTAAATAATAGTAGCATTGTTCACACCACACTTTCATACTGATTATTTAGCGTTATTAATGCAGACACTTTATATTAAATAATAGTAGCATTGTTCACACCACACTTTCATACTGATTATTTAGCGTTATTAGTGCAGGCACTTTATATTAAATAATAGTAGCATTGTTCACACCACACTTTCATACTGATTATTTAGCGTTATTAGTGCAGACACTTTATATTAAATAATAGTAGCATTGTTCACACCACACTTTCATACTGATTATTTAGCGTTATTAATGCAGACACTTTATATTAAATAATAGTAGCATTGTTCACACCACACTTTCATACTGATTATTTAGCGTTATTAGTGCAGACACTTTATATTAAATAATAGTAGCATTGTTCACACCACACTTTCATACTGATTATTTAGCATTATTAGTGCAGACACTTTATATTAAATAATAGTAGCATTGTCCACACCACACTTTCATACTGATTATTTAGCGTTATTAATGCAGACACTTTATATTAAATAATAGTAGCATTGTTCACACCACACTTTCATACTGATTATTTAGCGTTATTAGTGCAGACACTTTATATTAAATAATAGTAGCATTGTTCACACCACACTTTCATACTGATTATTTAGCGTTATTAGTGCAGACACTTTATATTAAATAATAGTAGCATTGTTCACACCACACTTTCATACTGATTATTTAGCGTTATTAGTGCAGACACTTTATATTAAATAATAGTAGCATTGTTCACACCACACTTTCATACTGATTATTTAGCGTTATTAGTGCAGACACTTTATATTAAATAATAGTAGCATTGTTCACACCACACTTTCATACTGATTATTTAGCGTTATTAATGCAGACACTTTATATTAAATAATAGTAGCATTGTTCACACCACACTTTCATACTGATTATTTAGCGTTATTAGTGCAGACACTTTATATTAAATAATAGTAGCATTGTTCACACCACACTTTCATACTGATTATTTAGCGTTATTAGTGCAGACACTTTATATTAAATAATAGTAGCATTGTTCACACCACACTTTCATACTGATTATTTAGCGTTATTAGTGCAGACACTTTATATTAAATAATAGTAGCATTGTTCACACCACACTTTCATACTGATTATTTAGCATTATTAGTGCAGACACTTTATATTAAATAATAGTAGCATTGTTCACACCACACTTTCATACTGATTATTTAGCGTTATTAGTGCAGACACTTTATATTAAATAATAGTAGCATTGTTCACACCACACTTTCATACTGATTATTTAGCGTTATTAGTGCAGACACTTTATATTAAATAATAGTAGCATTGTTCACACCACACTTTCATACTGATTATTTAGCGTTATTAATGCAGACACTTTATATTAAATAATAGTAGCATTGTTCACACCACACTTTCATACTGATTATTTAGCGTTATTAATGCAGACACTTTATATTAAATAATAGTAGCATTGTTCACACCACACTTTCATACTGATTATTTAGCATTATTAGTGCAGACACTTTATATTAAATAATAGTAGCATTGTTCACACCACACTTTCATACTGATTATTTAGCGTTATTAGTGCAGACACTTTATATTAAATAATAGTAGCATTGTTCACACCACACTTTCATACTGATTATTTAGCGTTATTAATGCAGACACTTTATATTAAATAATAGTAGCATTGTTCACACCACACTTTCATACTGATTATTTAGCGTTATTAGTGCAGACACTTTATATTAAATAATAGTAGCATTGTTCACACCACACTTTCATACTGATTATTTAGCGTTATTAGTGCAGACACTTTATATTAAATAATAGTAGCATTGTTCACACCACACTTTCATACTGATTATTTAGCGTTATTAGTGCAGACACTTTATATTAAATAATAGTAGCATTGTTCACACCACACTTTCATACTGATTATTTAGCGTTATTAGTGCAGACACTTTATATTAAATAATAGTAGCATTGTTCACACCACACTTTCATACTGATTATTTAGCGTTATTAGTGCAGACACTTTATATTAAATAATAGTAGCATTGTTCACACCACACTTTCATACTGATTATTTAGCGTTATTAGTGCAGACACTTTATATTAAATAATAGTAGCATTGTTCACACCACACTTTCATACTGATTATTTAGCGTTATTAATGCAGACACTTTATATTAAATAATAGTAGCATTGTTCACACCACACTTTCATACTGATTATTTAGCGTTATTAGTGCAGACACTTTATATTAAATAATAGTAGCATTGTTCACACCACACTTTCATACTGATTATTTAGCATTATTAGTGCAGACACTTTATATTAAATAATAGTAGCATTGTTCACACCACACTTTCATACTGATTATTTAGCGTTATTAGTGCAGACACTTTATATTAAATAATAGTAGCATTGTTCACACCACACTTTCATACTGATTATTTAGCGTTATTAATGCAGACACTTTATATTAAATAATAGTAGCATTGTTCACACCACACTTTCATACTGATTATTTAGCGTTATTAGTGCAGACACTTTATATTAAATAATAGTAGCATTGTTCACACCACACTTTCATACTGATTATTTAGCGTTATTAGTGCAGACACTTTATATTAAATAATAGTAGCATTGTTCACACCACACTTTCATACTGATTATTTAGCATTATTAGTGCAGACACTTTATATTAAATAATAGTAGCATTGTTCACACCACACTTTCATACTGATTATTTAGCGTTATTAGTGCAGACACTTTATATTAAATAATAGTAGCATTGTTCACACCACACTTTCATACTGATTATTTAGCGTTATTAATGCAGACACTTTATATTAAATAATAGTAGCATTGTTCACACCACACTTTCATACTGATTATTTAGCGTTATTAGTGCAGAGCACTTTATATTAAATAATAGTAGCATTGTTCACACCACACTTTCATACTGATTATTTAGCGTTATTAGTGCAGACACTTTATATTAAATAATAGTAGCATTGTTCACACCACACTTTCATACTGATTATTTAGCGTTATTAGTGCAGACACTTTATATTAAATAATAGTAGCATTGTTCACACCACACTTTCATACTGATTATTTAGCGTTATTAGTGCAGACACTTTATATTAAATAATAGTAGCATTGTTCACACCACACTTTCATACTGATTATTTAGCGTTATTAATGCAGACACTTTATATTAAATAATAGTAGCATTGTTCACACCACACTTTCATACTGATTATTTAGCGTTATTAGTGCAGACACTTTATATTAAATAATAGTAGCATTGTTCACACCACACTTTCATACTGATTATTTAGCGTTATTAGTGCAGACACTTTATATTAAATAATAGTAGCATTGTTCACACCACACTTTCATACTGATTATTTAGCGTTATTAGTGCAGACACTTTATATTAAATAATAGTAGCATTGTTCACACCACACTTTCATACTGATTATTTAGCGTTATTAGTGCAGACACTTTATATTAAATAATAGTAGCATTGTTCACACCACACTTTCATACTGATTATTTAGCGTTATTAGTGCAGACACTTTATATTAAATAATAGTAGCATTGTTCACACCACACTTTCATACTGATTATTTAGCGTTATTAATGCAGACACTTTATATTAAATAATAGTAGCATTGTTCACACCACACTTTCATACTGATTATTTAGCATTATTAGTGCAGACACTTTATATTAAATAATAGTAGCATTGTTCACACCACACTTTCATACTGATTATTTAGCGTTATTAGTGCAGACACTTTATATTAAATAATAGTAGCATTGTTCACACCACACTTTCATACTGATTATTTAGCGTTATTAATGCAGACACTTTATATTAAATAATAGTAGCATTGTTCACACCACACTTTCATACTGATTATTTAGCATTATTAGTGCAGACACTTTATATTAAATAATAGTAGCATTGTTCACACCACACTTTCATACTGATTATTTAGCGTTATTAGTGCAGACACTTTATATTAAATAATAGTAGCATTGTTCACACCACACTTTCATACTGATTATTTAGCGTTATTAGTGCAGACACTTTATATTAAATAATAGTAGCATTGTTCACACCACACTTTCATACTGATTATTTAGCGTTATTAGTGCAGACACTTTATATTAAATAATAGTAGCATTGTTCACACCACACTTTCATACTGATTATTTAGCATTATTAGTGCAGACACTTTATATTAAATAATAGTAGCATTGTTCACACCACACTTTCATACTGATTATTTAGCGTTATTAGTGCAGACACTTTATATTAAATAATAGTAGCATTGTTCACACCACACTTTCATACTGATTATTTAGCGTTATTAGTGCAGACACTTTATATTAAATAATAGTAGCATTGTTCACACCACACTTTCATACTGATTATTTAGCGTTATTAATGCAGACACTTTATATTAAATAATAGTAGCATTGTTCACACCACACTTTCATACTGATTATTTAGCATTATTAGTGCAGACACTTTATATTAAATAATAGTAGCATTGTTCACACCACACTTTCATACTGATTATTTAGCGTTATTAGTGCAGACACTTTATATTAAATAATAGTAGCATTGTTCACACCACACTTTCATACTGATTATTTAGCGTTATTAATGCAGACACTTTATATTAAATAATAGTAGCATTGTTCACACCACACTTTCATACTGATTATTTAGCGTTATTAGTGCAGACACTTTATATTAAATAATAGTAGCATTGTTCACACCACACTTTCATACTGATTATTTAGCGTTATTAGTGCAGACACTTTATATTAAATAATAGTAGCATTGTTCACACCACACTTTCATACTGATTATTTAGCGTTATTAGTGCAGACACTTTATATTAAATAATAGTAGCATTGTTCACACCACACTTTCATACTGATTATTTAGCGTTATTAGTGCAGACACTTTATATTAAATAATAGTAGCATTGTTCACACCACACTTTCATACTGATTATTTAGCGTTATTAGTGCAGACACTTTATATTAAATAATAGTAGCATTGTTCACACCACACTTTCATACTGATTATTTAGCGTTATTAATGCAGAGCCTTTATATTAAATAATAGTAGCATTGTTCACACCACACTTTCATACTGATTATTTAGCATTATTAGTGCAGACACTTTATATTAAATAATAGTAGCATTGTTCACACCACACTTTCATACTGATTATTTAGCGTTATTAGTGCAGACACTTTATATTAAATAATAGTAGCATTGTTCACACCACACTTTCATACTGATTATTTAGCGTTATTAATGCAGACACTTTATATTAAATAATAGTAGCATTGTTCACACCACACTTTCATACTGATTATTTAGCGTTATTAGTGCAGGCACTTTATATTAAATAATAGTAGCATTGTTCACACCACACTTTCATACTGATTATTTAGCGTTATTAGTGCAGACACTTTATATTAAATAATAGTAGCATTGTTCACACCACACTTTCATACTGATTATTTAGCGTTATTAGTGCAGACACTTTATATTAAATAATAGTAGCATTGTTCACACCACACTTTCATACTGATTATTTAGCGTTATTAGTGCAGACACTTTATATTAAATAATAGTAGCATTGTTCACACCACACTTTCATACTGATTATTTAGCGTTATTAGTGCAGACACTTTATATTAAATAATAGTAGCATTGTTCACACCACACTTTCATACTGATTATTTAGCGTTATTAGTGCAGACACTTTATATTAAATAATAGTAGCATTGTTCACACCACACTTTCATACTGATTATTTAGCGTTATTAGTGCAGACACTTTATATTAAATAATAGTAGCATTGTTCACACCACCTTTATATTAAATAATAGTAGCATTGTTCACACCACACTTTCATACTGATTATTTAGCGTTATTAGTGCAGACACTTTATATTAAATAATAGTAGCATTGTTCACACCACACTTTCATACTGATTATTTAGCGTTATTAATGCAGACACTTTATATTAAATAATAGTAGCATTGTTCACACCACACTTTCATACTGATTATTTAGCATTATTAGTGCAGACACTTTATATTAAATAATAGTAGCATTGTTCACACCACACTTTCATACTGATTATTTAGCGTTATTAGTGCAGACACTTTATATTAAATAATAGTAGCATTGTTCACACCACACTTTCATACTGATTATTTAGCATTATTAGTGCAGACACTTTATATTAAATAATAGTAGCATTGTTCACACCACACTTTCATACTGATTATTTAGCGTTATTAATGCAGACACTTTATATTAAATAATAGTAGCATTGTTCACACCACACTTTCATACTGATTATTTAGCGTTATTAATGCAGACACTTTATATTAAATAATAGTAGCATTGTTCACACCACACTTTCATACTGATTATTTAGCATTATTAGTGCAGACACTTTATATTAAATAATAGTAGCATTGTTCACACCACACTTTCATACTGATTATTTAGCGTTATTAGTGCAGACACTTTATATTAAATAATAGTAGCATTGTTCACACCACACTTTCATACTGATTATTTAGCGTTATTAATGCAGACACTTTATATTAAATAATAGTAGCATTGTTCACACCACACTTTCATACTGATTATTTAGCGTTATTAGTGCAGACACTTTATATTAAATAATAGTAGCATTGTTCACACCACACTTTCATACTGATTATTTAGCGTTATTAGTGCAGACACTTTATATTAAATAATAGTAGCATTGTTCACACCACACTTTCATACTGATTATTTAGCGTTATTAGTGCAGACACTTTATATTAAATAATAGTAGCATTGTTCACACCACACTTTCATACTGATTATTTAGCGTTATTAGTGCAGACACTTTATATTAAATAATAGTAGCATTGTTCACACCACACTTTCATACTGATTATTTAGCGTTATTAATGCAGACACTTTATATTAAATAATAGTAGCATTGTTCACACCACACTTTCATACTGATTATTTAGCATTATTAGTGCAGACACTTTATATTAAATAATAGTAGCATTGTTCACACCACACTTTCATACTGATTATTTAGCGTTATTAGTGCAGACACTTTATATTAAATAATAGTAGCATTGTTCACACCACACTTTCATACTGATTATTTAGCGTTATTAGTGCAGACACTTTATATTAAATAATAGTAGCATTGTTCACACCACACTTTCATACTGATTATTTAGCGTTATTAGTGCAGACACTTTATATTAAATAATAGTAGCATTGTTCACACCACACTTTCATACTGATTATTTAGCGTTATTAGTGCAGACACTTTATATTAAATAATAGTAGCATTGTTCACACCACACTTTCATACTGATTATTTAGCGTTATTAATGCAGACACTTTATATTAAATAATAGTAGCATTGTTCACACCACACTTTCATACTGATTATTTAGCGTTATTAGTGCAGACACTTTATATTAAATAATAGTAGCATTGTTCACACCACACTTTCATACTGATTATTTAGCGTTATTAGTGCAGACACTTTATATTAAATAATAGTAGCATTGTTCACACCACACTTTCATACTGATTATTTAGCGTTATTAATGCAGACACTTTATATTAAATAATAGTAGCATTGTTCACACCACACTTTCATACTGATTATTTAGCGTTATTAGTGCAGACACTTTATATTAAATAATAGTAGCATTGTTCACACCACACTTTCATACTGATTATTTAGCGTTATTAATGCAGACACTTTATATTAAATAATAGTAGCATTGTTCACACCACACTTTCATACTGATTATTTAGCGTTATTAGTGCAGACACTTTATATTAAATAATAGTAGCATTGTTCACACCACACTTTCATACTGATTATTTAGCGTTATTAAGTGCAGACACTTTATATTAAATAATAGTAGCATTGTTCACACCACACTTTCATACTGATTATTTAGCGTTATTAATGCAGACACTTTATATTAAATAATAGTAGCATTGTTCACACCACACTTTCATACTGATTATTTAGCATTATTAGTGCAGACACTTTATATTAAATAATAGTAGCATTGTTCACACCACACTTTCATACTGATTATTTAGCGTTATTAGTGCAGACACTTTATATTAAATAATAGTAGCATTGTTCACACCACACTTTCATACTGATTATTTAGCGTTATTAGTGCAGACACTTTATATTAAATAATAGTAGCATTGTTCACACCACACTTTCATACTGATTATTTAGCGTTATTAGTGCAGACACTTTATATTAAATAATAGTAGCATTGTTCACACCACACTTTCATACTGATTATTTAGCGTTATTAGTGCAGACACTTTATATTAAATAATAGTAGCATTGTTCACACCACACTTTCATACTGATTATTTAGCGTTATTAATGCAGACACTTTATATTAAATAATAGTAGCATTGTTCACACCACACTTTCATACTGATTATTTAGCGTTATTAGTGCAGACACTTTATATTAAATAATAGTAGCATTGTTCACACCACACTTTCATACTGATTATTTAGCATTATTAGTGCAGACACTTTATATTAAATAATAGTAGCATTGTTCACACCACACTTTCATACTGATTATTTAGCGTTATTAGTGCAGACACTTTATATTAAATAATAGTAGCATTGTTCACACCACACTTTCATACTGATTATTTAGCGTTATTAATGCAGACACTTTATATTAAATAATAGTAGCATTGTTCACACCACACTTTCATACTGATTATTTAGCATTATTAGTGCAGGACACTTTATATTAAATAATAGTAGCATTGTTCACACCACACTTTCATACTGATTATTTTAGCGTTATTAGTGCAGACACTTCATATTAAATAATAGTAGCATTGTTCACACCACACTTTCATACTGATTATTTAGCGTTATTAACGCAGACACTTTATATTAAATAATAGTAGCATTGTTCACACCACACTTTCATACTGATTATTTAGCATTATTAATGCAGACACTTTATATTAAATAATAGTAGCATTGTTCACACCACACTTTCATACTGATTATTTAGCGTTATTAGTGCAGACACTTTATATTAAATAATAGTAGCATTGTTCACACCACACTTTCATACTGATTATTTAGCGTTATTAGTGCAGACACTTTATATTAAATAATAGTAGCATTGTTCACACCACACTTTCATACTGATTATTTAGCGTTATTAATGCAGACACTTTATATTAAATAATAGTAGCATTGTTCACACCACACTTTCATACTGATTATTTAGCATTATTAGTGCAGACACTTTATATTAAATAATAGTAGCATTGTTCACACCACACTTTCATACTGATTATTTAGCATTATTAGTGCAGACACTTTATATTAAATAATAGTAGCATTGTTCACACCACACTTTCATACTGATTATTTAGCGTTTTTAGTGCAGACACTTTATATTAAATAATAGTAGCATTGTTCACACCACACTTTCATACTGATTATTTAACGTTATTAATGCAGACACTTTATATTAAATAATAGTAGCATTGTTCACACCACACTTTCATACTGAGTATTTAGCGTTATTAATGCAGGGCCTTTATATTAAATAATAGTAGCATTGTTCACACCACACTTTCATACTGATTATTTAGCATTATTAGTGCAGACACTTTAAATTAAATAATAGTAGCATTGTTCACACCACACTTTCATACTGATTATTTAGCGTTATTAGTGCAGACACTTTATATTAAATAATAGTAGCATTGTTCACACCACACTTTCATACTGATTATTTAGCGTTATTAATGCAGACACTTTATATTAAATAATAGTAGCATTGTTTACACCACACTTTCATACTGATTATTAAGCGTTATTAGTGCAGGCACTGTATATTAAATAATAGTAGCATTGTTCACACCACACTTTCATAGTGATTATTTAGCGTTATTAGTGCAGACACTTTATATTAAATAATAGTAGCATTGTTTACACCACACTTTCATACTGATTATTTAGCGTTATTAGTGCAGGCACTTTATATTAAATAATAGTAGCATTGTTCACACCACACTTTCATACTGATTATTTAGCGTTATTAGTGCAGACACCATATTAAATAATAGTAGCATTGTTCACACCACACTTTCATACCAATTATTTAGCGTTATTAATGCAGAGCCTTTATATTAAATAATAGTAGCATTGTTCACACCACACTTTCATACTGATTATTTAGCATTATTAGTGCAGACACTTTAAATTAAATAATAGTAGCATTGTTCACACCACACTTTCATACTGATTATTTAGCGTTATTAGTGCAGACACTTTATATTAAATAATAGTAGCATTGTTCACACCACACTTTCATACTGATTATTTAGCTTTATTAATGCAGACACTTTATATTAAATAATAGTAGCATTGTTTACACCACACTTTCATACTGATTATTTAGCGTTATTAGTGCAGGTACTTTATATTAAATAATAGTAGCATTGTTCACACCACACTTTCATAGTGATTATTTAGCGTTATTAGTGCAGACACTTTATATTAAATAATAGTAGCATTGTTTACACCACACTTTCATACTGATTATTTAGCGTTATTAGTGCAGGCACTTTATATTAAATAATAGTAGCATTGTTCACACCACACTTTCATACTGATTATTTAGCGTTATTAGTGCAGACACCATATTAAATAATAGTAGCATTGTTCACACCACACTTTCATACTGATTATTTAGCATTATTAGTGCAGGCACCTTATATTAAATAATAGTAGCATTGTCCACACCACACTTTCATACTGATTATTTTAGCGTTATTAACGCAGACACTTCATATTAAATAATAGTATCATTGTTCACACCACACTTTCATACTGATTATTTAGCGTTATTAACGCAGACACTTTATATTAAATAATAGTATCATTGTTCACACCACACTTTCATACTGATTATTTAGCATTATTAATGCAGACACTTTATATTAAATAATAGTAGCATTGTTCACACCGCACTTTCATACTGATTATTTAGCATTATTAGTGCAGACACTTTATATTAAATAATAGTAGCATTGTTCACACCACACTTTCATACTGATTATTTAGCGTTTTTAGTGCAGACACTTTATATTAAATAATAGTAGCATTGTTCACACCACACTTTCATACTGATTATTTAGCGTTATTAGTGCAGACACCATATTAAATAATAGTAGCATTGTTCACACCACACTTTCATACCAATTATTTAGCGTTATTAATGCAGAGCCTTTATATTAAATAATAGTAGCATTGTTCACATCACACTTTCATACTGATTATTTAGCATTATTAGTGCAGACACTTTAAATTAAATAATAGTAGCATTGTTCACACCACACTTTCATACTGATTATTTAGCATTATTAGTGCAGGCACTTTATATTAAATAATAGTATCATTGTTCACACCACACTTTCATACTGATTATTTAGCGTTATTAACGCAGACACTTTATATTAAATAATAGTATCATTGTTCACACCACACTTTCATACTGATTATTTAGCATTATTAATGCAGACACTTTATATTAAATAATAGTAGCATTGTTCACACCGCACTTTCATACTGATTATTTAGCATTATTAGTGCAGACACTTTATATTAAATAATAGTAGCATTGTTCACACCACACTTTCATACTGATTATTTAGCGGTTTTATTGCAGACACTTTATATTAAATAATAGTAGCATTGTTCACACCACACTTTCATACTGATTATTTAACGTTATTAGTGCAGGCACTTTATATTAAATAATAGTAGCATTGTTCACACCACACTTTCATACTGATTATTTAGCGTTATTAGTGCAGACACCATATTAAATAATAGTAGCATTGTTCACACCACACTTTCATACCAATTATTTAGCGTTATTAATGCAGAGCCTTTATATTAAATAATAGTAGCATTGTTCACATCACACTTTCATACTGATTATTTAGCATTATTAGTGCAGACACTTTAAATTAAATAATAGTAGCATTGTTCACACCACACTTTCATACTGATTATTTAGCGTTATTAATGCAGACACTTTATATTAAATAATAGTAGCATTGTTTACACCACACTTTCATACTGATTATTTAGCGTTATTAGTGCAGGCACTTTATATTAAATAATAGTAGCATTGTTCACACCACACTTTCATACTGATTATTTAGCGTTATTAGTGCAGACACCATATTAAATAATAGTAGCATTGTTCACACCACACTTTCATACTGATTATTTAACGTTATTAGTGCAGGCACTTTATATTAAATAATAGTAGCATTGTTCACACCACACTTTCATACTGATTATTTAGCGTTATTAGTGCAGACACCATATTAAATAATAGTAGCATTGTTCACACCACACTTTCATACCAATTATTTAGCGTTATTAATGCAGAGCCTTTATATTAAATAATAGTAGCATTGTTCACATCACACTTTCATACTGATTATTTAGCATTATTAGTGCAGACACTTTAAATTAAATAATAGTAGCATTGTTCACACCACACTTTCATACTGATTATTTAGCGTTATTAGTGCAGACACTTTATATTAAATAATAGTAGCATTGTTCACACCACACTTTCATACTGATTATTTAGCTTTATTAATGCAGACACTTTATATTAAATAATAGTAGCATTGTTTACACCACACTTTCATACTGATTATTTAGCGTTATTAGGACAGGCACTTTATATTAAATAATAGTAGCATTGTTCACACCACACTTTCATAGTGATTATTTAGCGTTATTAGTGCAGACACTTTATATTAAATAATAGTAGCATTGTTTACACCACACTTTCATACTGATTATTTAGCGTTATTAGTGCAGGCACTTTATATTAAATAATAGTAGCATTGTTCACACCACACTTTCATACTGATTATTTAGCGTTATTAGTGCAGACACCATATTAAATAATAGTAGCATTGTTCACACCACACTTTCATACTGATTATTTAGCATTATTAGTGCAGGCACCTTATATTAAATAATAGTAGCATTGTCCACACCACACTTTCATACTGATTATTTTAGCGTTGTTAACGCAGACACTTCATATTAAATAATAGTATCATTGTTCACACCACACTTTCATACTGATTATTTAGCGTTATTAACGCAGACACTTTATATTAAATAATAGTATCATTGTTCACACCACACTTTCATACTGATTATTTAGCATTATTAATGCAGACACTTTATATTAAATAATAGTAGCATTGTTCACACCACACTTTCATACTGATTATTTAGCGTTTTTAGTGCAGACACTTTATATTAAATAATAGTAGCATTGTTCACACCACACTTTCATACTGATTATTTAACGTTATTAGTGCAGACACTTCATATTAAATAATAGTAGCATTGTTCACACCACACTTTCATACTGATTATTTAACGTTATTAATGCAGACACTTTATATTACATAATAGTAGCATTGTTCACACCACACTTTCATACTGAGTATTTAGCGTTATTAATGCAGAGCCTTTATATTAAATAATAGTAGCATTGTTCACACCGCACTTTCATACTGATTATTTAGCATTATTAGTGCAGACACTTTATATTAAATAATAGTAGCATTGTTTACACCACACTTTCATACTGATTATTTAGCGTTATTAGTGCAGGCACTTTATATTAAATAATAGTAGCATTGTTCACACCACACTTTCATACTGATTATTTAGCGTTATTAGTGCAGACACCATATTAAATAATAGTAGCATTGTTCACACCACACTTTCATACTGATTATTTAACGTTATTAGTGCAGGCACTTTATATTAAATAATAGTAGCATTGTTCACACCACACTTTCATACTGATTATTTAGCGTTATTAGTGCAGACACCATATTAAATAATAGTAGCATTGTTCACACCACACTTTCATACCAATTATTTAGCGTTATTAATGCAGAGCCTTTATATTAAATAATAGTAGCATTGTTCACATCACACTTTCATACTGATTATTTAGCATTATTAGTGCAGACACTTTAAATTAAATAATAGTAGCATTGTTCACACCACACTTTCATACTGATTATTTAGCGTTATTAGTGCAGACACTTTATATTAAATAATAGTAGCATTGTTCACACCACACTTTCATACTGATTATTTAGCTTTATTAATGCAGACACTTTATATTAAATAATAGTAGCATTGTTTACACCACACTTTCATACTGATTATTTAGCGTTATTAGGACAGGCACTTTATATTAAATAATAGTAGCATTGTTCACACCACACTTTCATAGTGATTATTTAGCGTTATTAGTGCAGACACTTTATATTAAATAATAGTAGCATTGTTTACACCACACTTTCATACTGATTATTTAGCGTTATTAGTGCAGGCACTTTATATTAAATAATAGTAGCATTGTTCACACCACACTTTCATACTGATTATTTAGCGTTATTAGTGCAGACACCATGTTAAATAATAGTAGCATTGTTCACACCACACTTTCATACTGATTATTTAGCATTATTAGTGCAGGCACCTTATATTAAATAATAGTAGCATTGTCCACACCACACTTTCATACTGATTATTTTAGCGTTGTTAACGCAGACACTTCATATTAAATAATAGTATCATTGTTCACACCACACTTTCATACTGATTATTTAGCGTTATTAACGCAGACACTTTATATTAAATAATAGTATCATTGTTCACACCACACTTTCATACTGATTATTTAGCATTATTAATGCAGACACTTTATATTAAATAATAGTAGCATTGTTCACACCACACTTTCATACTGATTATTTAGCGTTTTTAGTGCAGACACTTTATATTAAATAATAGTAGCATTGTTCACACCACACTTTCATACTGATTATTTAACGTTATTAGTGCAGACACTTCATATTAAATAATAGTAGCATTGTTCACACCACACTTTCATACTGATTATTTAACGTTATTAATGCAGACACTTTATATTACATAATAGTAGCATTGTTCACACCACACTTTCATACTGAGTATTTAGCGTTATTAATGCAGAGCCTTTATATTAAATAATAGTAGCATTGTTTACACCACACTTTCATACTGATTATTTAGCGTTATTAATGCAGAGCCTTTATATTAAATAATAGTAGCATTGTTCACACCACACTTTCATACTGATTATTTAGCATTATTAGTGCAGGCACCTTATATTAAATAAGAGTAGCATTGTCCACACCACACTTTCATACTGATTATTTTAGCGTTATTAACGCAGACACTTCATATTAAATAATAGTATCATTGTTCACACCACACTTTCATACTGATTATTTAGCGTTATTAACGCAGACACTTTATATTAAATAATAGTATCATTGTTCACACCACACTTTCATACTGATTATTTAGCATTATTAATGCAGACACTTTATATTAAATAATAGTAGCATTGTTCACACCACACTTTCATACTGATTATTTAGCATTATTAGTGCAGACACTTTATATTAAATAATAGTAGCATTGTTCACACCGCACTTTCATACTGATTATTTAGCATTATTAGTGCAGACACTTTATATTAAATAATAGTAGCATTGTTCACACCACACTTTCATACTGATTATTTAGCGTTTTTTGTGCAGACACTTTATATTAAATAATAGTAGCATTGTTCACACCACACTTTCATACTGATTATTTAACGTTATTAATGCAGACACTTTATATTACATAATAGTAGCATTGTTCACACCACACTTTCATACTGAGTATTTAGCGTTATTAATGCAGAGCCTTTATATTAAATAATAGAAGCATTGTTCACACCACACTTTCATACTGATTATTTAGCATTATTAGTTCAGACACTTTAAATTAAATAATAGTAGCATTGTTCACACCACACTTTCATACTGATTATTTAGCGTTATTAGTGCAGACACTTTATATTAAATAATAGTAGCATTGTTCACACCACACTTTCATACTGATTATTTAGCGTTATTAATGCAGACACTTTATATTAAATAATAGTAGCATTGTTTACACCACACTTTCATACTGATTATTTAGCGTTATTAGTGCAGGCACTTCATATTAAATAATAGTAGCATTGTTCACACCACACTTTCATAGTGATTATTTAGCGTTATTAGTGCAGACACTTTATATTAAATAATAGTAGCATTGTTTACACCACACTTTCATACTGATTATTTAGCGTTATTAGTGCAGGCACTTTATATTAAATAATAGTAGCATTGTTCACACCACACTTGCATACTGATTATTTAGCGTTATTAGTGCAGACACCATATTAAATAATAGTAGCATTGTTCACACCACACTTTCATACCAATTATTTAGCGTTATTAATGCAGAGTCTTTATATTAAATAATAGTAGCATTGTTCACATCACACTTTCATACTGATTATTTAGCATTATTAGTGCAGACACTTTAAATTAAATAATAGTAGCATTGTTCACACCACACTTTCATACTGATTATTTAGCGTTATTAGTGCAGACACTTTATATTAAATAATAGTAGCATTGTTCACACCACACTTTCATACTGATTATTTAGCTTTATTAATGCAGACACTTTATATTAAATAATAGTAGCATTGTTTACACCACACTTTCATACTGATTATTTAGCGTTATTAGTGCAGGCACTTTATATTAAATAATAGTAGAATTGTTCACACCACACTTTCATAGTGATTATTTAGCGTTATTAGTGCAGACACTTTATATTAAATAATAGTAGCATTGTTTACACCACACTTTCATACTGATTATTTAGCGTTATTAGTGCAGGCACTTTATATTAAATAATAGTAGCATTGTTCACACCACACTTTCATACTGATTATTTAGCGTTATTAGTGCAGACACCATATTAAATAATAGTAGCATTGTTCACACCACACTTTCATACTGATTATTTAGCATTATTAGTGCAGGCACCTTATATTAAATAATAGTAGCATTGTCCACACCACACTTTCATACTGATTATTTTAGCGTTATTAACGCAGACACTTCATATTAAATAATAGTATCATTGTTCACACCACACTTTCATACTGATTATTTAGCGTTATTAACGCAGACACTTTATATTAAATAATAGTATCATTGTTCACACCACACTTTCATACTGATTATTTAGCATTATTAATGCACACACTTTATATGAAATAATAGTAGCATTGTTCACACCGCACTTTCATACTGATTATTTAGCATTATTAGTGCAGACACTTTATATTAAATAATAGTAGCATTGTTCACACCACACTTTCATACTGATTATTTAGCGTTTTTAGTGCAGACACTTTATATTAAATAATAGTAGCATTGTTCACACCACACTTTCATACTGATTATTTAACGTTATTAGTGCAGACACTTCATATTAAATAATAGTAGCATTGTTCACACCACACTTTCATACTGATTATTTAACGTTATTAATGCAGACACTTTATATTACATAATAGTAGCATTGTTCACACCACACTTTCATACTGAGTATTTAGCGTTATTAATGCAGAGCCTTTATATTAAATAATAGTAGCATTGTTCACACCACACTTTCATACTGATTATTTAGCATTATTAGTGCAGACACTTTAAATTAAATAATAGTAGCATTGTTCACACCACACTTTCATACTGATTATTTAGCGTTATTAGTGCAGACACTTTATATTAAATAATAGTAGCATTGTTCACACCACACTTTCATATTGATTATTTAGCGTTATTAATGCAGACACTTTATATTAAATAATAGTAGCATTGTTTACACCACACTTTCATACTGATTATTTAGCGTTATTAGTGCAGGCACTTTATATTAAATAATAGTAGCATTGTTCACACCACACTTTCATAGTGATTATTTAGCGTTATTAGTGCAGACACTTTATATTAAATAATAGTAGCATTGTTTACACCACACTTTCATACTGATTATTTAGCGTTATTAATGCAGAGCCTTTATATTAAATAATAGTAGCATTGTTCACACCACACTTTCATACTGATTATTTAGCATTATTAGTGCAGGCACCTTATATTAAATAAGAGTAGCATTGTCCACACCACACTTTCATACTGATTATTTTAGCGTTATTAACGCAGACACTTCATATTAAATAATAGTATCATTGTTCACACCACACTTTCATACTGATTATTTAGCGTTATTAACGCAGACACTTTATATTAAATAATAGTATCATTGTTCACACCACACTTTCATACTGATTATTTAGCATTATTAATGCAGACACTTTATATTAAATAATAGTAGCATTGTTCACACCACACTTTCATACTGATTATTTAGCATTATTAGTGCAGACACTTTATATTAAATAATAGTAGCATTGTTCACACCACACTTTCATACTGATTATTTAGCGTTTTTAGTGCATACACTTTATATTAAATAATAGTAGCATTGTTCACACCACACTTTCATACTGATTATTTAACGTTATTAGTGCAGACACTTCATATTAAATAATAGTAGCATTGTTCACACCACACTTTCATACTGATTATTTAACGTTATTAATGCAGACACTTTATATTACATAATAGTAGCATTGTTCACACCACACTTTCATACTGAGTATTTAGCGTTATTAATGCAGAGCCTTTATATTAAATAATAGTAGCATTGTTCACACCACACTTTCATACTGATTATTTAGCATTATTAGTGCAGACACTTTAAATTAAATAATAGTAGCATTGTTCACACCACACTTTCATACTGATTATTTAGCGTTATTAGTGCAGACACTTTATATTAAATAATAGTAGCATTGTTCACACCACACTTTCATACTGATTATTTAGCGTTATTAATGCAGACACTTTATATTAAATAATAGTAGCATTGTTTACACCACACTTTCATACTGATTATTTAGCGTTATTAGTGCAGGCACTTTATATTAAATAATAGTAGCATTGTTCACACCACACTTTCATAGTGATTATTTAGCGTTATTAGTGCAGACACTTTATATTAAATAATAGTAGCATTGTTTACACCACACTTTCATACTGATTATTTAGCGTTATTAATGCAGAGCCTTTATATTAAATAATAGTAGCATTGTTCACACCACACTTTCATACTGATTATTTAGCATTATTAGTGCAGGCACCTTATATTAAATAAGAGTAGCATTGTCCACACCACACTTTCATACTGATTATTTTAGCGTTATTAACGCAGACACTTCATATTAAATAATAGTATCATTGTTCACACCACACTTTCATACTGATTATTTAGCGTTATTAACGCAGACACTTTATATTAAATAATAGTATCATTGTTCACACCACACTTTCATACTGATTATTTAGCATTATTAATGCAGACACTTTATATTAAATAATAGTAGCATTGTTCACACCACACTTTCATACTGATTATTTAGCATTATTAGTGCAGACACTTTATATTAAATAATAGTAGCATTGTTCACACCACACTTTCATACTGATTATTTAGCGTTTTTAGTGCAGACACTTTATATTAAATAATAGTAGCATTGTTCACACCACACTTTCATACTGATTATTTAACGTTATTAGTGCAGACACTTCATATTAAATAATAGTAGCATTGTTCACACCACACTTTCATACTGATTATTTAACGTTATTAATGCAGACACTTTATATTACATAATAGTAGCATTGTTCACACCACACTTTCATACTGATTATTTAGCCTTATTAGTGCAGACACCATATTAAATAATAGTAGCATTGTTCACACCACACTTTCATACTAATTATTTAGCGTTATTAATGCAGAGCCTTTATATTAAATAATAGTAGCATTGTTCACACCACACTTTCATACTGATTATTTAGCATTATTAATGCAGACACTTTATATTAAATAATAGTAGCATTGTTTACACCACACTTTCATACTGATTATTTAGCGTTATTAGTGCAGGCACTTTATATTAAATAATAGTAGCATTGTTCACACCACACTTTCATAGTGATTATTTAGCGTTATTAGTGCAGACACTTTATATTAAATAATAGTAGCATTGTTTACACCACACTTTCATACTGATTATTTAGCGTTATTAGTGCAGGCACTTTATATTAAATAATAGTAGCATTGTTCACACCACACTTTCATACTGATTATTTAGCGTTATTAGTGCAGACACCATATTAAATAATAGTAGCATTGTTCACACCACACTTTCATACTAATTATTTAGCGTTATTAATGCAGAGCCTTTATATTAAATAATAGTAGCATTGTTCACACCACACTTTCATACTGATTATTTAGCATTATTAGTGCAGACACTTTAAATTAAATAATAGTAGCATTGTTCACACCACACTTTCATACTGATTATTTAGCGTTATTAGTGCAGACACTTTATATTAAATAATAGTAGCATTGTTCACACCACACTTCCATACTGATTATTTAGCGTTATTAATGCAGACACTTTATATTAAATAATAGTAGCATTGTTCACACCACACTTTCATACTGATTATTTAGCATTATTAGTGCAGGCACCTTATATTAAATAATAGTAGCATTGTCCACACCACACTTTCATACTGATTATTTTAGCGTTATTAACGCAGACACTTCATATTAAATAATAGTAGCATTGTTCACACCACACTTTCATACTGATTATTTAGCGTTATTAACGCAGACACTTTATATTAAATAATAGTATCATTGTTCACACCACACTTTCATACTGATTATTTAACGTTATTAATGCAGACACTTTATATTACATAATAGTAGCATTGTTCACACCACACTTTCATACTGAGTATTTAGCGTTATTAATGCAGAGCCTTTATATTAAATAATAGTAGCATTGTTCACACCACACTTTCATACTGATTATTTAGCGTTATTAGTGCAGACACTTTATATTAAATAATAGTAGCATTGTTCACACCACACTTCCATACTGATTATTTAGCGTTATTAATGCAGACACTTTATATTAAATAATAGTAGCATTGTTCACACCACACTTTCATACTGATTATTTAGCATTATTAGTGCAGGCACCTTATATTAAATAATAGTAGCATTGTCCACACCACACTTTCATACTGATTATTTTAGCGTTATTAACGCAGACACTTCATATTAAATAATAGTAGCATTGTTCACACCACACTTTCATACTGATTATTTAGCGTTATTAACGCAGACACTTTATATTAAATAATAGTATCATTGTTCACACCACACTTTCATACTGATTATTTAACGTTATTAATGCAGACACTTTATATTACATAATAGTAGCATTGTTCACCCCACACTTTCATACTGAGTATTTAGCGTTATTAATGCAGAGCCTTTATATTAAATAATAGTAGCATTGTTCACACCACACTTTCATACTGATTATTTAGCATTATTAGTGCAGACACTTTAAATTAAATAATAGTAGCATTGTTCACACCACACTTTCATACTGATTATTTAGCGTTATTAGTGCAGACACTTTATATTAAATAATAGTAGCATTGTTCACACCACACTTTCATACTGATTATTTAGCGTTATTAATGCAGACACTTTATATTAAATAATAGTAGCATTGTTTACACCACACTTTCATACTGATTATTTAGCGTTATTAGTGCAGGCACTTTATATTAAATAATAGTAGCATTGTTCACACCACACTTTCATAGTGATTATTTAGCGTTATTAGTGCAGACACTTTATATTAAATAATAGTAGCATTGTTTACACCACACTTTCATACTGATTATTTAGCGTTATTAGTGCAGGCACTTTATATTAAATAATAGTAGCATTGTTCACACCACACTTTCATACTGATTATTTAGCGTTATTAGTGCAGACACCATATTAAATAATAGTAGCATTGTTCACACCACACTTTCATACTAATTATTTAGCGTTATTAATGCAGAGCCTTTATATTAAATAATAGTAGCATTGTTCACACCACACTTTCATACTGATTATTTAGCATTATTAGTGCAGACACTTTAAATTAAATAATAGTAGCATTGTTCACACCACACTTTCATACTGATTATTTAGCGTTATTAGTGCAGACACTTTATATTAAATAATAGTAGCATTGTTCACACCACACTTCCATACTGATTATTTAGCGTTATTAATGCAGACACTTTATATTAAATAATAGTAGCATTGTTCACACCACACTTTCATACTGATTATTTAGCATTATTAGTGCAGGCACCTTATATTAAATAATAGTAGCATTGTTCACACCACACTTTCATACTGATTATTTAGCGTTATTAGTGCAGACACTTTATATTAAATAATAGTAGCATTGTTCACACCACACTTTCATACTGATTATTTAGCATTATTAATGCAGACACTTTATATTAAATAATAGTAGCATTGTTTACACCACACTTTCATACTGATTATTTAGCGTTATTAGTGCAGGCACTTTATATTAAATAATAGTAGCATTGTTCACACCACACTTTCATAGTGATTATTTAGCGTTATTAGTGCAGACACTTTATATTAAATAATAGTAGCATTGTTCACACCACACTTCCATACTGATTATTTAGCGTTTTTAGTGCAGACACTTTATATTAAATAATAGTAGCATTGTTCACACCACACTTTCATACTGATTATTTAGCACGTTATTAGTGCAGACACTTCATATTAAATAATAGTAGCATTGTTCACACCACACTTTCATACTGATTATTTAACGTTATTAATGCAGACACTTTATATTACATAATAGTAGCATTGTTCACACCACACTTTCATACTGAGTATTTAGCGTTATTAATGCAGAGCCTTTATATTAAATAATAGTAGCATTGTTCACACCACACTTTCATACTGATTATTTAGCATTATTAGTGCAGACACTTTAAATTAAATAATATTAGCATTGTTCACACCACACTTTCATACTGATTATTTAGCGTTATTAGTGCAGACACTTTATATTAAATAATAGTAGCATTGTTCACACCACACTTTCATACTGATTATTTAGCGTTATTAATGCAGACACTTTATATTAAATAATAGTAGCATTGTTTACACCACACTTTCATACTGATTATTTAGCGTTATTAGTGCAGGCACTTTATATTAAATAATAGTAGCATTGTTCACACCACACTTTCATAGTGATTATTTAGCGTTATTAGTGCAGACACTTTATATTAAATAATAGTAGCATTGTTTACACCACACTTTCATACTGATTATTTAGCGTTATTAATGCAGAGCCTTTATATTAAATAATAGTAGCATTGTTCACACCACACTTTCATACTGATTATTTAGCATTATTAGTGCAGGCACCTTATATTAAATAAGAGTAGCATTGTCCACACCACACTTTCATACTGATTATTTTAGCGTTATTAACGCAGACACTTCATATTAAATAATAGTATCATTGTTCACACCACACTTTCATACTGATTATTTAGCGTTATTAACGCAGACACTTTATATTAAATAATAGTATCATTGTTCACACCACACTTTCATACTGATTATTTAGCATTATTAATGCAGACACTTTATATTAAATAATAGTAGCATTGTTCACACCACACTTTCATACTGATTATTTAGCATTATTAGTGCAGACACTTTATATTAAATAATAGTAGCATTGTTCACACCACACTTTCATACTGATTATTTAGCGTTTTTAGTGCAGACACTTTATATTAAATAATAGTAGCATTGTTCACACCACACTTTCATACTGATTATTTAACGTTATTAGTGCAGACACTTCATATTAAATAATAGTAGCATTGTTCACACCACACTTTCATACTGATTATTTAACGTTATTAATGCAGACACTTTATATTACATAATAGTAGCATTGTTCACACCACACTTTCATACTGATTATTTAGCCTTATTAGTGCAGACACCATATTAAATAATAGTAGCATTGTTCACACCACACTTTCATACTAATTATTTAGCGTTATTAATGCAGAGCCTTTATATTAAATAATAGTAGCATTGTTCACACCACACTTTCATACTGATTATTTAGCATTATTAGTGCAGACACTTTAAATTAAATAATAGTAGCATTGTTCACACCACACTTTCATACTGATTATTTAGCATTATTAATGCAGACACTTTATATTAAATAATAGTAGCATTGTTTACACCACACTTTCATACTGATTATTTAGCGTTATTAGTGCAGGCACTTTATATTAAATAATAGTAGCATTGTTCACACCACACTTTCATAGTGATTATTTAGCGTTATTAGTGCAGACACTTTATATTAAATAATAGTAGCATTGTTTACACCACACTTTCATACTGATTATTTAGCGTTATTAGTGCAGGCACTTTATATTAAATAATAGTAGCATTGTTCACACCACACTTTCATACTGATTATTTAGCGTTATTAGTGCAGACACCATATTAAATAATAGTAGCATTGTTCACACCACACTTTCATACTAATTATTTAGCGTTATTAATGCAGAGCCTTTATATTAAATAATAGTAGCATTGTTCACACCACACTTTCATACTGATTATTTAGCATTATTAGTGCAGACACTTTAAATTAAATAATAGTAGCATTGTTCACACCACACTTTCATACTGATTATTTAGCGTTATTAGTGCAGACACTTTATATTAAATAATAGTAGCATTGTTCACACCACACTTCCATACTGATTATTTAGCGTTATTAATGCAGACACTTTATATTAAATAATAGTAGCATTGTTCACACCACACTTTCATACTGATTATTTAGCATTATTAGTGCAGGCACCTTATATTAAATAATAGTAGCATTGTCCACACCACACTTTCATACTGATTATTTTAGCGTTATTAACGCAGACACTTCATATTAAATAATAGTAGCATTGTTCACACCACACTTTCATACTGATTATTTAGCGTTATTAACGCAGACACTTTATATTAAATAATAGTAGCATTGTTCACACCACACTTTCATACTGATTATTTAGCATTATTAGTGCAGACACTTTAAATTAAATAATAGTAGCATTGTTCACACCACACTTTCATACTGATTATTTAGCGTTATTAGTGCAGACACTTTATATTAAATAATAGTAGCATTGTTCACACCACACTTTCATACTGATTATTTAGCGTTATTAGTGCAGACACTTTATATTAAATAATAGTAGCATTGTTCACACCACACTTTCATACTGATTATTTAGCGTTCTTAATGCAGACACTTTATATTAAATAATAGTAGCATTGTTTACACCACACTTTCATACTGATTATTTAGCGTTATTAGTGCAGGCACTTTATATTAAATAATAGTAGCATTGTTCACACCACACTTTCATAGTGATTATTTAGCGTTATTAGTGCAGACACTTTATATTAAATAATAGTAGCATTGTTTACACCACACTTTCATACTGATTATTTAGCGTTATTAGTGCAGGCACTTTATATTAAATAATAGTAGCATTGTTCACACCACACTTTCATACTGATTATTTAGCTTTATTAGTGCAGACACCATATTAAATAATAGTAGCATTGTTCACACCACACTTTCATACTAATTATTTAGCGTTATTAATGCAGAGCCTTTATATTAAATAATAGTAGCATTGTTCACACCACACTTTCATACTGATTATTTAGCATTATTAGTGCAGACACTTTAAATTAAATAATAGTAGCATTGTTCACACCACACTTTCATACTGATTATTTAGCGTTATTAGTGCAGACACTTTATATTAAATAATAGTAGCATTGTTCACACCACACTTCCATACTGATTATTTAGCGTTATTAATGCAGACACTTTATATTAAATAATAGTAGCATTGTTCACTCCACACTTTCATACTGATTATTTAGCATTATTAGTGCAGGCACCTTATATTAAATAATAGTAGCATTGTCCACACCACACTTTCATACTGATTATTTTAGCGTTATTAACGCAGACACTTCATATTAAATAATAGTAGCATTGTTCACACCACACTTTCATACTGATTATTTAGCGTTATTAATGCAGACACTTTATATTAAATAATAGTATCATTGTTCACACCACACTTTCATACTGATTATTTAACGTTATTAATGCAGACACTTTATATTACATAATAGTAGCATTGTTCACACCACACTTTCATACTGAGTATTTAGCGTTATTAATGCAGAGCCTTTATATTAAATAATAGTAGCATTGTTCACACCACACTTTCATACTGATTATTTAGCGTTATTAGTGCAGACACTTTATATTAAATAATAGTAGCATTGTTCACACCACACTTTCATACTGATTATTTACCATTATTAGTGCAGACACTTTAAATTAAATAATAGTAGCATTGTTCACACCACACTTTCATACTGATTATTTAGCGTTATTAGTGCAGAGACTTTATATTAAATAATAGTAGCATTGTTCACACCACACTTTCATACTGATTATTTAGCGTTATTAATGCAGACACTTTATATTAAATAATAGTAGCATTGTTTACACCACACTTTCATACTGATTATTTAGCGTTATTAGTGCAGGCACTTTATATTAAATAATAGTAGCATTGTTCACACCACACTTTCATAGTGATTATTTAGCGTTATTAGTGCAGACACTTTATATTAAATAATAGTAGCATTGTTTACACCACACTTTCATACTGATTATTTAGCGTTATTAGTGCAGGCACTTTATATTAAATAATAGTAGCATTGTTCACACCACACTTTCATACTGATTATTTAGCGTTATTAGTGCAGACACCATATTAAGTAATAGTAGCATTGTTCACACCACACTTTCATACCAATTATTTAGCGTTATTAATGCAGAGCCTTTATATTAAATAATAGTAGCATTGTTCACACCACACTTTCATACTGATTATTTAGCATTATTAGTGCAGACACTTTAAATTAAATAATAGTAGCATTGTTCACACCACACTTTCATACTGATTATTTAGCGTTATTAGTGCAGACACTTTATATTAAATAATAGTAGCATTGTTCACACCACACTTTCATACTGATTATTTAGCATTATTAATGCAGACACTTTATATTAAATAATAGTAGCATTGTTTACACCACACTTTCATACTGATTATTTAGCGTTATTAGTGCAGGCACTTTATATTAAATAATAGTAGCATTGTTCACACCACACTTTCATAGTGATTATTTAGCGTTATTAGTGCAGACACTTTATATTAAATAATAGTAGCATTGTTTACACCACACTTTCATACTGATTATTTAGCGTTATTAGTGCAGGCACTTTATATTAAATAATAGTAGCATTGTTCACACCACACTTTCATACTGATTATTTAGCGTTATTAGTGCAGACACTTTATATTAAATAATAGTAGCATTGTTTACACCACACCTTCATACTGATTATTTAGCGTTATTAGTGCAGACACTTTATATTAAATAATAGTAGCATTGTTCACACTACACTTTCATACTGATTATTTAGCGTTATTAGTGCAGACACTTTATATTAAATAATAGTAGCATTGTTTACACCACACCTTCATACTGATTATTTAGCGTTATTAGTGCAGACACTTTATATTAAATAATAGTAGCATTGTTCACACCACACTGTCATACTGATTATTTGGCGTTATTAATGCAGACACTTTATATTAAATAATAGTAGCATTGTTCACACCACACTTTCATACTGATTATTTAGCGTTATTAGTGCAGACACTTTATATTAAATAATAGAAGCATTGTTCACACCACACTTTCATACTGATTATTTAGCGTTATTAGTGCAGACACTTCATATTAAATAATAGTAGCATTGTTCACACCACACTTTCAAACTGAGTATTTAGCGTTATTTGTGCAAACACTTTATATTAAATAATAGTAGCATTGTTCACACCACACTTTCATACTGATTATTTAGCATTATTAGTGCACACTTTATATTAAATAATAGTAGCATTGTTCACACCACACTTCCATACTGATTATTTAGCGTTATTAGTGCAGACACCTTATATTAAAGTAACGCATTACGCAAACAGGTAAATACGCTTTTCACTTCAAGAGTATACTTACCTCCCTAACACTCGTTGATATTTCCTAAATATCGACATTCACTCAATAAAACCTTAGATTAAAAGGTAGGTGCCCCTACTGGGCAAGGAGTCGGTTGACAGTACGGCGGATCCCATCCCCAATCTAGCGAATGTGCAGCCTAGCACTGTCTGTTTTCAAATTTATTGGCTAAAAGACACATGTTGTTGTTCTGTTCGCTCAATTTGCGTTTGCTTTCTAACAATTTCAAGTGTTCTAGAATTCTTTTTATCATGTCGGATCATGCTAAATCACCTGAGGCCACGCCGGGATTAAGCCAGTAGGTGAATTCTATTACATTTTTGTCTAATTCTCATCATTATTGCACGTTGTTATGTGTTTCCGTGATGCGCGTTAGACGCGATAGGCACCTAGAAATCTGGTCAAATATCATTTTGGCGCTATGAAATACTAATTTCTCTTTGTGTTTGTGTCCACAGGTTCATGTCTTGGCTGTTGGTCACTCGGGAGATGGATTCCCTCCATCAGTGGCCCTTTTTTCATGTTAGGAAAAGTCTATCCCCAGAGTGATTGAGGGCTCTCGTAAGAACGAGTTCTGCATTCTGCCCATTGTTCCATTAGTTTTATGGTGGAGGGGCATGGTGGTGTTGGTGGAGTACTCAATAGTGCTGGATATGGTAGTATGCCTATGCTAAAGATGCAGGTATACTAGAGTTATGAAGAATGGCACTTTAAACTATTTGAAATATTTACACATTTTTGCTGCAAATTTTTTCACTGTTTCTCTGGTGGTTGGTATAGCTAATCACTTTATCCAGCTTTTTATTATGCTCTTTGGTGTTGAATACAATTCGTGCTTACACCTTGTAAATATGGGATTGTCTTGTGGGAAGTCATGACCCCGCAGGCTGTCTTATAATTCACGTAAAACCCAAAAAGATTATATTTTGAAAATACCAGGTGAGCTAAAGTCCAGGTGAGCTAAAGATGGATACAGTAGCATTGCATCAAGAGTATTTAGAACATACAATTCAAAACGGGAAAGCTATGATGACTGAGTGTACCCTGGCTGAGTTGACCATTTGTTATTTATAAATATGTGTCAGTCATTGGGACGGTGGGAAGTCGAGCCAGCCAGGTCAGCTCTTTGTATGTAATAGAAGTGCATTAATGCTAAATGAATATGATGCTGTTTCTAGCGTGGAATAACCAGTAGATGATATTAATATGATAATGTTAGAAATGGACGAATTAACTGGAAAGGATTCTATGGTTCTGAATTGATGTGTATTTGACAATGGTTTAGAAAGTCATTGCTGCTTAGCCGGCATTCACTTTTATGATATTCAGCAGTCGTTGGTAATCGTAGTTTTGGAAATAATCAAAGTTTAGCAGCAAGTGTTGGGATCATGAATTATGAGAATAAATTGAACGTGACTAACTGACATAGTTGATGGCATAAGCATTCTAGTATTTGACTGTGGGCTAGAACAATACTATTTGGTACTGGATCATCCAGCACGTGTGCCTAGCTCCCTATGATTCTTGAAACTTCTCCATTAGTAAGCAATGGACAGGACATGAACATTGTAGCATCCCTTAGGAATTCATAACAGAATGGAAATTTATTGATAAACTATATGCCACTCATTTTATGGTATGCAACAACAACATATTCCGGAAGGTTGTTAGTTAGCTGACAGATCACATCAAACCAGAACCGGTTTCCACCACTTTGTCTATGTGAGGCACACTCTTCATGGAAGAATTGGGCAGAGGATGATTGGTCGGAATGACGTCATAACCAATCGGGATCAATCAGACTCTGCAGTAAAGAATCATAAAGAATGGATTTGTGCGCCAGGAAAGTGAGAGAGGAATCACTGATTGGTTAAAAGGATCGGTCAGTTATCAGGTCAGAACTTCTTGGAAAGGATAAGCAGAAGTTGATTGGTGATTTTATTTGTTTGGCTAATCAAAGTGTGCTTATCGGGTACCTAGAAGAGTTGTAAGAATGGATTCTGAGAGATGTTATACGTTTCTGGGAAAATGAATGGCAGATTGGAAAGTCCGAATTGGGGCTGTAAATGAGGGTACTTCTCCAGAATAAATCAATCAACCACCATCTCTGATTCACTAAGCATCTTGCTTGCTTAGTTCTGAAGCTGTGGCTCTTATGCCTAATGTAGCTTGGTAAGTTAGAATAGGACTAGGACTTAGAATAATTTAGCTGATAGTTTTGTCCAACAAATTTTACTAAGTGTTTCTTTGTGAGCGATCTTGCTCTAGTATTCAAACTTCTTTTATTGTAAATAAAGTTTTCATTTTACGTATATGTCAGACAGTCGTTTGTCAGTTTAATTAGGAATCTAGCTGAGCTGGGAGAAACACCCAGCCTGTACCAGGATCTTAGTAAGTCAGATTAGGCCCAGCAGTCAGAAATTAAATATCGTCTAATTCACCATCAGTCAGACGAGGCGAGCCGACTGCATCTACTCCGCCTCCTTCATCACCACCGGCGACGTTGTCGCAGTAACACTCAAACGTTTCCAGTAGTGAAGCGGGAGTCATCATCTTTATCGACGACAGAGATCTTAGTAAGTGTATCCGATCCTTGAAGACCCCCCCCCCCCACCTAAAAATCTTTAACGTGTATGATGTTTTCTGTCAGATTGTCTTCTTGTTTTTGAAGATATGACATCATAATCAGCATTGTTATTATTATTAACACTTCATTTTGCCCACATTGATTTATCTTACTTACCAATTGTCTTTATAGTCTGTTAGTTCTTGCTCCCTTTTTATTTGGGTATAAGTTTACTAGCTTATTAACTAAAAAAACTCATTGTCTTCGTCTTGCAGCCTTTCAGAAATCCGCTTGTGTGGCCTGTGGATGATTCCTCAAGCCCAAGTTCGCCCCTCATGTTTGTACTAAATGTCGATGTGTGGCCCACTGCTTAAATATGATGTCTGTAAACAGTGGAGACGACTTATTTTCTGAGCTTCTTGTACTTCGGGCGAAAGATAAGGCTAGCGAAGAGGAGACGTGGTTGAGGAAGGACCAGGAGAGTGTAAGAGTTGATGGGGGCGGGGGGGGGGGGGGGGGTGGGGACAGGAGATAAAGAAGACAGTCAAGAACCTGCTAGCAGAGTTACTTCGCAGCATGCTTCCTGGTCCAGGTAACTCATTGTCCTCTCCATCTGCCCACAGGCAGATAGTCCCCGCCTCTGAATTTAACATTCCTAGGGGTTTAACAGTTTTTCATAGAGATTCAGAGGTGGCTCGGGTAGAACCAGGCTTGAGGCTTGCCATGCCGGTTGATCCAGGTGCAGCCCTAAATGATTTCGGCTGGACACTTGCCTCGTTGGTAGATCTTGGGGCAGGAGTGATGGATCCAGGTTCTCGCTTTACAGTGTCCATGGAGCAGCCGCACTACCGAGGTACCATACCCTCTTATGGTACCTTCTCTGGCCAGTCCAGGTTAGTGCACTTTGCTAACCCAGAGTCTAACCTTTCTGGTCAGGAGGATGAGGATTATCTGCTGGCAATGACCCGATTACGCCATGACCATGGAATTAGATGAAAGTGCACCACTCGTGGGGAGCATGGGCGACTTTTTCCATGGGTCTACTCCCACAGGAGTATCGTTCACGGCGCAGAGAGTTGCCTGGTTTGGAGCTGATGTATGACAGTATCGCATACCGTTGCTTGCAGATGGCATGGCAATGGCCGGGCCGGGCCATTTCACGGTGTGTTATTCCCCACACGATGGCATGGCTCCGGCTCCTGGTCTAGCCATGGTGCAGTCCATGTCTGCTCTTTCGGGCCCTCATGTTTTCACTGTCCTACCAGGAGTATCCACGGCTCCAGCCACGTAAACACCTGCGAGTGCTATTGAGGACGATGATGGCCTGCACCTAGCCATGGAGGAGAACTGGTTGGATGCTTGCCAGTGGCTGGTAAGCGTCAAACCAAAGCCAAATGTGGAATCGTTGGCTTCCCAGCTGGACCAGCGCCCATGGTTGGTGGGAAAGCCGACGATGTGTGCCATGCCATCTCTGCTGCTAGCTGAGCATATCGTTGATATGTTCACGGTGGCAGAGGCATCTGTTAAGCCTAATGGACATCTCGCGTAGGCCCCTCGCGAGGTGGCAAGGTGATGCCACATCGTAGCTGGTCAATACAAGCAGTACGGTGTGGTGTCTAAGGTGAGCGTGGATGACCACACAGGTCGAGGTGAAGACATATGGGCAGACGCCCGATCTGACATGGGAACCTTGTGAACAAGCGTGCTAGGCTCGGCAAACACCATGTTGCGCGGTGCAGAGGAGAGCTCATGAGCGTCCATAGCGGCACTCTTGCATGTTTCTCAACTGTTCCAGGAAGGTAGTAACGGTCCCTGCATCATACCAGCCAAGCCCCCATCTCAGTCCAGAGAGCCATCCAGGATGGAATAAACCTGGCTCTGGATTACATGACACGTTCGTTTACTAGAGGTGTCCGGGCGTGGCGCACGTTTGCACTAGGCAATTTGTGCCCATCTCAGGACTTGTACAATAGGATGCTGCGGACGCCTATGACAGGTGAGGGATGTAGCCAGATCCAGGAGACGGTTGCACTAGTAAATAACCAGAGGGCGCTATGCGAACAGTTTGAGGTGCTTCGTAGGGAGCGCGTTCGCATAGCGCTCCATGTGTTCCGTTCTCAGCAGGTCAGAGGTGGCGGTGGCCAGGTCAGAAGCCAGCCACCTGATCTGGTCGTGGTAACCGTGCCTGATGGGCTGGTTGCTGCACGGACCACACCAGTACTAGAGCCAGAAACAGTGCCACTCTTGCATTGCTCATGTCCGCCTCTCTCCATAGGTAGACCCGTGGGGGTCGTTTGATGCTTCACAAGCAAGCATGGGAGCTTAGTCTTGTAATCGCATTCAGTCGGATACCATCCCAACTGGATAATAGGACTGCCAACACATCTGTCGCTGGTCCCAATCAGGAGTCAAATTCCAAGAGATCCAAATCAACGGTAGTGGATTGAGGAAGAAATAAATTCCCTCATACAAAAAGGAGCAATTCAGCTGGCACAAAATTCTCCAAGCTACTATTCAAACGTGTTTCTAGTAACAAAATGCACTGAAAGGTGGGTGACCAATTCTCAACCTCAAACGATTGAACAAATTCGCCGAGTTTCAAGATAGAAACAATCAAAATGGTGTTGGCGGGGTTGGAGAAGGGAATGTAGACAGCCTCAATAGACTTGAAGGATGCATATTTTCAAGTTCCAATTGCGAGGAGTTTTAATCGGTACTTGAGATTCACGTTTCAGGGCCAACAGTAGGAATGCAAGGTTTTACCTTTTGGAATCTCCACGGCTCCTCGGGTCTTTACCAGGGTGTTCCTTGCTATCACAGTATACCTCCGCAGCAGATGCATAGCAGTCCACACGTACATAGATGACTGGCTGTTAAAAGCTCACAATCAGTAAAGTATATCAGAAAATCTTAAGATTGTTTTGAAAAATCTCACAGACTTAGGCTTGATAATCAAATTTTAGAAATCAGAGCTGACTCCATCCCAGAGGTTTGTTTACTTGGACACGTAATTCGATTTAGAGATAGGATATGTATATCCTACTCAGAAGAGGGTAGACATACTCATCTCAGTGATACAGTCATGTTCTGGCACGGGTTTCCTTGAGAATGCTGGTGTTGATAGTTTCTCTGGAGCCAGTCATTCCACAGGCGGCCTTATGCAGGCTGCCTACCCAGTTATGTATCATGAACCAGTGGACCCAGAGTACAGGATCACTGAACTCAAATGTGTCAGTGTTAGGTGAGGAGGAAGAATCTCCTGGCAGGGGTGGGTGGGGTGGGGGTGGGGGTGGAGGTGGTGATGCTCACCCCTCCCCACCCTCAAATGACGATGTATACAGATGCATCTATGCAGGGATGTGGCTTGCCTCGAAGAAACCAAAGTATCAGGGCTTTGGAATCTGGATCAGTCACCGGAGCATGTCAATCTACTGGAATTACGGTCAATAATTCTGGGCCTGGAACATTTCGTGGAGAAAGTTCAGGGCAAGATAGTTCTAATTCGATCAGACAATTCAACAGTCGTAAGTTACAGAAACGTCCAGGGCGGAACGAAGTCATCCAGTCTCTGTATGATGATGACATGGAAATTGCTTTGCTGATGCCTGGATCACATGATCACTTTGAAAGCCGTTCATATTCCGGGAAGGCTAAATCCGCTAGCAGACTCATTGAGCCGAAGGATGAGTGTTTTATTTATGGAGTGGCAACTAAATCAATGTGTGGCGGTCTGTTCAACCACTGTGAGAAACAAAACATAGATTTATTCGCAACGAAGAAGAATGTGAAGATGACGATATACGTCTCTCCTATTCCAGATCCGAGCGCTATCGCAACAGATGCGATAGCTATCAGCTGAGAGGGAATGTATGCATACTCATACCCACCAGCACTCCTGATTCCAAAATTCTTCAGGAAATCAGCCAGGAGGAGTCCCAAGTGCTTTTGATCGCCCCAAATTCGCCAAGCCGATCATGGTATACGGATCTGCTGGACCTTCTGGTCTGCAATCCGGTTCCTCTGCCTCTGATGGATAATATTATCTTCTAGGGCAAGCCCCTTCACTACAATCAGTCAATGTTCAAATTGGCTGTGCGGATGTTGTCAAGGAATCCGCAATTAAGGAGGACTTTTCTGAGCAAGCAGCCATGCTTATGGCAAAAGCCAGTAGGGGTCAGCCCCAAGAGCTTATAGTTATAAAATCAACAGATTTGCAGGATGGTGTTTAAAAAGATGTATTAATCCAATGGATTCATCTAGTCAGGCAGTAGCCGATTTCCTCTGTCATCTGTATGATGCCTACAGCCTTAAACCTAATTCTATTGCTGGATACAACTTTAATATCTGTCATCCCTTGCTTGGCAAAAAGGGGAAGTGACGAAGTAAGTAGTTTAAATACTTTAATTAAACGCATGGGTAATAGCGATTCCATCTTGGATTTTATCTCTAATGCTGCAATTCTAGCTGATAACCCCTTTGAACCACTAAGTTCCATTTCAATGAAATTGTTGACACTTAAAACTGTATTTATAATTGCTGCAGCCTCGGCAAGGCGGAGAAGTGAAATTCATGACATATCCACCGAGGCAGACCGTTATGTGGTTATAGGGGAAGGCCTCAGACTCCTACCTAGGATTAATTTCATGGCTAAGACTCAGTCATTGAAATACCTTGGTCAACCTATAATTTTACCAGCTTTGACTAGATATGATCCTACTTCAAAAGTATGGTATCCAGTCCGCGCATTAAACCGGTACAAAAACGTACCCATGAATTGTGGACGGACCCCACTTCATTATGTTTGTCATATATTGAACCCCATTGAAGGGTGTCCAAAAACAACCATTTCCAGGTGGATTGTGGAATGTATCCAGTTTTGCCACAAATCCGCCATTGGTAAACATGTTAACATGGCCAAGGCTCACATTGTCTGTGGTGTAGTGGCATCCACAGCCATGTGTAATGGGGTAACAGTAGATGGCATTGTGTCGGTAGCTCAGTAGCACTGTGAGTCAAGTTTGAACGACTAGTATCTTCGTGACACCACTAATCCTCTCGCCTTATCGATTTTGAAAAAATAATTAGGTGTACATAATATTGATGATTTCTCACTTTTTATAGACAGCATATTTAAACAATGGAAACAACCACTTGGCCGTGCTACATCATTCTTCACCAAAGGGAAGTTGATGGCATTGGCAAAGATTTCAAGGTCAGTCTTGTATTGTATTGGTTTTTTGGGGTTTTTTTGTCATTGTCACGTTACCCTTTATGCTAATATAGGGATGATTAGTGTTTTATGTGGTTCATTTCCTGAGAGCATACGAAAATGAAGCCTTTTCGTCCAATGTCCTATAGTACTTTAGCACTAGTACTTAGAGAGCGTATGGGACATTGAGGGAATAACATCTCCTTTCCAAAGAAAGGGGGTGCGCATATGACAAATGGGCGTTTCTCTCAACCATCGGCTGTGTTACCCGATGTTCAAATCATTTCCTGGTTGTGTTATACACAATTTTCAGATGTTGGTACACAAATTGCGGCTGGCCATTTTACCAGTAAAATTGTAATGTGACCTGAAATCAGGTACAGACGCTAATTTTGTTGAAATCGTGGCCTTGATAAAAGAGGAATATTGTTTTAAGGGGCTCCAGAAAATATTTCCGGAACATGTTCGGAAAATCCAAGATGACCGCTGAAAAAAATCGACAAATCAAAATTTTGCGTAGGAGTTCTGGAGCCTACCACCATAGGATCTTTTCAGAAAGATTTGGCGAATACATATCAATCGATATATGAGGAGATATGTTTAATATATACTGACAGTAATTAACCCTTCAAGTTTATCCATCCATCATATGACGTCACAAGCAATGACGTCATGGATGACGTAATTAGTTCGGCACAAACGCATAATTGGCTATGGGCTAAGCTTTGTTGTATGAACTGTGTTTTTACTATTTAATAAACATGCTGTTGAATATTTTGAAACTAATTTGACTTTTGCTGAAATTAGTTGCAAAATATTCAACAGCTTACCTGTATAGTTTTCTGGAAATTGACAGTCAGCGAGTTCATTGATCGATCGATCCCAACACCAGCAAGGTGTGGATGGAGCTTAGCTAAATGTGGGCTGGGCATAGCTAAAACTGGAAAGGTTAATTACAGAATCTGGCAACACAGGGCTTGTCAATAATCATTATATCGAGCAGAATGTACCGGTGACTAGCCATGCTGGCTAGTGGTTAATCTCAGGTTAAACTTACCCTCTGCGATATCAGTATCATGATCTCCAACAGTGTCACATATCAGATGTTCATAGATGTCCTTAGACTTGGCGATCTCTAGCATCTTCTCTGAAGGGTCCAGAGCATCTATTGTTTTAAAACCATATTCATGCAGCTGCGGAAACACCGATATTGTATGAATAAGACAGCGCTGGTCACGTGTTTCGTGACAATAGTGATAATACAGGAATCATTTCTAGTTATTTCCCGCCTATTTCTAGCAATGCTCCGTCAATTTCTAGCTATACCCAGCCCAATTCTAGCTATATCCAGCCCGATTCTAGCTATATCCAGCCCAATTCTAGCTATATTCAGCTCAATTCTAGCTATGTCCAGCCCAATTCTAGCTATATCGAGCCCAATTCTAGCTATATCCAGCCCAATTTTAGCTATATCCAGCCCAATTCTAGCTATACCATGCCCAATTCTAGCTATATCCAGCCCAATTCTAGCTATATCCAGCCCAATTCTAGCTATATCCAGCCCAATTCTAGCTATATCCAACCTAATTCTAGCTATATCCAGCCCAATTCTAGCTATATCCAGCGCAATTCTAGCTATATCCAACCTAATTCTAGCTATATCGTGCCCAATTCTAGCTATATCCAGCCCAATTCTAGCTATATCCAGCCCAATTCTAGCTATATCCAACCTAATTCTAGCTATATCCAGCCCAATTCTAGCTATATCTAGCGCAATTCTAGCTATATCCAACCTAATTCTAGCTATATCGTGCCCAATTCTAGCTATATCCAGCCCAATTCTAGCTATATCCAGCCCAATTCTAGCTATATCCATCCCAATTCTAGCTATATCCAGCCCAATTCTAGCTATATCCAGCCCAATTCTAGCTATATCCAGCCCACTTCTAGCTATATCAAGCCCAATTCTAGCTATATCAAGCCCAATTCTAGCTATATCCAGCCCGATTCTAGCTATATCCAGCCCAATTCTAGCTATGTCCAGCCCAATTCTAGCTATATCCAGCCCAATTCTAGCTATGTCCAGCCCACTTCTAGCTATATCCAGCCCAATTCTAGCTATGTCCTGCCCAATTCTAGCTATATCCAGCCCAATTCTAGCTATATCCAGCCCAATTCTAGCTATGTCCAGCTCAATTCTAGCTATATCCAGCCCAATTCTAGCTATGTCCAGCCCAATTCTAGCTATATCCAGCCCAATTCTAGCTATGTCCAGCCCAATTCTAGCTATATCCAGCCCAATTCTAGCTATATCCAGTCCCATTCTAGCTATATCCAGCCCAATTCTAGCTATATCCAGCCCAATTCTAGCTATATCCAGCCCAATTCTAGCTATGTCCAGCCCAATTCTAGCTATATCAAGCCCAATTCTAGCTATGTCCAACCCAATTCTAGCTATATCCAGCCCAATTCTAGCTATATCCAGCCCAATTCTAGCTATATCCAGCCCAATTCTAGCTATATCCAGCCCAATTCTAGCTATATCCAGCCCAATTCTAGCTATATCCAGCCCAATTCTAGCTATATCCAGCCCAATTCAAGCTATATCCAGCCCAATTCTAGCTATATCCAGCCCAATTCTAGCTATATCCAGCCCAATTCTAGCTATATCCAGCCCAGTTCTAGCTATATCCAGCCCAATTCTAGCTATATCCAGCCCAATTCAAGCTATATCCAGCCCAATTCCAGCTATATCCAGCCCAATTCTAGCTATGTCCAGCCCACTTCTAGCTATATCCAGCCCAATTCTAGCTATATCCAGCCCAATTCTAGCTATATCCAGCCCGATTCTAGCTGTATCCAGCCCAATTCTAGCTATATCCAGCCCAATTCTAGCTATGTCCAGCCCAATTCTAGCTATATCAAGCCCAATTCTAGCTATGTCCAGCCCAATTCTAGCTATATCCAGCCCATTTCTAGCTATATCCAGCCCAATTCTAGCTATATCCAGCCCAATTCTAGCTATATCCAGCCCAATTCTAGCTATATCCAGCCCAATTCTAGCTATATCCAGCCCAATTCTAGCTATATCCAGCCCAATTCTAGCTAAGCTCGGCACACTTTTTACTTCTGTTGGAATCGATTTGAAACTTTGAAAGCAGAATCTAAATTCTAAGGTAACTATGGACGTGGGCTGTTGAATACTTTGAAACTAATTTGACTGGGGATGTTGCTGGCTATGGCAGCAACAGCTCCCAGTCAAATTAATTAGTTTCGAACTGCTCCATAGAATATCTAATTCGTACACTCTATTGATGGACTAATCGATTTTGTGACAGAGCGACATCATTTTGATTGCGACGTCAAGTGATCCAATACCAATCAATGTCTTTTCAAAAGTTCATAATGTACGTATTTAATCTAAGTAAAATCCACAAAGTCATTTTAAATTCACTCTTAATGTCAGGCTCTGAGAACCAGACTTTGCTTTGTAAATGTACATTGCTAAGATTGATCATATATAATCATACATTTCATGACCGTAAGAATGATTTTCTAAGTGAGTGTGAGGGTGGCGTGCGGTGGTGGTGGGGGGGGGGGGGGTTGCTGGAGGGGTGGTGTCCATCGGAAAATCGTATAATTTTAGATGTACGTAGATGTGATCTTATGCATATCCTTGTTTAATGACTACTAAACAGAACTAAATTAAAATATATACTATAAAAGATAACATAGTAAAAAATTATTGATGTAAAATGTGTGTGCGCGTGCGTGCGCTTGTGCGCGTGCTCGTGCGCGTGCACCGTTCCTATACATTTATAGCCTTGATACTGTATACAGTTATTGTGTACACGAACCCGTCCTCTTGTACATAGTGTATATTTTATATAATGGTGTAGGCATATGTATCGTTTGTTTTGCATAAATTAAATATTTAATGATTAATTTATAATTAGTAGGGCGGATATGTGAAAAGATGTTCACTTCTAGCAGAAAGCATGAAGCTTTGCTTATAGGTGTTTTTACGACGTGTTGATTTGAAAAATAAGGAAGCAAGCTGTAAGAAATATCATTCAGGTTAAAATGAACGAAGTTCAAGATGGCCGCTGAAAATATTCCATGGCTGTCTATATAGTTAACGTACAATTTTTGTTTATGTATGCTCCAAGTACGGCTAAAATTTACTCACACTATAATATTTCTATAATATCTCCTCGTAATTAGTTTTTCATTTTTAGCTATGCCCCGCCCATCTCCAGCCAGGCTCCACCCACGCCTCGCTCGCATCGGGATCGATCGATCCCTGAACTCCGCGACCATCAACTTCCAGAAAACTACACATATAAGCTGTTGAATATTTTGAAACCAATTTGACTGGGTACTGTTGCTGCCTATGACCAGCAACAACGCCCAGTCAAATAGCCTAAAAAAATTCGACAGAATATCTATCAAATTGTAAAGACACAATTTGTACAACAACGCATATTCCGTCTTCAAATATGCGTTCATGCCGTACGTATCGACGTCATTCATT
Source organism: Chaetoderma sp. LZ-2023a (assembly GCA_034401795.1). Taxonomy (NCBI): domain Eukaryota; kingdom Metazoa; phylum Mollusca; class Caudofoveata; order Chaetodermatida; family Chaetodermatidae; genus Chaetoderma; species Chaetoderma sp. LZ-2023a. The sequence continues at coordinate 4,163,902 of CM067369.1, forward strand.
ATGATGTCATTCTACGTCGATCAATCATATGACGTCATAATCACGTGTAGGCTGATGTCATAATCAATTACATGATGAATGACGCGATTTAGGTCATCATAAACGCTTAATGGTCCGTCAAGTTGCATGAATTGTATGTCTTTAATATCCAATAAACATTCTCTCGAACATCCTGTAAATAATGTGACTGGGTACTGTTGCTGCCTATATCAGTTTCAAACCATTCAACATGTAGGTACAAATGGCGAATATGAAGCGGTTTCATTCCAAGCGTATTATCACTAGGCATCCATGTATAATGGACCTTTCCTGTTTTAGCTATGCCCCGTCCACCTCTAGCTAAGCTCTACCTAATTTAACGATTTTCTATGCATGCTTTATGGGAATCTGCAAAAAAGAAACTTTATGAATTTTAAGTTTGTTCATACGAAAGTGAACACATATCGCTGAGATTCAATCCCAGGCTACTACTACTACTACTACTAGTCGTAGTAGTAGTAGTAGTAGTAGTAGTAGTAGTAGTAGTAGTAGTAGTAGTAGTAGTAGTAGTAGTAGTAGTAGTAGTAGTAGTTCTAGTAGTTCTAGTAGTTCTAGTAGTAGTAGTAGTAGTACCTTCTCTCCGAGAAAACCTGTACCGGCAGCCACGTCAAGGATTTTTATTGTCTCTCTATCTTCTTTGTAATATTTAGCTAGGAAATCTGCACATATGGTGGGTCCATTGTAACGGCCTCCGCACACATCCTGAAAGATAGTGATGCATTTGACACGTATTAAGACTTGATGCTTGCAAACACATGCGCACTGGAAATCACAACAGGAGGTTGTAAAGTAATGTGGTGTATCATTTTGAAGCAACATTATGTATCTTTATTTAATTTGTACTCAAGTGGAACATAGGCCACTGAAAATGTCCGATTCCAACATTCAACCTAGCACACGTCATTCTAATGTTTCGTCAATGCTAAGATTAAAGGTGCATATTCACAGCATGTTTCAAAATAGAAGTGTTAAAATTATATACTTTTACAGGGATAAATTGTGTATAAATACATATAAATTAATATAGTTTTTTAAGTTGTCAAATTAAATTAGAGGCACGAGTCTCTAATTCAAATTCGCAACTAAACCCACGAAATTTATTTATATGGAATGAAATCATCATATGTTAAGATTTATTTCGTTTCATTGCATTGACGTACACAATTTAAGCCTCTAAAAGTATATAATTCCAACAATTTTATTTTCAAGCATTTTGGTGCGAATATACACCTTTAACCATGTTTAACGAACTTAAACCCGCGTGTGTCAACTTAACCCTTTAATGATCAAACTGACCAAAACAACTTTGCAGTGGTCCTCAAAGACCTAGAGAAGAGTATTTTAAAATATTATAACACTAGAATGACCGGCTCGGTAACCGAACCAGTCATTCTAGTCGTAAATTTTCAAAGAATACTCGTCTGTAGGCTGCAGGTAGACACTGGCTAAGTAAAAACTTTTCTTTACCATTACCCCTTTAATGGTCAAGCCGACGAAAAGAAATTCAGTAGACAATTTTACAAAAATAGTACTATAAAATTCAAATATCTTGAAAAATATTTACCATCAAAATGTTTAATTGATATATCAAGTAGAATTTTGAGCGCTTTGAGGCGCTGTTGACACAAGAAGGGTTAAAAGTTTACTCTGAATACATTGGTGACCTGGAAAAACGGTTACCTTGAGAAATTTGCTTATGGCACGTTGAAATCAGGTTGCTTCAACGTGACATGCTTAATTGTCATTGTCAATCTTGTTCCAGCATTCGCCACTCTCTTCGTGTGAATTCAACGATATATTTATTGCATAAAACAAGAACGCCATTCAATGTCGCAGTCAAAAACCGGCCACAAATTGAATGGAATCGTGACAGAGTTTGACGTTCTCGTTTTATGCAAAGGTACAGATGAGTAAAGAGTTCATCAGCTTTCAGAGTTCACGTATAAATCAATCGATCGTGGAAGCAAGAACAACACAGATGCAGTTCTTAGTATTGGATTACATACTGTCTCGTAAGTATCTGCCCATGTATCGTAATAGTTAGCCATCTCTTTACGTGTTATCCCCTCTTTGTGCGCGGCATAATTCATTTGATATGCCAAGCCGTCTTCCTTGGGACTCTTCTTCACAAAGTTCTCCGCAGCTTGACCAGCCATCAATTCTTTTCTGGAAATACGCATTCGATAATAAAATATTGCAACAGGAATGGGAATTATATTTAACATTTAATCAGCCGGGTGATATGGGTGGCTGATTAAATGTTAAATATAATTCCCATTCCTATCACCATGATTCAGGGAAACTTAAGCTCGATACACACGACACAACAAGTTGGTTCCGACAGTACACACGAGCCAACAAGTTGCATATGCCTACAACATTTGTGCAAAATCTAAAAGCGGCATAAAGTATTACGTGTCAAATGTCTTTATTTCGTTCCCTCGAAATATTATTTCATCCCCACGAAATAATATTTCGTTCCCTCGAAATAATATTTCGTTCCCACGCATAAATTAAGGGCCCAGGCAACAGAACACGCAAGTGGTACAAGCTATAAACCAAGTCAGGTAAGAGATCATTCTTGTATTATATGTCTACATAATATAGTCAATGACGGACACCGGGCGTCGATACGCAAAGGAGCATAACTAAATAGCATTGTTATGCTTATGGCCCTTAAACAACTCCTATCACCCCTTTAAATATTAACTGTTTTCGTTTAAAAACCATATCGTGATATTTGTAAGACAATTTCTTCTTCTAACGTCATTAATTAGTGTGAATGTACTGTCAAATATGCGAGTTGTGCACCAGACTGGATGAGTCAGATAACAAGACGTAAGTGAGAATAAGTTGTTTATGGCCCTCATAACACGGGATTGTGTTATTTATAAAAATAATTTTGTTTTTATGTTTACCTTTGATAATAATATTTGTTTATTGCTTTATGTATGCCATAGAAATGTACAAATAGGGATCTATATACAAATGGTTACTTTTGTTCAAATTCCATGGCATTCCAGACTGTTTGTGCATGTAATGTCAGTTGACCCCTTGGGGTTAAATGTCACAGACAAAGCGGCATTCGCAGCGCAGAAACACAACATCACCCCTATGTCCACACGACACCACCTCTACACAACATGCCACAAATCCTAATATATGAGGCAGTAAAGCAACTTTATTTGCAAACACTCTTATTGTTGGCTCGGTCGATTGCAGTCAACCAAAAGCAACGTATCGTAAATCATGGTATGCATCACGTTTCATCGCGCACACGCACGTACGCACGCGGGAAGACACTAGCGCCACCACACACCAGGCTCCATGAGTTTACATAAAAAGTGATAGATAACCTACAGATGATGTCCAGTTGATTAATAATTATCCTATCGGCTCTAGAAAATAATATGTACACATGGTCCCAATAACAACACTAATTTGGCGCTTTTGAAATATTTCTGATTCAATTCTGTTAATATAATGTTTGATCGATAAGACACCGTAAACAGCGGTAACTTCGTCACTCAGCTGAACAAATGTCTATATTATGGCGTCACAACGTCACGACGTAGGATATTTCTATTTCGGGTGCTCTAGGTTCTCAAACTCCGATCAGACGTCGTGTAGAATACAGTCAGACTAAACGTGATTATATATTACTGCAAGTTTTAATTTCTATAGTTTTTGTCATATGCGCTATAAAACTATTTCCACCATGCATGTCATACAAATGCCGCAACTCGTTAACATGTAAAGACAAGCAAACTGTTAACATGTAAAGACAAGCAAACTGTTAACATGTAAAGACAAGCAAACTGTTAACATGTAAAGACAAGCAAACTGTTAACATGGAAAGACAAGCAAACTGTTACCATGTAAAGACAAGCAAACTGTTAACATGTAAAGACAAGCAAACTGTTAACATGTAAAGACAAGCAAACTGTTAACATGTAAAGACAAGCAAACTGTTAACATGTAAAAACAAGCAAACTGTTAACATGTAAAGACAAGCAAACTGTTAACATGTAAAGACAAGCAAACTGTTAACATGTAAAGACAAGCAAACTGTTAACATGTAAAGACAAGCAAACGGTTAACATGTAAAGACAAGTAAACTGTTACCATGTAAAGACAAGCAAACTGTTACCATGTAAAGACAAGAAAACTGTTAACATGTAAGGACAAGCAAACTGTTAACATGTAAAGACAAGCAAACTGTTACCATGTAAAGACAAGCAAACTGTTACCATGTAAAGACAAGCAAACTGTTAACATGTAAAGACAAGCAAACTGTTAACATGTAAAGACAAGCAAACTGTTAACATGTAAAGACAAGCAAACTCTTACCATGTAAAAACAAGCAAACTGTTACCATGTAAAGACAAGCAAACTGTTAACATGTAAAGACAAGCAAACTGTTACCATGTAAAGACAAGCAAACTGTTACCATGTAAAGACAAGCAAACTGTTAACATGTAAAGACAAGCAAACTGTTAACATATAAAGACAAGCAAACTGTTACCATGTAAAGACAAGCAAACTGTTACCATGTAAAGACAAGCAAACTGTTACCATGTAAAGACAAGCAAACTGTTAACATGTAAAGACAAGCAAGTTTTAATTTCTATAGTTTTTTGTCATATGCGCTATAAAACTATTTCCACCATGCATGTCATACAAATGCCGCAACTCGTTAACATGTAAAGACAAGCAAACTGTTAACATGTAAAGACAAGCAAACTGTTAACATGTAAAGACAAACAAACTGTTAACATGTAAAGACAAGCAAACTGTTAACATGGAAAGACAAGCAAACTGTTAACATGGAAAGACAAGCAAACTGTTAACATGTAAAGACAAGCAAACTGTTACCATGTAAAGACAAGCAAACTGTTAACATGTAAAGACAAGCAAACTGTTAACATGTAAAAACAAGCAAACTGTTACCATGTAAAGACAACCAAACTGTTACCATGTAAAGACAAGCGAACAGTTAACATGTAAAGACAAGCAAACTGTTAACGTGTAAAGACAAGCAAACTGTTAACATGTAAAGACAAGCAAACTGTTAACATGTAAAAACAAGCAAACTGTTAACATGTAAAGACAACCAAACTGTTACCATGTAAAGACAAGCGAACAGTTAACATGTAAAGACAAGCAAACTGTTAACATGTAAAGACAAGCAAACTGTTAACATGTAAAGACAACCAAACTGTTAACATGTAAAGACAACCAAACTGTTAACATGTATATTTTTAACACTATAGCCAAAGATGGAAGTGTCTAGTTCTCTGGATGTTCTTGCACCCCGTTCGTAGGGCATTGAACAGATGACTGGAAATATAATCTATACTCTTGTGTGAGATGTGTGTGCCCAGGTATTTCGTGGTTGGTCTACCGTCGGAGAAGGTGCTGCTCGGGTTGACATCAATGTCAATGCCTGAGATACACATGTCGGCATTCAGTGAGAGCCCCAGCATCATGCTGTTTGGGCATATTCGTCCACCATCTGCTGGTGTTCTTCCTTGGATGATGTCGACGCGATGGCGGTGTCATCTGCATATGCCAGTGTTGTGAGTTCCCTGCCCTCCATAGACCGCAATAGTGGTTTCAAACAGAGATTGAAAATGAGTGGTGAAAGGCTACAGCCCTGTGGCAGACCGATTTTCTATGGGATTGTTTCTGTAAAGCCGCATGGACCGCAGACTTTCCCCGTGATATTAGCATAGAGGTGCAGCAGATAGCAGACAAATTTGTCCGGGAGTGGCAGGTCACGAAGTGCTCGTTCCACGACACCATGTGGGATGGATGTTATGGCATTACGGAAGTCAAACAGGGTGGTATGAGAGCTGTCATATTTGTGTAGCAGCCTGAGTGGATGATCAAAGGTGCCCCGAATTCCCTGTATAAATCCTTTCTAAACCTGAGTGTCTATTAGGCCCTGGTCTCTGATGAGCACCTGTAGCCTGTTAGCCAGGATACTGTGAAATAATCTGATTATTAGAGAGAATATGGCTATAGGCCTATAAGCTGATGGCTCGAGGCGGCTGTCCTTTTGCTTATATATAAGCACCAACATCACTGTGTGCCAGGATTCTGGAAAGACTATCTGGTCTGGATTATGTAACATGTAGTTGTAAGTGTCTATGATTTTCTAATATATGTGTGGAGTGTGTGTGATGTGCCTGTATGATAGATAGTCAAGACCTGGTGCAGATTTTGTGTTTGAATGTTGAAGTACATTGTTAAATTCAGCCATGGTTACCTGTTGTGTCAGAGGGTGATTGGGGTGGGAGGCTGGTGGGTCCTCCGCCCTGGGGTCGAGCGCCAGACTCGGGGTTGAAAAAGGTTCCTAGAAATAAGCTTGGGTGACCGCTTTTGAGGGGAAATTTAGGTCATCAGTGACCCCGGTCGGGTCTACCGTTGCTTTGGCCAAATCAAGACATCCTGTACGGTATTCAAGCTGTACAATTCTCTTTTTCGTGAGAGAAATTTCTCTAATTAGAGAGAAGAATTTTGCCCGTACTCCTGATGCCTGATTGCGGAAACGCGCAGAGATTTTTCTCTGCATGTAGCCTAGCAAGCGCCTGTTTCTGGGTTTCTAAGCCTGTCTTTGACGGGGATGGGGTGGGTCTATGAACTAATCCCCCTAGATCCGCTTCTAAGCGCTGAAAGGGAGAGAAATTCATTTTCAAATTCAGTAGGGCGAAATATTTATTTAAATATTAGAGTTAGATTATAGCAGTTGAACTATATAAGACGAGATATTTATATATATAAATACAATATAAGTCAGTCGAAGAACATATGACGAAATAGTTAAGCTGGTGAATAACCACCTTGATTGGGACAAATATATATATATATATTTTTTTTTTTATATATATATATATAATGCACAAAAATATAACGTTAAAGTGACCGTTGGTGGGACAGCAGAGTGCTGCCCCACAGTTTGTCGTTCGGCGCGCCTGTCTTGTTCCGATTTGCTTGAACCGGCCCCTAAAACCTACTGTGTTAGGAGCAGGCGAAAAAAGGCAGCTGTCAGCCAGTGTACATGCTTATATAGCCATAGAGAAGGTTCTCGAAATGGCCATGACACACAGGTATCTGCATTGATAAAACATCACACGTGTCTGACTAACACACCGAAACTCCTAGGTTACTAACCTGATGTGTGGATATTGATCAATGCACTAAGAGAGATAACATCGCACCTATCGGGCTCACATTGACACTTACATACCTGATTTTACAATAGGGGTGGGGGCGGGCGCCATGGCTGTGTGATTTTAAACTCACACAGTAACCCTTTATATGTGATTTTAGATTGTCACAATGTGATGTGTGATTTTAGATTGGGTTTTTTCAGATTATTTCAACTTATTTTAAAGTGATTTTAGATTGTTGAAATAATCTGAAAAAAACAATCTAAAATCACACATCACATTATGACAATCTAAAATCACATATAAAGAGTATACCTACCACTCAGGGCCTACAATCCATTTCCAGAATATATTCTCTACGATGTAAAGCACATTCTTTTGAATTTTTTGAAACTAATTTGACTGAAAACAGTTGCATGCTGCCCAGTCAAATTAATTTCAAAATATTAAACAGTTTTCATGTACCGGTATGCCTTGAAAATGCGATATGGGAAATTCATCAGTGAAATGAATATCAGGATCCCGCCTTAATCCAGCAAAGTAGTTCTAGGTGGAACTGAATCCCCCCCCCCTCCTCTCGGTAAAGGCTGGTGTACCACAAGGTTCGGTCCTTGGGTCCTTGCTATTCCTAGTCTTTATCAATGACTTACCAGGTGATATTTTAAACAGTCTGAGACTATTTGCTGACGACACCTGTCTTTGCGTGATATCAGACAACCTCGAGGCTCATATTCTAACAATCAACCATGACCTTGAAGGGATATCTCAATGGTCAACAACTTGACTCGTGGAATTTGGCTCCTCCAAAACAACCTCTTTATTTATATCCCTACGCCATCAGCAAACAGGTTTCCCTATACATTTTAAAGGCTCTGATATCCAACCATCTGTCTCGCACAAGTACCTTGGTATAACATTTAGCAATAGAGGTCACTGGCTTGAACATGTTGAAAACGTGATAGCAAGGGTCCAACGTACATTCTCGCTACTAAAGGGTCTTAAAAATATTCTTGGTAGAGACTCCCTCGAAACAATGTACACGAGCTTTGCTAGACCACTTCTAGAGTATGCAAGTCTCGTCTGGGATAACCTTCCACAACACTGCGTAGCAAGACTAGAAAACATTCAAAAGGATGCCCTTAGGGCTGTAAGTGGCCTCACATGCAGCGCCAGAACTGAAGACCTCTATATCGAAACCGGCATGGAAACACTTTCTGAAAGACGCAAAACGCAGAAACTTGTACTACTATACAAAATAATTAACGGGATGACCTGTGACACTGTATCTAGCTATCTCCGGCCCTCGAAAGAACAAACCCGTATCATATCCGTAATCAATTAATGTACACATCACCAAAATGTCGAACAGAGCTTTACAGAGGTTATTCTTCCCATCAACTGTACGCGCGTGGAACGCTCTCCCAGATCCTGTCAGATCATCTGCTACACTTGCAGAATTCAAGCGCAAGCTGAAAGCCATGTCTCCGTCTCAATCTCCACCTAGGTGGTATTATGCAGGCATAAGACCTGCCAATATCGCCTTTGCTAGACTCCGTACTGGCTGTAGCAGCCTAAATAGCCACCTAAATGACAATTTCATATCGGAAACCCGTATGTGCTCCTGTGGATTTCCAAGCGAATCACCTGATCATTATATTTTCCCTTGCCCATTATACAATAACCAAAGCACATCATTTAACAACGGGTTAACACTAATTAATGTCTCTCCCACTACGCTTACAGCTAAAGAATTACTTTTTGGCAATGAGAATTTCGATACAAACACAAATATGCAAATATCCACAATCCTGTGCCAGTACATTGCTGATACTGGACGTTTCAAATAATACACGTCCGTTCTTAATCTATTCTTTCCCGCCGTCTGCACACACACACACCCTCATGATCTAACTAGCTGCCATACTAAGTGAAATCCCAATAATGATGTTATGATACTGAACTATGACCCCGTGCTCCTATAATAATCACCCACCGCACGATGTAAACACGAGAAACATTAGTAATCAGTACATTGGCAGGCGCCAGCGGAAACCAGCCTCCTTTTCTTCCCACTTTATCTCCTCAATCCTCTTCTTACTAAACCGTCTAAACTCTATCTTTGTCCAACTCTTCACGAAACACGCTTTCCTTCCCACTCCATATGTCTATCTCAGTATATTTCCTTAGCTTATAAACTGTATAATGCCATAAATTTAAATACATTTTATACCTATGTAACCGCCTCTTGTTAGTAATAGAATGTACATAGTTCAAGTCGGAATCACGCTAGTAAGATACGTCTTAATGTGTTTCCACTTTAACAGAAAAATAAAATTTGTTTAGACCACCCAGCATGCTGAACGAATCTCTCGCGTGGGAGTTATATCGAAACCCGTTTGGCATGAATGTCACGAAATCGGCTTTGTAATATCATTGGCTAAAAGTATTCACTGCGCAGACGCATCATGTCACCCTCCCACGATCAGAGAATTGCCCCTGCTGAAATTCTCTTATCATGGACAATTATCGTCCGCATGATAACATTTCTGAGAATGCTGGAGTGCCTGCATGAATTGCTATGTGCACGCGCGGCACAGGCTCATCGCTATGCCAACCAACCTGCAGGGTTTAATTGTGCAAAAATTTCAAAAAAAATAACCTTTTTAAGTTATTATCACATTGTAGCATTGTTAGTATCATTCAAATGGGAATTATCTCTTCTTTCTAATTAATATTAATTTTCGCATTTTAGATCAATAGAGACGTCATACCATTGATGACAGACGAGGAATTGCATCGGTATTTACAAAGATATGGCGACAGAATTGCCGCTATATCGTTTTCCATGAAAACATTAGCTAGTTCTGACCAGAAAAGAAAGGCCTCATGGAAAGGCTTAAGGCTCGTCTTGAAGATCGGATGAGCAGTTCTGGTACAAAACAAGCAAAGCGGGAACATGACAGGCGCTCCGTTAAGCAGCACTGAAACGGAAACGCGGTAAAACAAGTTAGACGTGTTGAGATCGGTTGGCTCGATTTAAATTTTCAAGAAAAATCCTTCAAGCAAGTAAAAATACCAAAAGGAGGAGGGGGGGGGGCACGCCATCTCAAGCTAGACGCCGATGTGGATATGACCATTGTCTTTCGCCAAGCACAGGAGCTCTTCTTTCCTAAAGACACATCGAAAAAGGTGCTGATCTATCTAATTACACATGTTACATAACCGACGTTAGTCACGAAAAGTTGGCCGAGTCGGCTACTATACTATTGGTTCATTATATGAAGCGACAAAAATGAAAACACTAAGATTATACCTAGCAACAAAGAAAAATGTAGTGAGCGAACCTGCATCTGATAGCAGTAGTCCATCATGTCACGACCATGTATTAACCCGGGATATTTTGAAAGACAATGTTACTATGAAGGCTGTTGGACCAACACGCCTGGCAAGCAATGACGCAATCGAAGGACAATTGAACCCTGTCGATCCACCGGGTCTATGATCAGTTACTATGCCTACTGGCAGCACATCTTCGTTGAGCAACACCCATGCCTGTGTCATGCTGGATGTTGGAATAGACGTTAGCAATGAAATTCAAACTGATTATGCTGGACCCAGTAACGATCGGAATTTCGAAGATATATTGCCACTATATCATGATATTTATAATTATGTATTACAAGGTATTGACAACGATGACAGTATTGACAATGTCATAACCTTTCCTCATCTGGATATCTCATCAGATATCGGAAATATCGGAAGTATCGCTGATCTTATGGACGAAACTATACAGACAGTTCGTTTACATAGAGGTCATGTCTTTAGTGAGCTAATGGACTTTTTATGGCACATATTAGCGCGATCCCGAAGTTAAACATAGACATTGTTATGATCCTCCAAAATGGAGACATTGAGAAGGGAGAGGATGATGGTGGCGTGTTAAGAGACGCGTTGAGTGAATTTTGGTAAACTCTTTTTGAACTCTGCACGGTGGGATATAAAATTAAAGTTCCAATAATTCGTCACAACATGAGTAAAGAACACTGGACCGCATGTGCTGCAAGTATATTTTACGGATACTAACACCAAGACTATTTTCCCATAAAGTTATCATCTTGCTTCTTAAGAAGCATAACTGGTGAAGAAACAGCAAACGGATAGCTTCTACATGATTTTAGCGAATACCTTTCAGATATGGATAAAGACATTGTGAAGCGTGCACTGTCCAACTTTAACTCAACTGATGAGGATGACTTGTTAGAGTTCTTCGAGAGTCATGAAGTCAGGGCTACACCAACCAAGGAAAATGTTGCAAAAGTTGTCTATGAACTGGCCCATAAAGAAATAATTCAAGCCCCTGCGTACGTTGCGAAGTGTTGGGGCCCGATGATGAAAGACTGTATTCAGCCACTAATGTTATCTAAGGGAACCAGTTTCAGAACAATTGTGTCCGAGCTGACACCAAACACTAAAAAAGTCTTGAATTGTATTTCGTTCCCAGAAACCACAGAGCAGCAAGAACAGGTCGTGATAGCGAACGTTAAGCGCTTTGTGAAGTCCTTGAACAACGAATTGTTGAAGCGATTCGTAAGATTTTGTACAGGTAAGCAGTTTTAGTGAAATGCGCATTTTGCTTTTCTCATGTAATTATTCCTTTAGACAGCAAATCACATTTGCACAAACTGATAACCAACTTAACAGTCCAGCGATTTGTTTGTCAAAACTACATTTTTGATCCGCTGCTTACCTGCCATTCGCGTGATGGTATCCCATACAGTCAATAGGCTGCCTGTCCATCAGTTTGCCGTGCTGTTTGCCTGACTTTGTTGTGAGTAAAAAGCAATCCCGAGAAAGAACAAGTATGATGCACAATCACCAACATTTTGACAACCCGACAGACATACTTATATTAGCTCCTGATCGCCGCTAAAGTTGCGTGTGTTTTAAAGAATTTAGTAAAATTTCATACTCCAATAAAATGATATTGAACGATGCTAACAATTCTAGCCATAATGTTCTGTATGCCCTAATGTTGGCTTCAAGATACAGCAGTACTTCAATTCCTTTCCCTGCCAGGTAGGACTTTAGCTTATCGTTTTCGGACATTTTTTGATCTTGTCAAAATGACCCCTATGCATAGATCCGAAATCGGCCCACTTCAATGGCACACAGCTTATACAGTCAACTATTGAGATTCAAATAGAACAGATTTTATACTGATGTCTAATTTAAAATAATGCACGCGTATATAACCCCACGATAGTAACGATAACAGATAGTAGTCCGTTGGCTATCTATGCACATATAGCTGATAGTGATTTTCAGTTTGGTTGCCGGAAACAACGTGTGCATTTTCTTCGATTTCTGTTGTTATTTGATATATGAACATATAATTCGGATATAAAATTGACGGGAAAGACTATGTACACATTCTTTCGAGTCAATTATATATCATAAGTATATTTTAATTAGTCTTGGTTTGTCTTAAAATAATTAGATTATGTGAAAGTTTTTTTAGTATCTTGCAAATTGAGATACAAGCAAAGTTAATCTATACAGGCCATTTTCAAATCTCCTCAATTGGCCATTTGAAAATTTGAAAATCACTGCTGGCTTTCGTTTTCTTTCATTCTGTTAGAGGCGTGCAAATCCACCGAATACGTCGTCAAAGGTATGGTAATGGCGGAATCCAGTCTTAGCTATGCCCCGCCCATCTCAAGTTAACCTCAACCCACGCTTTGCCCGTGTTGGGATCTATCGATCCCTACACTCTCTGAATCTTAATTTCCGTAAAACTATACAAAAACTAAACTGTTGCATATTTTGAAACTAATTTGACTGCTTATGGCAGCAACAACGACCAGTCAAATTAGTTTCAAAATATTCAACAGAAATTTTATTAAGCAATACAGACATACAAGTAGTACAACATGTCAGACTATTAAGCGTTTGTGACCGCCTATAACGCGTCATCTATGACGTAATTGATTATGACGTCTCTACACGTAACGTAGTTAATTATGACGTCAAAGTCATAACTGACTGCGAAACTGGAATTCTCAATTAAATGGTATGGCAGGAGACTCACAACAGCGTCTCAACATTCAACATCACATTCGACCATGAAAGCATTGAAAAATCTCTGTTATCATTTTCAGTTGCATGCATTCTTGCAATATAACTGCTTCCGCAAGTACAGACGCCATAGCTCGTTCGTATGTGAAGATTTCAACTCCAACCTCGGTAAAATCAGCAATGATGACAATAATTCATGACTTGGTTCATGCATGGAGTCGTACGAAGAGTGTTCATGCAATAGCAATGTAGATGCTCTGGTGGCAGTTCCAGTGGCTTATTTGCCACAAACACGGCTTTCAAACACCCATGCCGTCACCTAATGCATAAACGCCATACCAGGCAAGCGGGTAGAGTCACCTATAACCTCCCCAAGCTCATCAGTGAAACTCACACCCAAATGTCATACAAAGAGGCCCTCGGGGAGAAGATAGCTAACATGGGGAGAAGATAGCTAACATCGACGTCAGCTCTGATCCAAACGAAGCCCTAACCAAAATACTTAAATATATGGAATTATCCGCTACCAGCACCATAGGATCACAATGACAACAACCGAACTATGCGTACTGATGACCCTGTCGTAGTAAAACTATCAGCAGAGCAAAAAGCAGCTGTGCATCTAGCAAAGTGGCCAAAGTGAAGACCGCATCAAACTACGCAGGGAACCTAATACCATTCTGCGCCACATCAGCGAATGCTTAAAAGATCTTGCTATTTAACAAGCAGACTCCTTCGCAGATGAAATCACTGCCACGGATGACTATCACAGAATGTTTCGGCCAGACCCCTGACAGTTTATCGGTGTTGATGGTGTTCGTGAACCAGCTCAATTCACCTTTCCAGAGAATCCATCCATCATCTGACCTCGTATGACGTCATAATCAGCTCAGCGCGTGTATGATGGCGTCATAATTATTACGTCACAAAGGGTTCCATATAAACCGCCATCAAATCTCAAATAGTTCGACACGTTATATGAATTGTATGTCTTTGTAATTTTTGCTATTTAATAAACATGCTGTTAGATAATTTGAAACTAATTTGACTGGGCGCTGTTGTTGCAACAGCACCCAGTAAAATTAGTTTGAAAAATATTCAACAGCTTACCTGTGTAGTTTTTTGGAAATTGATAGTCAGGGTGTTCAGAGATCGATCGATCCCAACACGAGCGAGGTGTGGGTGGAGCTGAGCTAGGGATGGGCGGGCATGGCTAAAACCGGAAAGGTCCTGAAAAACTGGATTTCGCATGTCTTTTTGCTCTAAGCCCATATTGTATGTTGTTTAACAAGTTGCTCGCCTCTAAATGTTGCATTATGGAGCTAGCCATCACATGTCCCCTTTATTTGGTCCCGTGTCGTGTCTAGTGAATTCTGATATAAAAATATCAAGATAGTTCATTCCATCAGGCCCAGCGCCATTTGTATTTATTTGGCCTCTGGGCATTGCCTGGTGAGGTGATATCAGTCTAGTAAGATCATTCTCCAAGTTATATATATGACCATTTCTGGGTTCGTATCTTGCTGCCACATGCGATTTGTTTCAATGAGAGGGGAGTTTGTTTACTAAACACTGAAGTAAATTGTTGATTTATAATCTCTGCCTTCTCACTGGCTGTGTCCTGGAGCTGACCCTGGTCATCAAGTAATGGCACCACTTCGCCACTCTCCTGTTTACAGTGCTTAATATAGGTTCGTGTATTGTCTTTGCTGGCACCATTGTTCTGTTCTGGACTAATGGGTTCATGGACATAAGGCCTATAGTGCTGACGTTGTTTCTTTTGGATGACTGATTCCACTTGTTTGAATGCGGTCATTTGAGCTACCAGATTTCCGAATTTTGGCAACTACGTTATCTTTTTCTTACAGAGTTTACGTTAACTCTGTAAGAAAAAGATAACGTAGTTGCCAAAATTCGGAAATCTGGTAGCTCAAATGACATCTGGTAGTTTTGTGTGGGGTGTGTTTTGAAATTCCACTTTCTACCATTGTCTTACATTTATCCCACATAGCATTTACAACTGTTGGGTTATGGTCGTCCTGTAGGTGACATCTGTCACACGACAGGCATACATTTCTAATATAACTAGAATGCACTCGGTCGTGAGGGGGGAGGGGTGTGTGTGTGTGCGTGTGTGTGTGTGTGTGTGTGTTTGTGTGTTTGTGTGTCTCTAATACACGCCTTTGTGAGAGTGACGTACCCCAGGGGGCGACTGCCTCACTTGGTAGAAATTATTTGCGACAGTGGGAAATTTCAGAAGACTTGTAAGGAATTTGTTACCTATCTGATTCAATATTTCGGATTTTTTCGTTCGTCGATGATAGACGTGTTTTAGATTCGTTTAATCTGCGTCCTTTATTGCTTTTGCGACAAAATTGTATTGCTCAAGTGTAGTTTAAAGTTTAAAGAACTGTGTTATCTAATAATCCTTTTCTTTAAACCATTTTTATCATTTTCCGTTGAATGTTCGTTCTCGTGCATTCAAGCATTAGATTTTCCGTCGCTTAATTCGTGCTCTTGTCGGCCATTAGTGTTGTCTTGTTCGTTTTTATTTAGCGCCAATTTTCGAAAACAAATTCCTTTTATTTTTTTTTCGTTTTCTGCTGTGCTCCCCTGTGTCGTAGTTATAAAGAATTGTTATTAAATTATTTTAATAATTTACTTAATCTTAAACTGGTTTAAACCTTTTGATCAATTATCTTTTGGATGTTCGTTGGCGTGCAAATCCACTAGATTTTCCGCCACTCAAACAGCTGCAGTTTTCGGTCATTAGTGCTAGATTGGATCGTTTTAGACACCAATTTTCGAAGAAAAAAAAAGTGGGTTTTTTCATTTTGCTTAGGTGGAATTTTCGCGAGAACAGGCTTACCGGAGGGGACGACACAGCACTGGTATACTGGTAACATTTACTTAGTAATCTCAGGCTAATTCTACCACTTCTCTCTCTACACCTCCATCTTTCACAGCCTGCTCCACCCATTTCCTTCACACACTAATTCTACTGCAGTCTACCCTATATATCACACTACCCTCTAAATCTGCCTACTACACACTACCTTCTAAACTCTTCACACCGTAGGGTAATCAGCATGGAGGAAGGTGACACCCTCAATCAACCTGGTCCAGGCGGGGGTGGAGAGGAAAAGGAGTTAATTCCCCGGGAGGGAGCTAGTGGGGGTGGGGGT
Source organism: Chaetoderma sp. LZ-2023a (assembly GCA_034401795.1). Lineage (NCBI taxonomy): Eukaryota > Metazoa > Mollusca > Caudofoveata > Chaetodermatida > Chaetodermatidae > Chaetoderma > Chaetoderma sp. LZ-2023a. The sequence continues at coordinate 4,180,379 of CM067369.1, forward strand.
GTGGGGGGGCGGTGTGCTGGCGCCACTACTCACCTGGAAGGGGGCTTAGGGCAGGCGAGGGGGGGGGGGGGGCTGACCAATTGACAATGGGAGAATTCTCCCACGGACAGGTGGCTCAGGAAGTGGTGATGATGGAGAGCAATCTCCAGAATACACCACAAATCACCCCTAGGAAGGGGGGTGGGTGGCATACCGGGCCCCAAAAGAAAACGGAGGGTCGGGGTGCTAGAGGAGTGGAAGGAAGAGGGGGAGGGCCAGGTACCCCCAGTAAGAGGTGTCGGGACAAGGGGGTTTCCCCAGCGGGGAGGAAAGTCCCACCCATCGTACAGAGTGGGAGTCCCCGGGGGGGGGGGGGGGGGGGGGGTACGCCCAATAGCGAGGGGAGGGAAGTGGGCCATAAGTGGGGGGCCAAGAGGTGGTACTCAGGGGAGGAGGGTCAGGGTCAAGGGACTCGCAGGTGACGACTTTGCGGGGTTAACCCGCATGGTGATTTACAGGATGCTGTATGCCATGGTGGGCATGCTTGCGGGCCTGGACAAGAGGGGTGGTGAGGTTTTAGTGACCTCCACCAGCGAAGTGCAGTTTCAAAAGCTGCTGAAAATCACAACAATAGGCAGCCACGTGGTGTCTATTGAAGAGTATACCACCAAAAAACCCAGACCAAGCAAAGCGGTAGGTGTCATATCGGGAGCCCCAAGGGACTTCACGAATGACGACATAAAGGAAGAAATGAATGAGCAAGGGAAACATAAAGTGGACTGGGTGGGTCAGATTGGCGGAACGGCCAGACCGACCTACGCAGTGAAACTGGTCGTCGAATCAGACTCACTGCCAAGCAAGATTAAACTGGGATGGATGACCTTCAAAGTCAAACCTTACATCCCAGAGCCTGTCAGATGTTTTAGATGCCACCTGCTGGGTCACGTGGCCAAGCACTGCAAAACCAAAGACAGCGCATGCGTAAACTGTGGAGGGAACCACAAACGTGAGGTCTGCCAGCAGACCGCCCCCTGTAGAAATTGCAAGGGGGGCCACAGTGCCGCATATCGCGGATGCCCGGCTTTGCAAAAAGTCAAGGACATCCTCAAGGTAAGAACGATAGATCAGGTCTCATATGGGGAGGCCAAGAAGCGGGTCCACCAGCAAATAAGCAGGGGGACTGAACGGCCAGCTGGAATACCAGCACCCGGACCAGCCACACCTCCTGAAAGAACAGCATGGCAGAAAAGGGCTGAATCCGTAAGGAGGAAGCTGGCCACCCCCGTGAGGGACTGCTCAGGAACGAGACAGCAGGAAAAATGGAAGGAGGCTCCCACTGAGCCACCCACAATAGAGACGGCCACGCCCAGCCTCCCTCAGGTTAGTATGGCCAGCAAAGCCTGTAAACAGGCCACAAGACAAACAAAGACACCAAAAAAACCCGTCCGCTCAGGGCCTAAAGGCACAGGCAGTAGCAGGGGCCTGAACCAAAGGGATGTGCCAATTAGCAAAATGGAGGCAACACTAGTTGACATACAGGTTAACAAACCTGAAAACTCCACTAGCAGTGCTAGAGGAGGCAGAGACACTCCGGCCGAGGTTACCAGAGAGACACCAGCGAACAAGGTAAGTCCCACCGCAGCTGGTGGAGATCTTAAAATTGTTCTAAATATTCATACTTTCAGATTGATCATAGAGACGATCGTATTATCAGTTTGCATGGGCAACGAGGCAGCCAGGAGCAATTTTGATGTCGACCGTCTCGTTTCGAGATTCGTAGAAATCTGCTCCTCTGCAAACTAATCATGGGGGTCAAAATTCTTCAATGGAACGTTCGAGGCACCCGGTCTAATACCAACCTTGACGAATTGTGGAACACGTTCCACAACGAAAATGATCACCCATACATTATATGTCTACAGGAAACCCGTCTGAAACCCAACCAGGATTTCAAAAGGTACAACTACAATGTCGAAAGACAAGGCCGTACCGCAAAATCTGCAACCAACTCTGGGGGTGAAGGCAGTGGAGGCATAGCGACCCTCATAAAAAGTCATCTTTCCTACAATAGATTGCCACAATGTGAGAGTAGCGCAAAGCACCTTACAAAAGAAATAGACATTAATCACGAAACTATTAATATTGTAAACGTCTATAGTCCCAAGTCACACTCATCTTCCGACTATGACAAGCTCCTTGAAGGCCTAGAAGGTGAAACAATACTTCTGGGCGACTTCAACTCACACCATTCCCTATGGGGGAGCAAAACCACGGACTCCAAAGGCCGAATAATAGAACAGGTTATTGATAACCACAGCCTGTGCCTACTAAATGACCATAGACCCACCAGATATAACTCTAATGATGGTGAATGGTCGGTTCTGGACCTTTGCCTCATAACACCTGGCTTTTGACCAATCACCAGTTGGGATGTTCAAGACCAACTCCTCGGCAGCGACCACCTCCCTATCAAAATACAGGTAGGAAGCCAACAGAGCAAGAACGAGGCGCCACTGCACAGAAACAATTGGAATCTGAAAAAGGCCAACTGGACTGAATACAAGCATATAACAGCCACGGAGCTGGAGACACCGATCACCGGTACCAGCACCGAGGAATATTATGAACAATGTATGGGGATTCTCTACAAGGCTGCCAACTCAGCCATCCCCCAATCAAAGCCAGACAATAACCTCAAACACAAACGCGTGCCATTGTGGAACAATGAGTGCCAAGAAGCAGTAAAGCTCATGAAAATATCCTGGAATAGATTAAAAAGGAACTTCAGCATTGAACGCCTAGTTGAACACAAGAGACTCCAGGCCAAGGTAACAAGAACCATCAAAAAGGCAAAACGCGATCACTGGAGGCAATACTGCACCGACATCACTCGGCTCACACCCTCGAGCCAAATATGGCGCGAAGCAAAAGCTATTGCCAGTGAAAAAACCAAGTCCAAAAAATCCCTACCCACCCTCATAGCAAATGGGGTAAAGCACGCCAATGACATGGAAAAGGCTGAAGCGCTTGCCTCAGTCTTCACTGCGACCAGTAGCAATGATAACCATGACCCCGACTTCCTAGCAACCAAAGCAAAGGTCGATGAGCATATCAATCGCCTGTTCAGCACAGGGAAATGTGAAGACCTAAACAACCGAGACATCAACAAAACCTTCAACAGAATGGAACTCGAGCAAGTCCTTGGCAGAGGCAAAAGCTCCTCACCAGGTGAGGATGGCCTGAAATACAACATGTTTCGTAATATGCCAGAGGAGGGTAAACAAATGTTACTTAATCTCTACAATCTCGTGTGGAGCTCTGGCAAAATGACCTCAGTCTGGAAAACTGGGATCGTGGTGCCTATTCCAAAACAAGGGAAGGACAAAACTGACCCAAGATCATACCGGCCAATCTCCCTAACGAGCAGTCTATGCACGGTCATGAAGAGGCTGATCAAAAACCGTCTAGAACATGAGTTCGAACATAACGGTCTATTCCACCATTGGCAGATTGGCTTCAGAAAGGGCAGACGCACTACTGATCACCTAGTCAGATTGACAGAGGCAGCCAAGAAAGTTCTAGATGTGGGATGAGGAAACATAACAATAGGAGTCTTCCTAGACGTTGAGAAAGCCTTTGATATGATGTGGCGAAATGGAGTTCTAAAAAGCTCTATGACTTTGGTTACCGTGGCCGCATCCTATTCTGGATACAAGATTTTCTCGATAACAGAAGGATTAGCATCCGTGTTAATGGACAAATGTCTAGGGAACAAACATTGGAAAACGGCACCCTGCAGGGTGGTGTAATACGCCCCCTACTGTTCAATATCATGATGAGTGAGCTACCCAAAGACATTGAAAAAGACGAAGCACTGGGTCCCAACGCAATAGATGTGTCTATTTTCGCTGATGACAGCATTGTGGAACAATTATGCGAAGATAGACAGGGCACGAAAGACCCTACAAAGGGTTCTTGACATAGTCTCGCGGTGGTGCAAAAAAAATGGTTTCAAACTGTCTGCGGAAAAAACCAGTTCAAATCAATTTCCCCAATGTTAAATACAGAGGCTATGATGCAAATCTGTTCCTCAACGGACAGAAAATCAAGTCACATGCTGAAGCCAAATTCCTGGGATTAACATTCGACAGAACACTCACCTGGAACCCCTACATCAAGAGTCTGAGGGAGAGATGCTTCAAGCAATTAAATCTCCTTCGCTCACTAACAAAGCACACCTGGGATGCAAACCTTCCGAGCATGCTTATGCTATATCGCAGCCTAATCCTGTCAAGGATAGACTATGGATGCGAAACATATGCCACGGCGAGCAAGTCACTGTTAGAAACCATTGACACCCTCCAAACAAAATGCCTGCGCATTTGCTGTGGTGCCTCACAGAGTAGCCCTCGAGACGCAATCAACATAGAGTGTTTAGAAATACCATTAGATCTGCGAAGAGAGGAACGGCTTCTCAAATTCTGGATATACCTACAAAGCTCTGCGCCCACCCACCCTATCAGGGAGGTATGTCTTCCATGCAAGGAGCACCTAAGACACAAGGTAGTGCCCAATATGACCAAAAAGACCAAACCACCAGGCCTGTTAATGACAGAGCTCGCCAGCGCCACTGAACAGGTAAACGCCGAAATAGAAAGCTCAGGGCCGGCTCCTGACCCGCCATGGCTACCACCGCAGATCAAGGTGCATGACATCCTATCCTCACAAATAAGCAAGAAAGATCCACCGGTGCTAATCAGGAGCTACGCTCTGGAAAACATCGACAACAGATAGAAAGAGCACAGGAAAATCTATACCGACGCCTCCAAAATGCCCAACTCTGGCGAATGCGGAGCAGGAGTAGTCATAGGCGATCAGGTAGAAGTCCACAAGTACAAGCTTCCGAATCACCTGTTGCTATACACAGCCGAACTGGTGGCAATTAAAAAGGCTCTAGAATGGATTAAAACAGCAAATCCAGGCAAATACGTTATCCTCACAGACTCACTAAGCTCGGTGAAGAGCTTCAGACCTAGCAGCAGAAGAGCAGGGACAACCTTATCAAGGAAATGCGGCAGCTGTATGCAACTGTGGTGACTGACAACAAAACTGTGGACATCGACTGGATCCCAAGCCATGTTGACATTAAAGGCAATGAGCAGGCGGAAGAGGCAGCCAAACAAGCACTCAAAGATGGAACTATGACCAGCATAAGACTCTCAAAGTCTGAAGCGAACGCCCTAGTCAAAAGGCACATCAACGGCAAATGGCAAAGACAATGGGACGAAAGCACAACTGGCAGATTCCTCTTCAGAATCGTCCCTGGAGTCAAACGCAAATATTAAAACCACATCCCAGGATGCCAAGGCAACATTGCATTGGGCCACATCAGAATGGGTCGGATCAGCGCTAGCCAGATACGAAAAAACTCAACCTGTCAGACACAGACCAATGTGAGGCCTGCAAGGAGACTGAAACTCTAGACCACTTCTTCTTAGGGTGCACTGAATATACAGGCATTAGAAAGGAACTCATCAATACGCTCAGAAAGGGAAATTTAAATCTTGACCCTATAGAAGACATTATAGCGATGCGTGACCGACAGATCAACCACGAATTAATCGAGTTTGTGCTTGCATCGGACAAACACATCACATAACCAGAACACATTTTGTTTAGCGTTCATTAGGCCACATCAGTCTTATTCATGCGTGTTGATAAGCTGTGGTCGCAATAAATAATCTTACAAATTTGACCAGTAAATGTTAGCGTTAAATTGCCACATCAGTCTTATTCAAGCGTGTCGATAAGCTGTGGTCGTAAACGTTCAAACGAGCTTGCAAACACTTAAACAAAATATAATTAATATATTAGTTAGAGCTAAATTACGCCACATAAGTCTTATTCAAGCGTGTCCATAAGCTGTGGTCGTAAACGTTCAAACGAGCTTGCAAACACTTACAAACAAAATATACTGCGTCATGAATAAAGTATTGTTTATAAACATTTGCATTGAATGTTTAGCGTTCATTAGGCCGCATCAGTCTTATTCAATATAATCTGACAAAATCGACCAGTAAACGTTAGCGTTAAACCACGCCACATCAGCCTTATTCAAGCGTGTCGATAAGCTGTGGTTGTAAACGCTCAAACAAGCTTGCAAACACTTATAAACAAAATATAATTAACATACTCCCGCGTGCCTGTGTCATGAATTGATGACCCAGAGTATGTGAGTAATTGCCCCAAACATATGTCCATATTGTCTGTTTTCTTTTGTTCTCTTTCTTTTTCTTTCAGCATTGTTCTTCTTTTTCTTTCAGAGCCAGAGCCGGTGCTAAAATGCAGCAACGAACCCAACAACGACAGGCGGGCAGAAAGACAGATGGAGGACTGGAACGAACAACAGAACAACAGATGGGCCTGCCTGCCGACGGACTGCGAGGGATATGGACGTGTGTCCATCTCATTCGTGGGCCGTCGGTAGGTATGTTTGTCTGTCGAATGGACTGACAAACCAATCAACAAACGGACAGACTGACGGACAATTCTAGGCACAGCAAGCTGCTGGAGTACGCTTAAGCAATGTACTTGGCCCCCACTTGCTCAGTCTTCTCGGATGGGACTTTAAACGGAGGTCCCGACACACAGTGCTCATCACTGTGTGAACGTGAGCTAGGGCTAGGTAGGTAAGAAATTTCGGCATAATCAAAGTAAACCGGATGCTGAATGGATTCGTCCTCGGGCGGAATCACGCAACATACGGATTAAAAAATCAAAAAAAATTTGATAGAATTAGAATCTTTCGGACTTTTTCAATGGGTCTATGGAGGGATGCAACCCAGATGACTGATTGAGTTCGTCCTCGGACGGACGCAGTCACCATACGGGCTGCCAAAACAAGCAAAATCAAACAAGTGCGCGCTGGTGGCAGTTTCGGATGATGGCCAGAAGGGCAAATGTGTCCCAGGACCCTAAAGACCCCATACCCCACCCTCCTCGCACCCCCAAAGGGGCCGAGAGTTCTCTGACATAAATCACCCCCATAGGGTACACCAGGTCATATGACCACACGCACCCACACCCACCCACCCACCCCACCCAGCACCTACCCCATCCCCTTCCCCACCCCCGTTATGCCCATGTTAGGCCCTCACCATCCCCCAGGCCAAAGCATGAGGAGCAACAGAACAGGCATGGACAAGAAGAGCACATGCCATCTCCAACATGAGACAAAATCGAGAGACAACAATCAACACGCACGCACGCACGCACGCACGCACGTACGCACGCACGCACGCACGCACGCACGCACGCACGCACGCACGCACGCACGCACGCACGCACGCTAATGCACAAACCTACGTCACAATAATTCACAAGAATTCAACAGAAACCACAAAGGCTAGGCGTGAGTCTAGACCCTAGCATTGGGAACTAGCAAATAACCGCCTTAAAGATTACAACACACACACACGCTATCCGATTCTCTGTTCCTGTTGAATTTGCGACTTTCCCAAGCCACGGATAGCCAATCTTAAGCTATGTACGCCTACTTCTTACCGAATCCGAAGTTTTAATATAAAAGACAACAGGGAATTTCAATATTTACGAAGTGACTGTGAGGCAGGATAATTCAGTAGGTGTTATGCCTATAATGGCTAAGATTTGGCAGTGACGTGTAGCTTGTCGCCATCTTTGAAGTTACTAAATTTAAGCTTAATCTGATGATACTGAAAAAGGTTAAATCGCTCTAATAAAAGGGCTGGCCAAGAATTTTCATAGTCGAATTATTATAGTAGTCTGTTTTATGATCTATGTTGTGTTTCTGCCTATTCTGTGCAATCAGAGATTACAGATCCTCTTCCACCCATTTTTGTCACATTGTAAAACTTTTTCGGGTTTTCTCGATTTTATCCGATTTTTCAGATCAATTGTATTAAAATGTGAGCGAAATCGTAACAGTTGTTTCTGAGATATGCATAGATCCAGAATGTGGTCCAATCCGCATCCGGATTCTCTTACCCTGATCACAGCCAACATTTGAAAAATCATCTTGCACACCAACTTCTTTCGTTGCGTTAAAATGTTAGCCAAATTAGATTCGTAGTTTTCTTTAGATACAGCGCAGAACAGACAGGCATGCAGTCAGTCAGTCAGTCAGTCAGTCAGTCAGTCAGTCAGTCAGTCAGTCAGTCAGTCAGTCAGTCAGTCAGTCAGTCAGTCAGTCAGTCAGTCACTCAGGCAAGCAGGCAGGCAGGCAGGTGTATATGTAGATATATTACTTCTTCACAGTCAATCAATTAGAAAGCAGGGTTAAGCGGCTGAACTCTCAGCTCTGGTCATCACTCACCTGGCGGCCTTCTGAATTGGTGGTCTAAGCCAAGTGCTGCAAGTTCAAAGGTTACTAGTCTGTAATGTAGACTGAAGGCACATATTTTCATCTTGAAATGTAGGAGAGACTCACTGAGGCAATTTAGACTTTAAAATCTGGGTTGGGTGGGGTGGGGGAAGAACCAATCTCTCTCTCTCTCTCTCTCTCTCTCTCTCTCTCTCTCTCTCTCTCTCTCTCTCTCTCTCAGAAAGAGGGAACATCCATCCCCAATGCTCTCCAAAGTCGGAAATTTACAACCAATTCGCCCCACCTGGAAAAATATCATACTACGCCACTGCCCACTACAGAGGGATAACGCTGTTAAGTACACTGGGTAAATTATTTACAAAGGTTTTGAACAATAGGTTAAATACATGGGCGGAATTAAACGGTAAATACGTAGAAGCGCAGGCAGGTTTTAGGACCGATATGGGTACCGTAGATAATATATATATGTCCTAAGTGGTGTAATTTATCACTTATTAAATAAAGGGAGGAGTACTGTGTCTTTGTCGATTATACAAAGGCGTTTGACTACGTGGTGCATGACTGTTTATGGTATAAATTGTTAAAGATAGGTGTTACGGGAAACATGGTAAATATTATTATGTCAATGTACAATGACGTAAAAACTCGAGTTAGAGTAAATTCTAACGTATCGCAATATTTTACATGTCGAACCGGAGTAAGACAAGGGGGAAGTTTGTCGCCGTCCCTTTTTGCCATGTATGTAAACGATCTTGAAGAAGAGCTGTATGGAAAGGGAGGGAACGGGTGGATATATATATATATATATATATGTTAAAATTATTTCTAACACTATATGCCGACGATATAATATTAATGGCAGAAAGTAGGCGCAGTTTGCAGAGAGAGTTAGATATTCTACCAGATTATTGCAAGCGATGGTGTTTAACCGTGAATATTGACAAAACAAAGGTTATGGTTTTCAGGCGCGGGGGTAGACTCGGAGATGAGGATAAGTGATACCTTAACGGGTCTGAATTAGAAATAGTGAAACATTTTAAATATCTAGGAATTTTATTTAGTACCACAGGTTCCTTTACGGAGGCTCAGAGAACTTTAGAGGAGCAAGGGCAAAAGGCTGTATTTTCATTACAGCAATCATGTAGCAAGTTTGTAGCGTTAAAGCCAGATCATTACTGTAAACTGTTTGACAAACTGGTGACACCAATTTTATCTTATGGTAGTGAGGTATGGGGGTTCCACCGAGGTTACGAAGTTGAAAAGTGTCATCTTAGGTTTTGTAAACAGATTTTAAAAGTAAAGCAAAGTACCCCAAATTGTATTATATATGGGGAGTTGGGGAGGGTGCCTCTGTACCTGATGAGAGAAGTAGGAATTTTAAAATATTGGTTCAAGATTTTGGAATCTGACGATCACAAATTAATAAATTGTCTGTATAAAGCAATGTATAATGACTGGTTTAATAATAATTACTGTAATAACTGGGTCAGAAAACTTCGAGATGTGTTATGTACTCGCGGATCTAATTATGTATGGGAAACGTAAGGCGAGAATCTCGATAGGGGGAATTTTATTATTCTGTACAAGCAAAGGGCCATGGATAATTTCACCCAAGAATGGAAGGGGCAATTAGAAAATAGCAGTAAATGTAGGTTATGTAAACATATTTCGCCAGATTTATCATATAAACATTATTTAGAGAAAGTTAGAATTGCCAAACACAGACAGGCGTTGTGCCGGCTTCGAACGGGTTCGCATAAGTTACATGTAGAAACGGGTCGATGGCATAAGCCTTTAGCAACACCGTTGATTGAGAGAATATGCTTCTCATGCGACGATCTGGAAGATGAGTACCATTTTATTTTAGTTTGCCCACTATATCAAAAATACCGAAAGAAAAGTATAAAACCCTACTATTGGAAACACCCAAGTGTTTATAAATTGACCGAATTATTAAATTCCACAAATGATCAGGTTCTGAAGGGACTCGCGGCATTTACTTACAACGCATTTTTTGAAGCGGACTGAACTTGTAGAATGAGTGCTTCCTCAGCAAGACACCGTAGTCTCCCTAAATTATATACATAATGGTGCTCGGTAATAGGTTGATCGCGCAATTTTGGTGAAAATCTTACATTTTAGGAAGCAGTCATCGGAAACTGTCAAAACACATTTGTACATTTATCAAACTTTGCTAAAAGAAGTATGTGGTCGTAAGCTCTCAAATAGGGTCACAATCAACGTTGTTTGGTAAATATCTTGCTATGCGCAATCTGAGGGCCCTATGTGCCGGGGTGAGCGTTAGGCCATTTGTTTTATCCTAGATATGATATGATATGATATTTATTTACATTTTTGCCTGTTTAGGCAAATCATCATAAATTACGCGAGACAATCAACACAACACATAAAGGTGCATGCTCGCGCCAGAGTGCTTGAGAATAGAATTGTTGAGATTATGTGCTTTTGGGGGCTTGCACTGTGTGCCTCGATGTAGTGGGCGGGGTGAGCCATGGCGCATGATGATTTCATTCCATATAAATAAATTTCGTAAGGTTAGTTGTGAATTTGAATGGGAAACTTGTGCCTCTAATTCAATTTGGCAGCTTAAAGTAATTATATTAATTAATATGCGTAGTCAAATCATCGTGTGCTGGGATTTATTTCGTTTCATTGCATCTGGGTGCACAGTTTAGGCCTTTAGGAGCATGTGATTTTAGCAGTTTTGTTTTCGGGCATTCTGCTGTGGATATGCACCTTTAAGATCTATACATATATACATGATAAAATGGACCCTTCCAAGTATATCCCTTGATCATATGACGTCATAATCAACTACGTGATCTGTAAGATGACGTCACAATCATGACGACATGAATGCCTCGATATAGTCAGTCTTAAACGATTAATAGTCTGACACGTACGAATCCACCTTTCCAAAGTATCCATTCATCATCTGACCTAGTATGACGTCATAATCAGTTCAGCGCGTGTATGATGGCGTCACAATCATTACGTCACAAAGGGTTCCATATAGACAGTCATCAAATCTCAAAAAGTCTGACACGTTGTATAATGTATATGTCTTTGTAATACTTTGCTATTTAATAGACATGCTGTTGGATGTTTTAAGGCTCCTTTGACTGGGCACTGTTGCTGCCTTAGGCAGCACCGGCATCCAGTCGAGTTAGCCTAAAGATACCCAACAGCTCATCTGTATAGCTTTCTGGAAATCGATAATCAGGGTCAAGAAGAAATAGCTTCTTCAAGGACATGAAATAACATGTCCAATCCAAACACGGTCATAGTTCCTATATATGGTAGAAATGCCTAGAAAACTTTAGCATGATTAGATCTACGAATTGTAGTGTATGATATTATTCACCCCATAGGCAATATGTTATATATTGGTGAAAACTGTATAAATAATATACCCAAGCCATGTTTAAGTTGTATAAGCCCGCCTTTACAAATGTTATTATGCCGTTGAAGGGTTTGTGAATATAACGCTAAAGAGACTTGTATAGCATACTAATTTAATTGTCAATATATATAAATCCAGTATTGTTTCAATATATATATATATATATATATATATATATATATATATATATATATATATATATATATATATATATATATATATATATATATATATATATATATATATATATATATATATATATATATATATATATATACATACATACATACATACATACATACATACATACATACATACATACATACATACATACATACATACATATATATAAATGTTTAAATGTGCACTCAAGGGCCTATGGCTTATTGTGGAATAAATCAATCAATGTAATCTCTGTGTCGAGGGCCCAACTTAAGGCAGTACAACAAGTGCATTTGGACAGGGCATCCAAATTTTCACAACCCCAAAAGTGACACAAAAATTTGATTCGGCTTAATTTTTTAAGTCCCGGCATAAATTGAATTTGTTCGGCCCAGCATGTGACCTACATATTTGATGCTTTCAGCTGAATCTCATATTTTCGCTATAGCCATCCACAATATGAATGAATGTGTAAAATTTGAATAATATGAATGAATATGCAAAATTTAATGCTACTAGCTACTTGCAGACAGGAGCTATGCTGTTAGCAAAAGGCAGACAGTTAAAAGAAAGCAGTCGGACAAACGGCATGACCGCAATATTAACACCAGTCGTCGGTGGTGTGATCAAGTAAAGTCATATCAAGGTTATTGTTAGTTTTGTCACGCGAGTTATTATCAGTCGATGAGATAATCCACAACCCACCTAGCTCGTTTATCTATTAACTCTCCACGCCTGTAACCAGCAATCCCTTTGTTCTCAATCAAAAGTGTGACAGATCTGTTCTCAATGGAGAGATTTAAATTATTAGCCCATAGAAATTCAAATACTTCCGCCATGACGACGAGGATATTCAGGGCTTAAAGGTACATATTATGATTTCATTCCATATAAATTAATATTATATTTTAAGCTGCGAAATTTAATTAGAGATACGAGTCCATAATTCAAATTCGTAACTAAACAAATGGCCCAAGGGGACCTGTGTCGCTCGCCTGGAGAACTATGCATTTTTGTCAAAATTGTTGGCGGGTGCTTTAGGAGTAGTCTTTTAAATGAGTTTGTGGACATGTTTGCAAGTCCGATATGGCCGCCAAGCACACTACATTTTGATTGGTCCACTGTGGCTATGTTTCTGACGTAGGCTCCTTCCCTTGGAAAAACTTTAATGGCACTCAGTGCCTAATCATGTCTCCCAAATTTAGGCCTAATCAGCTCAGTGGTTCTGGAGGTGTTTTGGCAAAAATAGGTTATCTAAGATGGCCGCCAAACCATTTGGCCAATCAAGTTCCCTTGAACAAACTTGGTGCAGCTCTTGCCCTAGATGATATTTCATGCGTTCTGAATTGATCCCCAAGCGATGTTGGAGAAGATTTTTAAAGACATTTCTAATAATCGACCAAAATCCAAGATGGCGCGAGAATACATTTTAAATTTCCCATTGCTTTAGCATGGGAGATTTGATTTAATTTGTTTACTCGTTGTCGATCATATCTTTAAATGGTGCACACCTACCCCCACCCTCTATTGGCAATATGCATCGGTATGTTAATACAGCACTTCAAAACACATCTGTACACATTGCAGTCACCAAAAAACATACTACGAAATGCAGCTGAATAGAGCATTGTGGTGATCTCTCCATAACGCGCAACAAAATACAGGCTGAAGAATGCAGTACTTTACAACACGCGTCAATGGTATTATGATCTTTACCACATAATGACTGGTGAATGCGCATTATTTATGGAGTAACGGTTCAAAGATTAGTGAGCATTATGCGTGCATTTCAGTCAGTCATGGCTCATAAACGCGATCAGGCTTCATTACGTCATATCATGGCATCGTGCTACTGTTAGGGTCACCACTGATATATAATGTTTTTTTGAAAATTCACATATGAAATGACTTCCTTCATAATAATTTTCCCTGATACTCTTCACCTAACCATACATGTTCTTAGAGATAAAAAAAAAACCAGGATGAGTGAAAACATATTTTATATGTAGAAAATGGTTTTTGAAAATTCATATATGAAATGACTGCCTTCATAATAATAGATTATATACAGAAAAAAGCAATTGAGTAGCGAATGTATATTTTTACTGAAAAACATCATAATTATTTTATGTTGACGGTTTAAAATGGTTTGTATAACATTGAGGAAACTATTTTCGCGTATATGTTAAAGTTCAAGCTTCTTTATTACTCCCAGGTCACATAGTGACATATGGGGAAAATTATATATTACATAGTAGGCGGTGTGCTTACTTTGTACATTGATAATTCATTATTATTATTATTATTATTATTATTATTATTATTATTATTTTTATCGTCATCGTCGTCGTCATCGTCATCATCATCAATTAATCAGTTCCTTATTTGTTTGTCAGCATGTATCGGTCGGTGCTTGTGCGGCGGTTTCATCCACGTTGGAAATAGGTGGTAATCACTATAATAAGGCGGCAGATTTTTGATAGCAACTTTGCATTATTGGTGGAGAAGAGCTTATGGAATTTGAAGAAGGTAGGTGCTTCCATATTACTATATAAGACCTAACTTGGGTTTTTTATGACCACATTTATAGGTATTTCCCCAAGTTCCCCATATATCATATATTTTGGGGTAGTGTGTTTAACATTTAGAACATGTCTAAGGAAGTTTAAATTTACCTTTTCTAGGATATTGCACTTTTCAATTCCAATTATTTCACACGCATAGAGTACTATTGGCTCTATCATCTGATGGTACAGTTTTAATTGGCAATCATTTGGTATGTCTAGTTGTCTAGCCTTTCTTTTTAGTACAAAGATAGCCTTGCTAGCCTGTTCAGCGATGTGCTTTTCGGCCAAAAGCATCCGTCCATTGTAAGAAGTATATTCCTAAGTATGTATAGTTATGTACAATGTCTAGCTCTTTCATATTCATATAGAACTTTAGCTTCCTACTGTATGCTTTGGTGGTTCCAAACACGACGACGTTGGTTTTATCTGCATTTACTTTTAGTTTCCAGAGGGTTCAGTGTTTTTCAAAAGCGTCTAGTGCCTGTTGTAAATCGGCTGCGCTCTCGGCTAGTATAACTCTGTCATCTTCATAGACCATGATAAGTAGTTTAAATAGGGTGATAAATTCGTCATCTGTATCTGTTAGTTCTATTTGATTACAGTTTTGCTTATGTAGAAAGATTTCTAGGTCGTTTAGGTATATTGCGAATAATATTGGTGACAGGTTTTCGCCCTGGCGAACACCACATGTACAGGTGAATGGATCAGAGAATTCATTATTTAACTTAATAATTGATTTTTATGTTATTATACATGCTTTGAATTACCTTGTATATCGTTCCATTGATACTGTGTTGTAGAAGCTTTATCCATAGGCAGTTCAGCCATATCGAGTCAAATGCCTTTTCAAATTCGACGAAACAGCAAAATAGACGTTTCTGTTTTGTTTTAAATAATTCAATAATCGTAGAGAGTGTAAAAATATGGTCTATTGTAGAGTATCCCTTTCTGTTTCTGAAGGCAGCTTGGTTTTCTGATAATATTTTGTTATTCCCTAGAGATTTATATATTCGGTTGCTTATTATCGAGGTGAAGAGTTTTCCAAGGCAGCTAAGTCGGGTTATTAGCCTATAGTTTTTTGGTCCCTTGGGATCGCTTTTTTTATATATCGGTATAATAATACCTTCTGTCCAACTTTCTGGCACGGTTGCAGAATCTAATACGAGATTAAATAAACTTTTCTAGATATTGACCATAACGTGTTCTGTTGCCTTTATATACTCATTCATTATTCTATCTGTCCCAGCTGACTTATTATTCTTGAGGAGCTAAATACTTTTCGAAATTTCTTCGAACGTTATTGGTGAGTTTAGCTGGTGGTTTTCGCTAGATGTGTCGATAGGAATATGCTCTATTGTTAACTCGATATCACCACCTTTTTCATTTAGGGCTTTGAAAAATCCGTGCATGCTACCTATATCTACTGGCCATGGTTCGGTTGGAGCTTTTTCCGTGATTAATTTTCAGTAGTCTCTTGGCTTGCCCATGTTCATTGCACGAATTTCTTGTTGTCGTTTTTGTTTATACTGCGTTATTGATCGTTTAATTATAGTTTTATATGACTTACTAGCAGTTACCATTTGCCGTCTAGTTATATCCGTCCTATTAAGTTTAAATTCTATTCTAGCTGTATGATATTTATTTCTAGCATTTGCACACTGTTTATTATACCGTGGGCGCTGTATTCTGGGCTTATGGTTGGTATGAGTCTTTCTCGTGGCACCATTTTTTAAAATACCTTTCAACTGGAATGACTGTGTCGATAATTTCTCTTGATATGAAAAGGAAAATAGTTTTAGCCATTAAAGGATTTTCTTTTTAAATCCACATGTGAAATGACTTCCTTCATAATAATCTTCACTGAGACGCTTCACCTAACCATAAATGTTCTTAGAGATAAAACAGGTCGAGTGAAAACATATTTTATATGTCGAAAATGTTTTTGTAAATTCACATATGAAATGACTGCCTTCATAACAATAGATTATATACCGTAAAAAGCTCTTGAATATTGAATGTATATTTTTAATGAAAACGTCATAATTAGTTTTATGTTGACGGTTTAAAATGGTTTGTATAACATTGAGGGAACTATTTTCGAGCACAGGAAAGCTTATTTTAAAAAACCTTTCAACTGGAATGACTGGTTAAAACATATACCCATCAGGAACAAGACATTGTTTCAACGTTGAATCCACGTTGAAATCACGTCATGAACGTTATGTGCCTGTTGGGATATTTCATATGCTTAACTGCGTCTCGTTAGAAATCATTACTTTTAACGAGCCACCCGCCTCCCACCCGGGTAAAAAATACAGACCTGCGTGTATTATCATAGTACGCAGCTACACACGCGTCATTCAGAATATTGGAACGGCTGACGCAGAGCTTGTGTTTATGCTTTGCCGCTCTCCGCAGTAAAATCTAGCTCATAAATAACTCTTTTCAAAGCCGAGTAAAAATGAGCTGTTACAAATTTGAATATAATTGGACACCAATGGTATTATGATCTTTGGCAAATAATGACTGGTGAGTGTGCAAAGCATTATTGATGTAGTAACGGTTCAAAGATTAGCGCATTCACGTGCATTTCAGACAGTCATGTCTCATAAAAGCGAACCTGAGTCATTACGTCATATCACGTCATCGTCCTTCTGATAGGGTCGCCACCAAGTGTTTGTGCATATGCTATGCCAGTTGAATGATTACGTTTGAGAGTGAATGTGATGGCGCCAATACTTGACTGTAATACGATGTTACGTCACTCCTTTACAATGATTGTCTGTGGTCCGACGCAGTGTGGTAAAACTGAAATGATAAAAGCATTAATAAGAGATCCATCAGCAATTACTCCCCCTCCACAGAGGATCGTGTACTGCTATGGCATGTGGCAAGATGGATATAATGATTAAGTGCAAGAAGTAGAATTTAAAGAGGGGGTAAATGTTAAATTAGACAGAAGTTGTACATGGTAGATGCGTACCAATGTGCTCACGTGTCTGAGAACATCGTCCATGTTGACGATAGTGACCATGGTGCAGTAGTACATTATGAAGATGATATTACAAATATTAGAAATTATCAACTAATAAGGTTTCTAATGAGGTTTCTAATGAGGTTTTGTAATAATAACAATACTCGCAGCCATTGATCAATGTCTATTCCATATTCCGTTAATAAGGGAGTACTAATTTGAGTCATGATCAAAGTCCTCCTGTAGTTAATTATTCCGTCACACGACGCATACTCCTCATAATCAAAGTGCTGTTGTACGAATTGTATGTCTTTACTATTTAATAAACATAATGTTGAACATTTTGATACTCCTTTGACTGGGAGCTATTGCTGCCTATAGGTAGCAACAGCGGCCAATCAAATTAGTTTTGAAATATTCAACAGCTTACATGTATAGTTTTCTCGAAATCGATAGTTAGAGAGGGTTCGATTGATCCTTACACGTGCGAAGCGTGGGTGGAGCTTAGCTTACAGATGGGTGGAGCATAGCTAAAACTGGAAAGGTCCATTGACTTACAATAGAGATATGCACTTTTTACTATACTATCTGACTAGTGATGTTATAGGCATCTGAAATTTGGGTTTGCGAAAACTGATCTGCCTCAGACCTGCCAAATAAAATTACAAAAATTCCTTTGCACATGAAGAAGAATACACCAAATATTATGATAAAAACCGAACTAGGAAAATTCCCCCTACACATAAAGATACAATGTAATATGATTCGGTTCTGGAGTGGCATAGTACTTGAAATCATTTGTCCCTCGAAGGTAAATAAAAGTAGATGGGCGTAGGGTACAAAAAATATTTTAGAAAATGTCTCACTCATAATCTGTGTAATATATATTTTCGGGGAAAATGCACGGATAAACGTCGCCTGCTGCAGTGGTTTCTAGTAAATTATGCAGTGGCCATTGCACGTGATACATTTCTTAATGCACTCATTTACGTATAGGCATTAAGACATAATTGATTACGCGCGAGTTCTCGGTGAGTGACGATATGGAATACAAAATGTGCTCATATGCATATTGAAGATGCGTGGCATTTTGGAACCGAAATACTGATAATTTTTGATAATTTGGTACATGGTCCTATACTTACAACGTCACTTCCAATGGGTTTTACATAGTATAGTACCCTAGTACCTGATACATGAGTACATATGTACTCATCTAGATGATAATGATACTGAAACAGGTGGTAAAGATAGTGAATGAAAATATGGTAAACTAACTTCTGTGTAAGGTCTACCTGTCATGGATTTACAGAACAAAGATAAAAAGAGAATATAGACAATAATATGTGGGATTTCTGAAACGTTCCATTGCTGGAATTATGAGTGGTAGCATAAAGGCGTATGCAAAGTCACGCAACAAATCCATTTTTATATACTACAAAAAATAATAATTACATCAAAAAGTGTTTTAAACATTTTGTCATGTGCAATGCGAGGGTGTGTAAATTGGATATGTGGCTAGGAGGTGGGATGTTTATGTTGACTACACGCGGTATCGTGTATAATTCTATATACTCTATATATACAATATTCTGACTACAATTATTTATATATTATTAATGTCTATATATAACATAGGTCTATTTTCAGTCTCACCTGTTCACAAGAATGTTTAATGCGAGGATCAAAGTCATGTCATGATAACACTTAGCCATTCTATGAGAGAATGTTACCGGGCCACGGTTGATGTAGCTCGCGGGGGTACGTGCTGGTCTGCTGTTAAATATTCGGCCATTGCACCGCAAGTGCACGATGACCATGATGGCTGGTTAGCTGCAGATCCCGGGGTTGCGGATCCCATATGACGTCCTTCCGCGGTGTACAAAAACCGACTTCTAGAGCTGGTGGAACACTGATGTTCCAGTGGGGCCGTGCGACCAATGCCACTGAGATTTAACAACACAGTGTCGTCTCGACTGTTTGTGTCACTGGTGTGTCTATCCATACTAATTTAGAGAATCGAACAATTAGAATAATATACTAGAAATATAAATAAGTATTATACAAACAAGGGGAATCGTTTGACAGTAAAATGAGCACAATAATACACAATATAGAGCTAGCTGGTGTCCTTTCTGCATGGTGTCGCCGGAGGTACCACACAGATCCTTGAATCCGCAGAGGTATCACTGCAAGAGAAGCATCCGCATAGGAAATCACTGAGTAACTTAATATAAGTTAATATACCAATAACATACACAGAGAGAACAATGTTGCTGCGAGAGGAAAGTGCCTCACACGGGCCTCCGTCACAGAATATTTCATGATGGTGCGAGAGGAAGATGCCTCGCGTGGGCCTCCATCACAGGAATTTTCGCTGTTGCGAGAGGCAAGTGCCTCGCATGAGCCTCCGTCACAGGAAAATGCCTTCCACGCCGAAGCAGAGGAAAAGAGTTGGTAAAAAGGGCCACTCTTTTGTTAATCAGAAAATGTTAAGTGCTGAAAAATCCTAATGAAGCCATAATTAACATGATGCGTACTGGTTTACGTGAAGGCGGAACGAGTGATTTCCAAAGAATTCCCACATCACCATCTTATGTAATTCCAAGATGCTTTAGGGGTAGATGCCGCTTTATTTATGCAGGCCTTCTGCAACAGTCTAACCTAAGTGTTAGAAACGAAAACTAGTTTTGGCCGCAAGTGGCAGGGATTCCTACCTATCATTAGATACAGCTGTCCAATGGGTGCAGACGCCTAGCTTCCCGTAGGTCGTTTTGAAAGAGCATCTACCTCCACCGACAGCATGCGTACATGTTACATCACAACACATCTGAATTTGATGAAAATCCAGCTACCTTGCTCTGCAACCACATACAACATCACCTGGACAATGGCTACATTTCGCATAAGCAAGTTTGATCACTGACACACCGTTTAAGGCAGGTATAGAGAGGCGAATATCCATTGCGAGCGTCCTTCCCGTGAGGGCATGGCAGATTCCAAGATCCTTCTCAGACACTTTGACGAGTTGGATGGAGATGCGCGTCTTGTCCATCACCACTTCCTAAGGATCTAACTTTTGACCTGTCATTAGGATTAGGTTCCAATGTGCCCAGATATGCACTGCAGGCTGGTAAATAAACTTATCAAACTCACATTTATAACTATATGTTTTCGCAGTGCGTTCCTTTGTTGGCGGGGTTATCTAGCTAACAAGTATCCGAGGATACGGGAGAGATGTATGTAAATCAGTACTTTAACCATCACCACTCAGAAACCTCCGATAATTTCCCATGGTCGGATCAGATCAATGGGCTGATGGGACGTTCAAACAATTAAGAGCCATGCGGCTAGTGGATCGTGAAAAGAGACAATAACTTGATATATACGAGGCCTTATAGGTATTTGGCAAATTTTACACACCCTTGCTGGTGTGCGGGGCTACATTATAGCAACAACTGGAAAAGAGGCGTACACTATATGTCTCCTAATGAAGAGATTGTCTTTAACCACTTTAACCTATCCTATTGAGCTAAATAGTAAGGTTTAGTCAGTAACATGCCGGGCTCAAACAGTTAGAGCACGGTCAGCAACCTCAGTGTAAAATTGATGATGGTAGGAATAAGTGCTGCGGATATAAATTTTGCTGTTTAGTATTTCCTAGCATGCTGCGGTCTAAGTTTTCTATAATTAAACAAAACATATCAACGGAATGGCTACCTGCCATATACAACTAACCAATGCAATGAACAATGACAATTTATATATGAATTAATGAGGTAGTAAGTATTAGGTTGAAAGACCTAAATGGTGCGGTTAGTTAAAGCATCTACAGTAAATAAGGATAATATGAACAGTAATAAAGAAATTATAAATTGCGGTCCTAACACCGGGAAGGCACCGATTAGTCATCAGTGCCATATACAGAAATAATAATTAGATGTACAATAGTATAGTTACTTGAGTACCTAATAGTCGTCAGTACGGAACAGGCTACTATGTTACTGAAATTGAGGCGCTAACATATTCGTAGCGTGAGTTGACACATTATCTGGAGCTGGAGAGATTTCCGCAGGCAATTTCTGCAGCTGGTCTCTGCAGGTTGGCTCCGCATGCTGACTCCTCCAGGCAGGGTAAATACGGTGCATACTCATGACAGTGAAACAGAGCAGTGAAGACTATTAAATAGTCTCTATAACTAAATCATCATTTATGCGGAAGTGAGAAAGTTCTCCGTCCGGTGACCGAAATAGTAAAGTTAAAGGTTGCCCATTAACAGAGAGGGCGGTATAATAATGTGATGCAGATACATAACTTGGCAGATGGTGCGGGATGCATCACATAGCTCTTGTCAGACTGTGGTCCAAAAGTTACTTAAAACACACACGACATGCAGTGCGGAGTTTAGCGTCCACTTTTCAGCGTGGTTGGCAGATCCGGCGAGGTGTCCACCAAGAATCACCGTAGCTCTACATCATGTAGGATTACATCCTGGGCCACAAGGGCCCTTTCTGCAGGTGTTCCCTTTAGAAAAGTTCGAATGCGGGAACCATTACTTTAATTAATTGTTTTGCTCCCGGATGGCCGTCCGAGAGCATCCAAAATTGCGCAATGCAGAAAGTCCGAGAACTGCTTTTACATCCAGGTGAGCTGAAAGCTGCAAGGAACCACGGGGGATGTGCTGTATCTGTTTGTTTCCGCAGGTGTTCTGGTCCACTCATCTAGTCTGCACCTCCAGTCAGTTCTCGGCAGGTTGGTCTCCATGCCGACGATGCTCATGATCCTCGATTTTTTACCCCTTTTATACTCGCTGTGACGTCAGAGCTGGTTGCCTCAACCAATCAGTGGCCGAGAGCCAGCCAATCAGTGACGTATCGACCACGTGTACACAGATCTCTGTATTTAGTTTAATATATAAATGCAGCTACAATGTTATAGCAATATGCTAAGTATAATTTAGCGGGAAACTTCGACGATAGCTATTTCTGGGCCGATTTTAAAATGGTTTACAGATTTTGAAAGCTCGTTTAATTCTGGTCCTAATCGGTACCAAAACATAACGAGAACGGATAACTTATAAACATTTACGAGTACCTACTCGGTACACTATAGGCATGCACTCGCTTCCAATTCTGAGACGTGTTGTCAGGTAAGCTCTGACGTGCGCGCATGTACACCAGGCATTCTATTGGACTTAGCCGATTTTTGACAAGAAACCTCTCTCATAGGGCTTATGTACGCATACTATCCTACCCAGGGAGGCATGTTTGGAGTGAATCCGGAGTGGCCGTTCCATACCCAGCTTTGCTGGAATGGTCAGTACCCGTCCAGTCGGTCCATGCTACACCACCCCCTCCTAGTTTAACACCCGTGGCAAACGATCACGCATGGTGGATCGAGCACATGGGAGCATGCTAGCTGGGAATTATAGACTTCCTGAGTATGTGCGCAGCCGAGAGGAGAGTGACGCAAAAGGCGCGTGTTCATAACACAAAGCACATAGGGTGCGAAAGAGTTTGGGAGGGAGGCATACCATTGATTTTAATTTTTGACCTGGAATTATTTTTCCAGGTCTTATTCTTTTTTTGTTTTGTGTTTATTTCTTGGTGCGTGCTTTATTAATTATTTAGACAATGATCCCTAAACAATAGCTCGCATAGGTGTTCTCTTTGGTACGGATAATTATTTTTCTGCAGAGAACACCAAGTAAGATGTATACAGGTTATATAATTATGCAACTATACCCGACAGAGTATCACAGATTGGTTTAATTACATGGTGCATCCCGGGTAAATGAAGGGATGCACATAGATAGATATATATATATATATATATATATATATATATATATATATATATATATATATATATATATATATATATATATATATATATATATATATATATATATTAGTGGTATGCATCCTGCTTATATGAGCGGATGCAAACAGTGCGGATTCCGCACAAGCGCGCTCTCTGCCCCAAATCCACCCCGTCATACTGATGTGGGCTTTTTTTAAACAATAAGAAAAATAATATATAATAACAATAAAAAGACCAGTTCATCAGGCAGCCCCAGAGTAGCTGAGACTGCATGACGGGATTATGACATATTCGCTATGGTGTGTTGTGTACTTGCGTCACACACGATGTGTTTACAATGCAGGAATCCGCAGCAATTATTTTATTGTGAGACACAGTGATGCAAGAATATTGTGCAGCAGTGTGGGCTGACCACGCTGACCATGCTGACATCAGTGTTGTGGTTGATGTGGTTGGTGTGGTTCGTGCTGCTGGCGGGCTGAGTGCTGTCAGGTGGATGAGCCGTCGCCGGAATGGTGATGTCTTTGTGGGTGCTGTGGCTGATGCTGTTGTGGATGCGGTGCTGGCAGATAGCTTCCTGATCTTCGTGGACTTCAGAAGTTTACTCGTGGTCATCCTTGACATGGCGCGGATCTCTTGTGAGTGTGCTATATGTTTCTTCCCGGCGTAAGGACGTTCTGGCGTTGTTGTCTTCCATATGGCTGGATCCGTTGGTGTGCTGCTGCTGCTGCACGGGTGTACGGTGATGCTGGTTCATGATACGGTGGCCGGGATTGCTTCCATAAGGCTAATCTCCTCGTCAATGATAAGGCTACAAGGAGACGTAGATCTATCCAAAATGTCCTGTAACACGGGTTCTGGCGCGGACGTCGTAATAACTACTGAAATGGGCCGGCCGATTACGGATGCAGATGTTGATGCTGATGTTGTGCATAAGATGGATGGTGGCATTGCTGCAGCTGCTGCCGGAGTGGAAACTGCAGGTGGTGCTGGTACCGTCACTGCAGTTGCTGCCGGTGCTGATGATGCTGCTGGGTCCATTGTGATGGTGGCGATGGTGGCATAGTGGCTCAAGGCATGCTGTGTTGCGGGTGCGGTGGTTACTGTTGCTGGTCGATAATGCGGGAAATCTGATTGTCACCGTTTCGTACGTTTAGTCGTGGCCATTTTCTTCGTAGGAAGCACATTAATAGGAAGTCTAGTTTCAAAATGAGCAGCTAGCACTTCAACATTTTCACTTTGTTCACCAGGCTGTAATGTAACTACAAGCACACGATGTGTATCCATCAACGCGTGGGTCACACTGTAACTGGTAGCGGTATAAAGGTATTTGCAGTCCGTACAAAAAGCTCTCTGCATAAGATCATCATGATTAATAGGCAGTGTTAAGTCCGAATTACGGGAGAAGGCACGCCTACATGGCTGTCCGTTGAGCTGAAATGCTGAACACGGATATTTCTTTCTGGATAGTGCTGTCGGACAAGGCAAGGTCCTCGGCAAGTGACATCTTATTTCCGCATATTAATCGCAGTGCGGACTGCCTAACCTAATCTAATTTTTCCAAGCTCTTCATAACTTTCCTGGCCAAGTAATATATAATAGAAGCGATAAATTAATAATAAGAAGAAAAACAGCAGAATTTGGTTTGCGACACGAAAGTAGCCTAATGCTTGTTCTTCCCTTGTGTCGAGTTTTGACGGGAAGACGAAGTTTCAGTGCGCGATCTCCTCCTTTTATACTTTTTGGTGACGTCACAGGAGGGCGTATGACCACACCCGAAAGTTCCAGGGTGATTCGGCCACGCCCTATAAGGAAAGTATTGATTTATTAAACCTGGAGTCATATGAATTTTTCCTCCCGTGTAAAGGGAGTAATTATAATTATAGGAAGAAATGTAGATCACTTTCGTGTCTACTCGACGGGAAAACAAGTCTCTGATCAACGTAATAACTCGGAACTACTTATTCCTGTGGAAGCTCACCTTTTAATTAGCATGATGCGGTTTTACAGATTGGATGCTTATAAACTTGCCTGTTTTAATTTCAGGCTTGAGCGCCCAATGGGGTGTGGGAGAGCGCGGTGACGTCAGCGGCAATTTCCCCGACTCACCCCTCTCGCCCCCTCCATCACGCCGTGGTAGTTGCGCGTTTTGGGCGGCTCTTGTGTTTAAAGCATTTGACCCAATTTACTAGAAATAGAAGTGATAGTCACGTGGTTCTTTGTTGCGATCAGAAACTTAGGCAATATTTACGTAATGGCGGAGTGTTGATGCTGATGAATATTCGTTGTTGATGCGAAAGACGGAAATATATGTTTTAACTCTGTTCCTTAGAACAGCGTCCCTATATGCGTGTGATATTATACATGCGTCTGTGTCCTGTCTGTAAGAATGTATTCCAGCCCGTGTAGATCTCGTGCAGTAATATGTAGGTAAGAGAATATTTGAAATTCTACTTGATATTATACTGTCGAAGTTTTGATGCCGCTTCATCGGCCCGTGCGCTAATGATCTGTATACACGGTAGAACAATGGTGTTCTTAATAAAAAATTAAAACAGAATAGCTGTCTATAATTATTGTTCGGTATAAACAGATCCATCACTTGCGGAAATTAGGTATACTAACTCCGCCAAGCTGGACTGTGTTTTCCGGGTGGGTGGACTGCCAAGCATCCTCCTCTGTGGGTAGTACAAGTTCCATCCCTACCTAGACCAAACTTAATTTATTATAATACAGCTCGTAAATAGCGTGCCACAGTTTACAATAACAATGCCGTCGT
Organism: Chaetoderma sp. LZ-2023a; assembly: GCA_034401795.1. Classification (NCBI taxonomy): domain Eukaryota; kingdom Metazoa; phylum Mollusca; class Caudofoveata; order Chaetodermatida; family Chaetodermatidae; genus Chaetoderma; species Chaetoderma sp. LZ-2023a. The sequence goes on from CM067369.1 coordinate 4,206,449, forward strand.
ATGGAGGCAGTAGACCACGTTGATGCACTGTGCCTGAACATCGCCAGATACGAAGCATTACGTGTGGTTCATATATCGTGCTCCCTTCTTTGATAAGAGGAATCTTGTGTTGTGGTCAACGTTAAGAACAGGGGTGACCATTGCATGTGTTGCTCTCTAAAGGCATAGCAAAGCCTGGCTAAGGCCTGGGTAAGGCCTAAGTAATGCTTAGCAAAGTGTGGCTAAGGCCTAGTTAAGGCTTATCAAAGGTAATGTCTAGGTAAGGTCTAACAAAGCCTGGAAAAGGCCTAGGTAAGGTCTTGCAAAGCTTGGATAAGGCCTAAGTACGACGTAGCAATGCCTGGCTAAGGCCTAGGTAAAGTCTATCAAAACAGCCTATGGCCTAGGTAAGGCCTAGCAAGGCCTGACAATGCCTAGTTAATGTCTAGGTAAGATCTAGCAAAGGCTGGCTAGGGCCTATATACGGTCTTGCAAAGCTTGGATAAGGCCTAGTTAAGGCCCAACAATTGTTGGCTTCGGCCTAGATAAAGCCTATATAAGACCTGGCAAAGTCTCGCAATGGCGTAGGCAATGTCTAACAAAGCCTGGATAAGGCGTAGGTAAAGTCTGTCAATGCCTGGATATGGCCTAGATTAGGTGTAGCAAACCTTCCTAGGGCCTAGGTAAGGGCTAAGAAATCCTGGCCACGGCCTAGGTAAGGCCTAAGAAATCCTGGCTACGGCCTAAGTAAGGCTTAGCTAAGACCTAGCGAAGTCTCGCTAATGCCTTGGCAATGTGTAGCAAAGTGTGGCTACGGCCGAGGTTAAGTCTATCAAAGCCTGAATACGACCTATGTAAGGCCTAGCAAAGCCTTGCTAAGGCCCACGTACGGTCTACTCAAGCCTGGCTAAGACCTAAGTAAGGTCTTGCAAAGCTTGCATAAGGTGTAGATAAGGTTTAGCAAAGCGTGTCTAAGGCCTAGGTAAGGCTAACAAAGCCTGACTACGGCCTAAGTAAGGCCTACTACAGCCTGACTAAGGCCTAGATAAGGCCTTAGTAAGACATAGCAAAGTCTGGCTGAGGCCTAGTTAAGGCTGAGAAAATCCTGACTAAGTACTAGCTCAGGCTTAGCAAAACGTAGCCAAGGCATATGTAAGGTCTTGCAAGGCCTGGCCAAGGCCTAGACAATGCCTAACAAATCCTAGCTAATGCCTAGATTAAGGCCCAAGTAAGGCTTAGCAAAGTCTGGCTAAGGCCTAGTTAAGGATTAACAAGGCCTGGCTAAGGCCCCGGTAAGACATAGGTGGATCTTATCAAGGCCTGGCTAATGACTATGTTAAGTCTAGCAAAGCCTGGCTAAGCCTTACCTAATACCGGGATAAGGCGTGGCTACTGTCTGGCTACGGTCTATTTAAGGCCTAGCAAAGTCTAGCTAAGGCATGACAACGGCTTATCAAAGCCTGGCTAAGACCTAGGGAAGGTCTAGGTAAGGCTTAGCAATGCCTGACTAATGCCTAGGTAAGGTCTATGTATGGATTAGCAAAACCTGACTAAGGACTAGGTAATGTCTAGGTACGGTCTAACAAAGCCTGGATAAGGCCTATGTATGGTCTTGCAAAGCTTGGATTAGGCCTAAGTCCGGCTTATCAAAGCCTGACTAAGCCCTAGGTAAAGTGTAACAAAACCTAGCTAAGGCCTAGCTAAGACCTAGCAAAGTCTCGCTAAGCCGTAGGGAATGTCTAGCAAAGCCTGGCTAAAGGCTGGGTAAAGTCCATCACAGCCTGACTAGATAAGGACTAGAAAAGCCTGGCTAAGGCCTATGTAAAGTATAAGTAAGGCCTATTGAAGTCTGACTAAGCGCTTAGCAAAACCTGGTTACGGGCTAGGTAAGGCCCTGGTAAGTCTTACCAAAGCCTGGTTACGGCCTAGGAAAGATCTAGCAAAGCCTGGCCTCGATGCGACCCAAGTAAATACTAGCACAGCCTGGCTAAGGCCTAAGTAAGTACCAAGGCTACGGCCTGGCTAAGGCCTATGTAATATAGTGCAAGGCTTGACTAAGGCCTAGATAAGGTCTAAGTAAGGCCTAGCAAAGCCTGGCTAAGGCCTAGGTACGGCCCAAGTAAGGCTTAGCAAAGCCTGGCTAATGCCTAGGAAAGGCCTGGCAAAGCCTGGCTAAGGCCTAGGTAAGGCTTATCAAAACCTGGCTACGGCCTAGGTAATATTTTGCTAAACTTGTCTAAGGCCCAGGTAAGGCATAGACAGACTGCTAAGCCTTACATAGGCCTTACCGAGGCCGTTGCCTGGCTTTTAAAAGCCTTATGTAGACCTTATATACGTCCTAACCAGGCTTCGCTAGGCGTTTGCCATGCCTTAACCAGGCTTTACCTGGCTTTACATGGGCATTAACCAGGCTTTACCAAGATTTACCTAGGCTATACCGGGCCCTTAGACAGGCTTTACTAAGCTTTAACTAGGCCTTCATCGGGATTTGTTATGCCTTAACTAGGCCTTAGCCAGGCTTTGCGAGACCGTACATAGGCCTTAGCCAGTCCTTAGACAGGCCTTAATAAGGCCATGACAGACTTTGCTAAACCTTACTTAGGCCTTAACTAGGCCTTAGCCAGGGTTTTCTAGGCTTTACCTAGGCTTTAGCCTGGCTTTGAAATACCTTACCTTGGCCTTAGCCTGTTATTACTATGCACGACCTTAAATAGGCTTTAGAAAGGCTTGGCCGGGCCGTAGCCTGGCCTTAGCCAGGCCAGGTGTTAACCAGGCCTTTGCTAGGCCATACATAGGTCTTAGCCGGGCTTTGCTAAGATTTACCTAGGTCATACATTGACCTTAGCCAGGCTTTACCAAGCTTTAACTAGGCCTACGTCAGGATTTGCTACACCTTAACTAGGCCTTAGACATGCTTTGCAAGACCTTACATATGCCTTAGCCAGTCCTTAGACAGGCCTTAGCAACGACTTGAAGGCTTTGCTAAAATGTACCTAGGCATTACCTAGGAATTAGCCAGGCGTTGCTAAGCCTTAACTAGGAATTAGTCAGGATTTGCTAAGCCTTAACAAGGCCTTAGCCGGACTTTGCTAAACCTTACTTAGGCCTTAGCCAGGATTTGCTAGGCCTTACCTAAGCTTTAGCCAGGCTTTGTGAGACCTTACCGTGACCATATCCTGTTATTGCTAAGTCTATGCAAGACCTTACATAGGCTTTAGACAGGCCTTAGTCAGGCATTAACCAGGCCTTAGTCAGACTGCTAGGCCATACATAGGCCTTAGCCAGGCTTTGCTAAGATTTAACTAGGCCTTAACTTTGCCATGCTTTGCTAAGCCTTAACTAGGCATTAGTCAGGATTTACTAGGCCTTGCTAGGCCTTAGCCACGCTTTGTTAGGCCTTAGCCATGCTTTACTAGGCCTTATATACGCATTAACCACGCTTTGCTAAGCCTTACATAGGCCTTACCTATGTCTTAGCCAGGCTTTGCTAAGCCTCACCTAAGCCCTAACCAAACTTTGCAAGACATTACCTAAGCATTAGCCAGGCTTGCCTAGGCCACACTTAGGCTTTACCTAGACCACAGCTAGGTTTTGTTAAGCCTTACCTAGGCCTTAGGTATGCATTGCTAACCCTTTGGTAGACTAAGCTAGACATTGCCTAAGTCTTAGCCAGGCTTTAGTAAGCCTCACATTGACCTTACCTAGGCCTTAGCCATCCGTTGATAGACTTTATCTAGGCCTTAGCTATGCTTTGCTAGACATTGCCTAGGCCTTAACTAGATTTTTCTAGGTCTGACCTAGACCCTACCGTGGCCTTAGTCAGGCTTTATAAGACATTACCTGGGCCGTAGCCAGGCTTTGCTAAGCCTTACAAAGGCCTTACGTAGGCCATGGGCAGGCTTTTCTAAACCCTATATAGACCTCACCTCGGTCGTAACCTGGCTTTGCTAGGTCGTTGCCATGCCTTAGCCAGGCTTTTCTAGGCCTTATATAGGCTTTGATAGGCTTTACCTAGGCCTTAGCCATAGTTTTCTAGACATTGCCTAGGCCGAAGCCAGACTTTATACGCCTTAACTAGGCCTTATCCAGGTTTAGCTAAAACATTACCTGGGCCTTAAGCAAGCTTGATCTAGGCCTTAGCCAGGCTTTGGTAAGCTTTAACTATGCTTTACCCAGGCATTGGGCAGACTTTCTCAGACATTACCTAGGCATAATCCAGGCTTTGATAAATTTTACCTAGGCCTAAGCTCGTCTTTGCTAGACTTAAGCCACCATTTAGCTAGGCTTTGCTAAGCCTTAGTCAGGCCGGCCATACGCAGGCCTTAGCCAAGCTTTGTTAGGCCTAACCTAGGCCTTAGCCAGGCTTTGCCAAGCATTAACTAGGTCTTAGCCACACTTTCCTAGACCGTACCGGGGCTTTAGCAAAGCTTTGCAAGACATTACATAGGCCTTAGCCAGACTTTTCTAAGCCTTACCTAGGCATTGATGGACTAGGCTTTGCTAGACCATAGCCAGGCCTTACATAGGCCTTATCCATGCTTTGCTAGACATTGCATTGGCCTTAGCTAGACTTTGCTAGGTCTTAGCCAGGCTTTGGTAAGCTTTAACTATGCTTTACGCAGGCATTGGGAAGACTTTCTGAGACATTACCTAGGCATAATCCAGGCTTTGATAAATTTTACATAGGCCTTAGCTAGACTTTGCTAGGTATTATCTAGGCCCTACCTTGGCCTTAGTCGGGCTTTATCAGGAATTACCTATGTGTTAGCCAAGCTTTACTAGGCCTTACCTGGGCCTTAGCCAAGCTTTGAAAGACATTACCTAGGCCGTGGCCAGGCTTTGCTAAGCCTTACCTAGAACATACCTAGGTCGTAACCTGGCTTTGCTAGGCCGTTGCCAAGCCTTAGCTAGGCTTTGCTAGATCTTACATAGGCTTTGATAGACTTTACTTAGACCTTAGCCATGGTTTGCTAGACATTGCCTAGGCTGTAGCCATGCTTTTTAGGTCTTGTCTAGGCCTTAGCCAGGTTTTTCTAGGCATTACCTATGCCTTAAACAAGCTTTACTAGGCCTTAGCCAAGCTTTGCAAGACATTACTTAGACCATAGCCAGGCTTCGGTAAGCCTTAACTATGCCACACGCAGGCATTGGCCAGACTTTCTTACCTAGGCATAAGCCAGGCTTTGATAAACTTTACCTAGGTTTTAGCCAGGCTGTGCTAAGCCTTACCTAGGCATTAATGGATTTAGCTATGCTTGGCTAGGCCTTAGTCCGGCCTTACCTAGGCCTTATCCAGGTTGTGTTAGTCCTTAGCCAGACTTAACTAAGCCTTACATAGGCCTTATCCACGTTTTGCTAGTCCTTGGCCAAAGTTTGCAAGACCTTACCCACGCCTTATTCAGGCCATATGAAGGCCTTATCTAGACATTACCTAAGTCTTAGCCAGGCTTTAGTAAGTCTTACATTGGCCTTACTTAGTCCTTAGCTAGACTTTGCTAGGCCTTACTTAGGCTTAGCGAGGCTTTGATAGACTTTAGCTAGCCCTTAGCCATGCTTTGCTAGACATTGCCTAGGCATTAGTCAGACTTTGCTAGGTCTTGCCTAGGCTCTACCTTGGCCTGAGTCCGAATTTGGCATGCCTTACACAGGCGTTAGCCAAGCCTTGCTAGGACTTACATGGACCTTAGCCAAGCTTTGCATCACATTACCTAGGCCGTATACTAAGCCTTAAAAAGGTCTTGCCTAGGCCTTAGCCAGGCTTTGCTGAGCCTAATCTAGAGCATACCTAGGTCGTAACCTGGATTTTGCTATGCCGTTGCCATGCCTTAGCTAGGCTTTACTAAACCGTACATAGGCCTTAGAAAGGCCTTATTCAGGCCTTAGTTAGGCTTTGATAGACTTTACCTAGGCCTTAGCCATGGTTTGCTAGACATTGCCTAGGCCGTAGCCAGGCTTTTTTTATGCTTTATCCAGGCTTTGCTAAGCCTTACCTAGGCCTTAACAAAGCCTTTCTAGGCCTTACCTGCGAATTAGCCAAGATTTGCATGGCATTTCCTAGGTCTTAGCCAGGCTTTGGTAAGCTTAACTATGCGTTACGCAGGCATTGGCCATACTTTCTCTGACCTTACCTGGGCATAAGCCAGGCTTTGATAGACGTTACCTATGCCTTAGCTAGGCTTTGTTAGGCTTAAGCCGCACCTTAGCTAGGCTTTGCTAGGCCTTAGTCACGCCATACCTAGGCCTTAGCCAGGCTTTTCTAAGCCTTACTTAGGCATTGGCCAGACATTGTAATACATTACCTAGGCCTATGTCAGGCTTTGCTGGACTTAGATAGGCTTTGCTATGGCTTAGTCAGGCCTTAACTAGGCCATAACCAGACTGTGCTATACCTTCGCTAGGCTTTACTAAGCCTTACATAGGTCTTAGCCACGCTTTGCGAGGCCTTACCTAGGTCTTAGCCAGATTTTGGTTGGCCTTAGACAGGCCTTAGGCATATGTTTCTAAGCTTTACCTAAGCCTTAGTGAAGCTTTGCAAGCTTTTATCTAGGCCTTAGCTAAGCCTCACTTACGCCTTACCTCTGTCTTAGCAGGCTTTACTAGGCCTTACCTAGGCCTTAGCCATGCTTTGCTAGACTTTACCTAGGCTTTACCCAGGTTTTGCTAGACATTGCCTGACGCGTGTGTCAATGCGTGAGTGTGAGCGTGTGTGAATTACTCACTGATGTATTCATAATTGTCAATAAATAAACTCTGATAATATGTGCTTTATCATTACAATTATCATCATCATTATCATCACAGCCAAGATTATCACCATCGTCATCAGTATCATCATCATTGTCGTTACAACTAAGATTATTATCATCGCTAGTAGTAGTACAGAGGGTCGCCGGCAGCTATTGTTATTCAAATGAGCTCTTGACCTATTTAAATACTGTGTTCTGATTGGTTGATTTGACTGAGTGGGTGGAGTCTTCTAAATGAGCGGGTGACTGCTGGACACTATTGTTCTAAATGAGCGGGTGGACGCTATTGTTCGTGCAGGTATCCCCTCTAAATGTCCGGCTATATGCTATTGTCTGTTATGACATTGATTAATGTGTTTTTAAATAGGCTAAGGTGGTTAAGGCAGTCATTTAAAAAAAATCAGATGTCAGTCATTTAATTATTAAATTTTCAAAATTGTTATGGAAATGGTGTCAACCATCGGCATCGTTGACGAATAATGACGTCCCTTTGTAGCGTTTAACGTATTAATTAGGTGGCCCCTCGTAGTTAAAAAGTTGAATATTTTGAAACTATTTAATTAATAAATGTTCAAAAATATGAATAAAATGTGTTCCCAGTCATTTAACTTTCAAAACATCAGAGCATTACACGGGTAATAGGTAAACTTATCGATGTTGTATAATATTATATAGATAATAATCATGTATCCATCGTATTTAATGAGATTCTTCAAAGTGGCAGTCATTTAGTTATACAATTTTCAAAAATATGAACAAAATGTGTTCCCAGTCATTTAATTTTCAAAAAATCAGAGCGAAGTACAGTGTTACATGGGTAATAGGTAAAATTATCGATGTTGTATGATATTATATAGATAATAATCATGTATATATCGTATTTAAGGAGATTCTTTAAAGTGGCAGTCATTTAATTATTAAATTTTCAAAAATATGAACAAAATGTGTTCCCAGTCATTTAATTTTCAAAAAAATCAGACACAGACACAGTCATTTTTCCTAGTTGTATTACCTTTTTATGGAAACCACGCTGCTGAATGCTGTTGAATGGGGTTTTTCATAAAATACAGATTTCATATCACAGACTATAAAATACATTTATTATACTGCATGAGAGCGCATCGGTAATCTGCATGAATGATAGCGGACAGACGGTAATTTAGAACAATAGCGCACAGCGACCACTTTTGACGGGTCAGAATGTGGGCTTGTGTATGCATGTGTGAAGAGAGGGGGGGGGAGTGTTTGTGGGTAAAAACATTATTAGATTTTTTTTTTTTTTAACAGATAAAGAGTTCTCTTTCAAATGATTTGTGGATCCTGAAAAGGGCCGTGTTTTGAGATAGGTCTCAGTCTTCCCAGCTCCACATAGGCCTGGTTGCAAGTTTGGTAACAAACTGTGCCATGTTTGCTTTTTGTATATCAGTCGGAGTATCTATGATTACAGGACACCCATGTGGATACTGTTTGATCCGTAATAGACAATAGCACTCCTTGCACGTGTATGCCATCTCTATAGGTTCTGTTTTCTTGATCATACCCTCTTGTGATTCGACCGGCGGCAAATGGTGTCGCGGATGTCAATGGAACACCAACGACATCGCACATACCCAGTGTCTGATCTGTCAAAGTTTGTACTGCTAGCCATTTTAGCTGAATGTACATGAACATTTACATTTATACTACAACGCTCTACTACAAAAAATAGAAGGAATAACACGTGTCGACCAATCAAAAATTGTTGCGTACTGGCCTCCATATAATGACACATACATGCATTAATCATAGATGTTTCTTTGCATGACACGCATCGCTGAGGCAAAAATATTGGATATGTTCGCTTTCACGTGTTAGACGGAATGGATCAGTTTGTTAAATGGTTAACATGCATAAAATCTGCACGTGTTAAAAAAGTGTCCAGCAAAAATATGTTTTCTCCGGCAACCTCGTTATTGCACATAATGCGTGCCTATGATTTGCTTTTAATCCTTCAATTTGTATGCAAACGCGTTAACCTTCATCTAAAACCCTCAAACATGAAACTAAGTGGCTTCCTACCAGTCATTTAATTTTCAAAAAAATCAGAGCGAAGTACAGCATTATGCGTGTAATATATAGGTAAACTAAGCGATGTTGTATAATATTATAGAGATAATAATCATGTATCTATCATATTTAAAGAGATTCTTTAAAGTGACAGTCATTTAATTATTACATTTTCATAATTGTTATGGAAATGAGTTGGTGTCGAACAATGTCCACCATCGTCATCGTTGACAAATAATGACGAGCACCCTTGTAGCATTTAACGTATTAATTAGGTGGGCACTGCGCCCCTCCCCCCTCGTGGTTGTAGTAAGAAGTATTTTGAAACTAAGCGGAATTGTGGCTTCCTATGTCGCATTGAGCAGTGCTTTTTTTAAGTGTTTATGTGAATGATGGCACCCGCATGAACAATAGCACTCAGCGCTCACTTATGAATTGTTCATGCAGGTCATTAGACCCTATCTCGATCAAACAGGATTTAGAACAATAGCATCAAGCGATCACCTGCATGAACAATAGCGCACATACGTACATTTTTAACAATAGCGCAAACCACATATGAACAATAGTGCACAGCCATCACGAGTTCTGATTTGTGCTGGTTGTGTGTGACGTCATGGTTTAGGCGTGACACCGATGTAATATGTGATACTGCTAGTTATGTTTTAAAAAAATTCAAATAGCGAAACATGTTTAAACTCAGCGAAATATGGTATTCAACGACAATTCACGAATATTGACTTATGTATGATTAAGCAATAGTTGTATGAATGTGCTTTTGCGTGAGCATGTGTTTTACATCAAGGAGTTATTATTCAATGCACAGATGTGAAAACACTAGGCATAATGCGAATCACTGTAAACTTTCATCTAATTTGATTAATACGATGGATACAATTTTACCATTTGTAATTCACAATTCATTAATTTGGTCATGAATATAATAAAAGTACACGTACTATTTTGTTTATCGCGTTACCAGCTGAAAGTTGCCTTTATTCTTTATGAATAAATTTGCACAAGTTCACACACTATAATACTCGGCATACGACATCGTTCGCGCATACTTTGCTTAACATGGATAGCAATATTACAATCGCATCGGCCTCGCGGCCGGTTGGTAATGCACACGAATTATCGAATATAATTGGTATTGAATTTGGGGAGAGGCGGTGTTCTGTGTCACCTGTTTACCTAGGAATATCATGGGACAAGTATCACGATTCAGCTCACTGCCAAGTATGTGGTAGAGGTGGGTGTACCTGTACCTACGCAGTCGGCCGCGAGTCCGATTCCGTATGTGTAGGGCACTCATTTCTCTCCCCAATCATACAGTCAAACAAAATACCATCATTAGGCCCTTTCTTAAGGGCCGTTAAACTAATATCATGGTTATACATGCACACCCCTCCTTACGCATGTACATACGCATGCGTACCCCCCCCCCCTGCTTGCCCCTGAATGTATGTGCCCCTGTGTGTACGTACCCCTATGCGTGTGTGCATGCGTGTCCATGTGTGTGTATGTGCCACTGTGTGTTCATACCTCTATGCGAGTGTGCATGTGTGTGGGTGGGTGTGCCCCATTGTGCATGCGTATCCATGTATGCACCCCTGTGCGCGTGTGTGTGCGCATGCCACACGTGTGTACATGTGTGCACCATATGCAATATCTATACAGACTATATTATATCCACCTAATATCATTATTCATATATCTAGTATTTATCTCATGTATTTAAGGAGATATAGCATATTAAAAGATAGTCGTAGTAAATATTTAGTATAAAATGGGTGATCCATATTCTACAGGTTTCTATTTTTTAAATATACCCATAATTTAGTTTACTCGTCTGGTAAACCTCTCGTCTGGTACGATGCAAACCAATTACCGTAGCCAATACCTATTTAAAATATTAGCAATGCGGTACTTGTTCTATCATTTTCTAGCACTATTTGGAAACATTAGCGCTTGAATGACTGGCAGGTATCGAGGTTAATAAAAGATTAATGCGAGTAAAGCACTGCAGGTCTTTTAAAAATTGTAAAATCTTTTTACGGAGCGTGCGTAACAGAGTTCATTCACGAGCTATCCCGCGTGCGCTAGCCATGCATAACTTTTACTATTTAATAATCCTACCATTGAATATTTGAAACTAATTTGCCATGTCGCTGCCATATGCGCGTGTGTGTGCATGTGTGATGTGAGGATAGGTAGCTAGGTATGTCTTTTACTCATCATACCGTTGAATATTTTGTAAATAATTTGTAAATAATTTGTCATGGCGTTGGCGCCATATAAACGTGTGAGTTCGTACGCGCATGTGTGCTGTGAGGAAGACCAGTGACCGATGACCAGTGCATAGAAATACATAAGTAAGATTTGGTGGCCCTTGAAAAAGGGCCTGATGTTGTTTTGTGATGTTTACCCATTGCGTGTGCATTGATATAACTTTCTAGCTTCACGACACCATTTGCATTCGCAACACTCATCTCTCAACTGGTACTGCATATGAATTAATTTATTAAGATTACATTCATTCGGTTCCTTAAGGTATTCGACCCTACGGTTCCAAATTTCGGTAGTAATAATATTTACTGGCTGTCATACTGCTACATCATTATATCTATTCTACTCGATACACCCGCAATGTATCGGAGTTGAATACCTCGTACGCCAATGGTCGCATCGAAATGTAGCCATTCTTAAAGTCAAAGAATGAATGCCCCGTTATTACAATTTTCCGCTATTTATAAACTTTCTTTGGGTTCATAACGGTTCATGTCAATAAATGTTTTCTGTAAGCAAAGGTTCAAAATCAGCTTGCGCAATGCACGTGATTGAAGTGTTGAAGTCGCTAATGGGATTATTATGCAACATACGCGTGCCTATGTTATGGCCTATGTTATGGCTCTGTCTGCTTTAGCACGTGTCGAAATTAATTGTGTTCAATCGGGTAAAAATCAGCTGCCACTTATGCACACACACACACACGTACGCACGCACGCACGCACGCACGCACGCACACACGCGCGCGCACGCACGCACGCACGCACGCACGCACGCACGCACGCACACATGAAGCATAGTGTCAGACAGATGGACACGCTGCAAAATGTCTAAACACTTTTGATCAAAACGATATTATTATTTGTAGTATAGAAAACTGGATCTGTTGCATGACTTTGCATACGTGTTATGTTACCACAAGCGCCTTATAAGATTCATTTAGAATCATGAACAACTGAACATCGTAATCGTATAAAAATGTAATGTTAAAATGTATAAACTATATTTCAGCATGGTGGACGAACAACGACAACACATTATTTCGGGCATTTCGGATACCGAGACCGGTGCCTCCAGTTATCCCTATACATATACCGAGGTACATACATAGACCGCTGGTGTATGTACCTGCGTGGTGCTTGCCACCGATCCATTGGTGGAGTCATGGTTGATAATTGACATTAGGTGACAGACATACAGGCCGCGTGATAGACTGATGGACATGGGCCGCATTGGTAACCGGTTCCGATCTCGAAATGAGACAATGTAGCACGGACCGACCAGACAGGTACTGACCGTTCCAGCAAAGCTGGGTACGGAACGGCCACTCCGGATTCGCTCCAAGCATGCCCCACCCCCTGGGTAGGATAGTATGCGTACATAAGCCCTATGGGAGAGGTTTCTCATAAAAAATCGGCTAAGTCCGATAAAATGCGTGGTGCACATGCGCGCGCACACGTCAGAGCTTCCCTGACAACACGTATCGGAATTGGAAGCGAGTGCATGCCTATAGTGTACCGAGTAGGTACTCGTAAATGTTTATAGGTTATCCGTTCTCGTTGTTCTTGGTAGCGATTAGGACCAGAATTAAAAGAGCTTTCAAAAACTGTAAACCATTTTAAAATTGGCCCAGAAATGGCTGAGTTATCGTCGAAGCTCCCCGCTAAATAATACTTAGAATATGGCTATAACGTCATAGTCGCGTGTATATATTAAACTAAATACAGAGATCTGTGTACACGTGGTCGCTACGTCACTAGCATACCAGCACGCTGATTGGCTGGCGCTCGGCCGCTGATTCGTTGAGGCACCCAGCTATGACGTCACAGCGAGTATAACGGGGTGAAAAATCGAGGATCAGGAGCATCGTCAGCATGGAGACCAACCTGCCGAGAACTGACTGGAGGTGCGGACTAGACGAGTGGACTCACCTGCGGAAACAAACAGATACAGCACATCCCCCGTGGTTAATTGCGGCTTTCAGCTCACCCACACGTAAAAGCAGTTCTCGGACTTTCCGTGTTACGCAATTTTGGATGCTCTTGGATGGCCATCCGGGAGCAAAATAATTAATTAAAGTGATGATTCCCGCATTCGAACATTTCTAAAGGGAACACCTGTGGAAAGGGCCCTTGCAGCCCAGGATGTAATCCTACACGATGTAGAGCTACGGTGGTTCTTGGTGGACAACTCGCCAGATCTGCCAACCACGCTGAAAAGTGGACACTAAATTCCGCGCTGCATGTCGTGTGTGTTTTGATTAACTTTTGGACCACAGTCTGGTGGACTTTGCTAGGTGCGCTGCAAGAGGTATGCGACTCATCCCGTACCGTGTGCCAAGTTATGTATCTGCTTCACATTATTATACCATCCTCTCTGTTAACGGGCAACCTTTAACTTTACTACTTCCATTGCTGGACGGAGAACTTTCTCACTTCTGCATAAATTATGATTTAGTTATAGAGACTATCTAATAGATGCTACTTCACTGCTCTGTTTCACTGTCATGAGTATGCACCGTATCTACCCTGCCTGGAGGAGTCAGCTTGCGGAGCCAACCTGCGGAGACCAGCTGCGGAAATCGCCTGTGGAAATCTCTCCAGCTCCAGAGAACGTGTCAACTCGTGCTACGAATATGTTAGCGCCTCAATTTCAGTAACATAGTAGCCTGTTCCATACTGACGACTATTAGGTACTCAAGTAACTATACTATTGTACATCTAATTATTATTTCCGTATATGGCACTGGTGAGTAATAGGTGCCTTAGTGGTCTTAGAACCACAATTTAAAATTTCATTATTACTGTTAATATTCTCCTTATTTACTGTAGGTGCTTTAATTAACCGCACCAGTTAGGTCTTTCAACCTGATATGTACTACCTCATTAATTCATATTTAAATTGTCATTGCTCCTTGCATTGGTTAGTTGTATATGGCAGGTAGCCATTCCGTTGATATGTTTTGTTTAATTATAGAAAACTTAGACCACAGTATGCTAGGAAATACTAAACAGCAACATTTATATCTGCATCACTTATTCCTACCATCATCAATTTTACACTGAGGTCGCTGACCGTGCTCTAAATGTTTGAGCCCGGCATGTTACTGACTAAACCTTACTATTTAGCTCAATAGGATAGGCTAAAGTGGTTAGGGACAATCTCTTCGTTAGGAAACATATAGTGTATGCCTCTTTTCCGGTTGTTGCAATAATGTAGTCCCGCACTCCGGCAAGGGTTTGTAAAATTGGCCAAATACCTATAAGGCCTCGTATATATCAAGTTATTTCTCTTTCCAGGATCCACTAGCCACATGGCTCTTAACATCCCATCAGCCCGTTGATCTGATCCGACCCTGGGAAACTATCAGAGGTTTCCGAGCGGTGATGGTTACAGAACTGATTTACATACATCTCCCCCCACCCCCCCACCCCCCACCCCACCCCCCCCCCCCCGTATCCTCGGATACTTGTTAGCTAGATAACCCCGCCAACAAAGGAAAGCACTGCAAAAACATATAGTTATAAATGTGAGTTTGATAAGCTTATTTACCAGCCAGCAGTGGATATCTGGGCACATTGGAACTTAATCTTAATGACTGGTCAACAGTTAGATCCGTAAGAAGCGGTGATGGACAAGACGTGCATCTCCATCCAACTCGTCAGAGTGTCTGGAATGGATCTTGGAATTTGCCATGCCCTCATGGGAAGGACGCTCGCGATGGATATTCGCCTCTCTATATCTGCCTTAAAGGATATGTCAGTGATCAAACTTGCTTATGCGAAATGTAGCCATTGTCCAGGTGGTGTTTTATGTGGTTGCGGAGCAAGGAAGCCGGATTTTCATCAAATTCAGATGCGTTGTGATGTAACATGTACGCATGCTGTCGGTGGAGGTAGATGCTCTTTCAAAGCGACCTACGGGAAGCTAGGCGTCTGCGCCCATTGAACAGCTGTATCTAATGATAGGTAAGAATCCCTGCCACTTGCGGCCAAAGCTAATTTTCGTTTCTAACACTTAATTGGTAGGTTATACTGTTGCAGAAGGCCCGCATAAATAAAGCTGCATCTACCAATACAGCATCTTGGAACTACATAAGATGGTGACGTGGGAATTCTTTGGAAATCTCTCGTTCCGCCTTCACGTAAACCAGTACACATCACGATAATTATGGCTTCATTAGGATTTTTCAGCACTTAGCATTTTCTGATGAACAAAGGAGTGGCCCTTTTTGCCAACTCTTTTCCTCCACCTCGGCGTTGAAAGCATTTTCCTGTGATGGGGGCACACGTGGGGCACTTGCCTCTTGCAACAGC
Organism: Chaetoderma sp. LZ-2023a; assembly: GCA_034401795.1. NCBI lineage: Eukaryota > Metazoa > Mollusca > Caudofoveata > Chaetodermatida > Chaetodermatidae > Chaetoderma > Chaetoderma sp. LZ-2023a. The sequence goes on from CM067369.1 coordinate 4,221,825, forward strand.
GAGAATTCCTGTGACGGAGGCCCGCATGAGACACCTTGCTCTCGCCCCATCATGAAATATTCAGTGACGGAGGCCCCTGCGAGGCACTTTCCTCCCACAGCAACATTGTTCTCTCTGTGTATGTTATGGGTATAATAACTTATATTAAGTTACTCAGTGATCTCCTATGCGGATGCTTCTCTTGCGGTGATACCTCTGCGGATTCAAGGATGTGTGTTTTACCTCCGGCAACACCACGCAGAAAGGACACCAGCTAGCTCTATATTGTGTATTATTGTGCTCATTTTACTGTCAAATGATTCATCTTGTTTGTATAGTACTTATTTATATTTCTAGTATATTATTCTAATTGTTCGATTCTCTAAATTAGTATGGATAGACACACCGGTGACACAAACTGTTGGGACGACACCATGTGGTTCAATCTCAGCGGAAATGGTTGCACAGCCCCACTTGAACATCAGTGTTCCACCGGCTCTAGAAGTCTGTTTTGTACACCGCAGAGGGACGTCATACAGGATCTGCAACCCCGAGATCCGCAGCTAAGCAGCCATCCTGGTCAGCATGCACTTGCGGTGCGATGGGCGGATATTTAACAGTGGATCAGCACGTACCCCCATAAGCTACAAGTGGTGCCCGATGTGGGGATCGAACGAGAAGTGAACCCACACCTACACTCACCAACCGCGAGTTTCAGTCTCCTACATCTGACAGCCCCCATTCCTTCGATTTAGAGGTAGCATCATATGATGGACGTCCTGCTCACGTGCTGGCCGACAATGCCACAAATTTAAATGGTGCGGAACAACCAGCACCACCTCAACATGAGTTCTCACCGATCAACAAGGGGCATTCCGCGATGCCTCGCAGGTGGGAACTCAATACATCACCTTATCAGATCTCCGCGATAGGCTACCACCATCTACGCCAGATCACGGATGACCACGTCAAAGACCCTTATGGGGCCAACTACCACCTTCACGACCATTATGTTCACCTACATCATCAATGGGTGATCAGTAGCCGGATACTCATGTACCATATCCCGTATCACCTCCTTTTCGTGCATCATCTCCTTATTATTCACCAGGACCACATTACGAACTGGAGGGTACGGCTACACCACTCCAGCAATACATCAGACAACGTACACGCCACGCACATCATTCACGTCAGTCACCTGCACCACCTTCTTATGAGGAATATGTCTCACAGCATCAGGAACGTCCGCATCATCTACACAACATGCCTCCACCAGTCTATAGACCTACACCTATCTATGGACCCGCATCAGGGTGGTATTCGGCAGAACCAATGTACCATGCAGCACATCATCACAGAGAATCGCCTTCACGAACGCATCAGCACCGTCAGGGACATCGACGAGCAACACCACCACCACGACCACCATCACCACCTACATGCCAACCGACATCCGCATTCTCAGCAGTTTCGCCAGCACCACCACCAGATTTTGTGCCAATTACTTCTCCACGAGGACATGGCCGAATCATTCTTCCCCTAGAATTTAGCGAGGAGACTGCTTGGGCTAATTACAAAGTTCAACTCGAAATCATAAGTAGGACAAACAAGTGGAGTAATCAACAGATGGGAGAGTATTTAGCCGGAAAGTTGTCCGGAAAAGCTTTACAAGTTCTGGCAGACTTAGGCACAGATTACACACCATCTTACACTGAACTAGAGAATGCGTTGTCGGATTTGGCGACACCACCCTCAGAGAAACAAGTCAGCTTCAACTGAAGAATCTACGTCAACGCTCGGAGGAAACATTGCTGGAATTAGTGTGTCATATCCATCGCCTTGTTACCCACGCATGCTCCAGCACAAATATTGAAGGTGTAACATATCTACATCTCGACACTTTTATAGACGTGTTGAGTGAAGAGCCCATCCTCAAAGAAAAACTGTTTCTCACAGAACACGGCAGCCTTCAACAACTTACGGCTACCGCAGTTCGGATCAAGAACTTCTTGGAGCAGGAGAAAAATAATCACCGCCAACTGCATCCAATTAATGAAATGAATCATGTTAATGTCGCAACTACAACAGAATCAACTACTCCATCCCTAAGCGCCACCAACAATGAACAACACACACAATCAGAAAACCCTGGTCAAAATCATGCATCTAGAGGGAGAGGGCGTGGCCAATCCCATCGTGGAGGCCACAACAGCGCTCAAGGCCGTGGGAACCAGCACAACAATAACAATAGACAAAACATGCATGAAAGGTTAGAAGAGATAACTAAACAGATCTCAGCACTCACCAATCTCATGACAACACTCAGCACCACCATCGCAACACAAATCCACCACTAGACCGCAATCAACCACACCTCGTTACATCTGTCAATAGATCCACACACCAACATTGGCGACTGTTGAGGTGGCTGCGCTGATTGGTCGAGAGTTATGATGTCATCACCAATAATTTTTAATTTGGACACGTCCCCTAACACTTTCACAGGTCCATCAAGCAGCATTACCACGAGTCAGTATCTCAACACCTCGAACAATAGTGGGCTCTGAGGTAGCTGCTCTGATTGACGACAAAGGGTCACGTGACTTACATCATCGTCGATAGCTTGTTTGATCGATTGACGAATCAATCAATCAATCAGATGATCGATTGATTGGTCACATGCTTGATAGACCAATCAATGAACTGCTAGACTACCTGAGCAAACAAATCAACTTATCGATTGATTGGTTTATAAGATATTTGACTTTTTGATTAAACAATTGATTGGATAATTATTTGATGGATTGATGGATCAATCAATGATCCATTGGCAGATTGATTGGTTGAATCAACCAATCGACTAATCAATCTATTAATCAACTGAGAGATTGATTGATTGGTTGATCGATTGCTCGATCAGGTTTGATTGATTGATTAAGATTGATTGATTAATTAATTAGGCTTGATTAGCGTTGATCAGGATTGATTAATTGATTGATTGATTCGCTTTGATTGATTGATTGGCTTTGATTGATTAGTTTAATTGCTTGATTTTGTGATAGATTGATCAGGTTTGGTTGATTGATTGATTGATTGGCTGATTTACTGATTGATTGATTGATTGATTGGTTGCGTGGTAGGTTGCGTGGATGGATGGGTGGGTGAGTGGGTGCGAGAGTGTGTGACTGTGTTATTGTGCGTGCGTGCGTTGGTTGATTGATTGATCAGGTTTGATTGATTAATTGATCACTTTTGATTGATTGGTTTATTGATCAGGTTTGATTGATTGATTGATTGATCAGGTTTAATTGATTGATTGATCAGGTTTGATTGATTGATTGATTGATCAGGATTTGATTGTTTGATCAGGTTTGATTGATTGATTGATCAGGATTGATAGATTGATCAGGTTTGATTGATTGATTGCTTGATTGATTGCTTGATTGATTGATTGATCGGTTGATTTGATGATTGATTGATTGGTTGGTTGGTTGGTTGGATTGATTGATTGATTGATTGAGTGAGTCAGTGATTGGTTGGTTGGTTGGTTGATTGATTGATTGATGGATTGATTAGTTGTTTGATTGGTTTAATTGGTTTGATTGATTTGATTAATTTCATTGATTTGATTGATTGATTATTTTTAGCAATGGAGGTCTGATTAACTTTCTAATTTTTTTCATGTCTGTAGTTCTTTGGCCGCCCTATCAACCTGATTTGATTGATTGATTAGGTTTGAATGATTGATTGATTGATCAGGTTTGATTGATTGATTGATCAGGTTTGATTGATTGACTAATCATGTTTGATTGATTGACTGATCAGGTTTGAATGATTGCTCAGGTTTCATTGAATCATTGATTGATTGATCAGGTTTGATTGATTGATTGATTGATTGATCAGGTTTGATTGATTGATTGATTCATCAGGTTTGATTGATTGATCAGATTTGATTGATTTATTGATCAGGTTTGATTGATTGATTGATTGATCAGGTTTGATTGATTGATTGATCAAGTTTGATTGATTGATTGATTTATTGATTGATTGATTGATTGATTGATCTATCGGTTGATTTGATTGATTGATTGATTGATTGATTGATTGATTCAGACAGTATGGCGCCATAAATACGCCTGTAAACGGAATTCCATTAAGATTTACGGAAAGCAGACCTCCATTGCTAAAAATAATGACGATAGAACTTTCTAATATTTTGCATGTCGATAGTTCTTTGGGAGCCCTATCAAGCTCTCTGGTCTAAAATCTGGGGTAATGACCGGTTTAGACGGAATGGCGCCATAAATACGCCTGTGAACGGAATTCCATTAAGATTTTCGGTAATCAGACCTCCATTGCTAAAAATAATGGAGATAGAACTTTCTACTTTTTTGCATGTTGATAGTTCTTTGTGAGCGCTATCAACCTGTTTCGTCTAAAAATCTGGGGTAATGCCCGGTTTAGACAGAATGGCGCCATAAATACGCCTGTGAACGGAATTCCATTAAGATTTATGGTAAGCAGACCTCCATTGCTAAAAATAATGGTGATAGAACTTTCTAATTTTTTGCATGTCGATAGTTCGTTTGGAGCCCTATCGGCGTGTTTGATCTAAAATCGGGGGGGTGGGGGTAATGGCTGATTCAGACAGTATGCCGCCATAAATACGCCTATGAACGGAATTCCATAAGATTTACGGTAATCAGACCTCCATTGCTAAAAATAATGGAGATAGAACTTTCTAATTTTTTGCATGTCGGTAGTTCGTTCGGAGCCCTATCGGCGTGTTTGATCTAAAATCTGGGGTAATGGCTGATTCAGACAGTATGGCGCCATAAATACGCCTGTGAACGGAATTCCATTAAGATTTACGGTAATCAGACCTCCATTGCTAAAAATAATGGAGATAAAAATCTGGGGTAATGGCCCATTCAGACAGCATAACCAGCATAACGCCTTATATATGCAATTGCGGGCGATTTTTCATGTTTTTCACTACTCTTTTGCTCGCTACAATATTATTTCCGTGATTTTCTTTTCAAATTATGGCCCGAATGTAGCCTCTTCATATTACTAAACATCAAACGTGCAAACAATCCCGTGGTCGTCCGACCAGCGCGAGACTTACACCGTTTCTATTACCAACGTGAAAAACCCGAATGTTTCGAATGTGAATAAGGAACTGTGTTCAAACGACTGCAAGCAATGCTGTCGACGTCGACGACCTGACGGATGTCGAGACGGTAGCGCTCGGGGGGGGGGGGGGGAGGGGGGGGGGGCTTATTTAGCACACCAGATCGATATAGCAACCCCCTTGGCTATTCTGAAGGATGTGTTCGATGTAGTCAACCGTAACGAACTCGATTCCTCCAGCATTAGCCAAGCGCTAACCGTCGAACAAGAGTTTATGGCGCCTCCATTAAACCTACTGGATGGTATAGTAAACCCTCATGATATCCGTCCAGATGATCTTCCGTGCCGCGTGCTGCAAGCATTAACTACCCTGCAAGAAATCATACGAATGGAGATGACCTCTGCCGATTACTCGGAGTACTACGATCACGTAGAAATGTTTACGAGTCAATCCGAATGAAAGCGAGTATAGGCTTTTGTTTTGTTCGGTCTGGGCCCGTGTCTGAGTGGGCGGGTGGGCGGCTGGGTGGGTTGGGTATGCGTGGATGTTGTGTTGGGTTTCCGAATGTCTGATGATTTTTGGTTGGATGGGCTGGTGATGGTCCGGTGCCGGGTATTGCTGATTGTTACTGGTGTTGGGGTTGGTGTTGCGGGGTGTGTGTGTGGGGGGGGGGAATGCTGCAGGTGTAGCGTTTTGGGTAGGGTGGGTTTGCGCGTGTGGTGGCGTCGGGGTTGTCGGTTACGGTAGGCTTATGACCGTGAAAAATCTTGTCTAGAAATATTTAATTTATTGGTGTGTAGGGTAGGCTTATGAGCGTGAAAAAACCATGTCTAGGAATATAAGATTTATTGGCAGGTAGGGTAGGATTATGGCCGTGAATAGAAAAATGATAATAATAATAATAATAATAATAAATATTTTAAAAACTTGTCCAGAAATATGAAATTTAATCTGTTTTATCCTTTTTTGTTTTGCAGTATCACGAACTTGCTGTTAATTTACGTGGTCGACGATGGCGAGTCGAGTGACATTCGCTCCGTCATCACCACTGCTGCTACGACGACGGCTATGATGAAGACGACATCGATTCGGGCTTCAGGGGAATTGAACCCTGGAGCCACTATAGCTGTCTCGAGGAATAAAAAGGCTGCGCGGGGTCCAGAGCCTTCGAAGTTAAACGATGACGGAGTGAATGATTCAGGCGAGGTATTGAGTGAAACTGATTTAAATATCTGTGGAAATCTTGGCAGATGTTTATAATTTTTATAGCTTTGAAGAGCAAAATATCTCCCAAGATCTTCACACGATGCATTGCAATGGAATATATTATTTTAATGCATGGTCTAAGCGATACTGAACTCTCAACCACGGTTCACCATTATCAACCTGTAACCTCCCCCATTACGGCCCCGCAACACCATCAACCCCCAAATTCCCTGCCAAACTCTAAATTCTCAAATATTCCTGTAAGATTTTGGAGACCGTTCCAGTCTCTGATCTCCAACAGCGCTAATGCTACATACCCCCATCACACCCACTAGTTAACTCAAAAACGCCCCATCCCGCCGTTACCAAAGCACCCCAGCAGATACCAACACGCATCACACCCTAGCCAACCCACACCAGGTAGCTACCAAACCCCGTCATACCATAGCCAACTTGAACACCCCCCATCCCAACACTACTAACCCAACACAAGCAGCTACCATCCCCAACCCCGCCTCTAACAACTCTGTTAGCGCTCCCTATACACCCGTTAAGAAATCCAGTAAAAATAAGTACAAGAATTGCAAGAATAAATCGGCTCAAGCCTGCAGAGTTAATTTATTTGAAAATAATCATGATACGGATATGGAAGCTAATATGATCGGGGGACGGGTTAGTGCTGTAGAGGGTGCAAATTCTGTGGGTGCGGGTGGTGACAGACATTCTGATGACGTTGTAACCGCTGTGCCTAGACCCGACATGACCGACATCGATGATATGTACGATATAACTCTCGCACCTTTCAGTCCATGCGTTTTAACATTACAGAAAATGCTTACTCTGTCAACTTTAATCCAGACGCCATTATAACCGAGAATTTGGTTGAAGTTTCGGTGCACATGCACTCTATATCCGAGAGAATATTAGTGCTTTACGCTAGCGTGAATGCATCGAATCAAGATTACAGCAGGGTCACGATAAATCACGCCGCTCCAAACACACCAATCGATATGGACTTTGCCCAAGTCTGAGATTTGACAGCTAGATAAATAACGAGCACAATTTCTGAAGTGAGTCAAACTCAGAGACATATGTCTCGATGGGGACTTTTCTATGGAGATTTTTCACGTAGAAATGCCTAGTGGATCGGGGTGGAATAGCAATCTTGCCAAATTATATCTCGATGATTTGGAGGTCGAAGCCACGCTGAAAAGAAGCAGTATCACTGTTAGTAATCTAGATAATATGTGTATGGCCGGATGTATAGTGATCGGGTTATGTTATCTAGATTCAGTAGCACTGAAGGCTGAATGTATGCAGATTAGAAGGCCTGCTAAACTCCTAGTTGGAGGAGGTTTAGGTGATAATCGTCATCAACCTATGAAAGCTCGAGAACTACACACTCAGGCTGGTGTGTCTCCTGACGTAACTTGCGGACCCGATGCTTGGAATGAATTCTCTAAGACTGTATAGCAAGGCCGAGAATAAATCCCACACAGACCCCCCTTGCGGGTTGGTCTGTTGTTTTATTAACCACTATAAAAACATACTTACCGTTCAATCACTACTTGCTAAATCAATTATCTGCATTTTGCTCTCAGAATAAGATTTTTATGCCTGCATACACACCTTCCCATGCCTAATCCTATTACTATGGACCCTCAACCAGGCTATTGGTTGAGTCCCATCTCCAGCCTACCATCAGGTATAGACTGGCACCAGTCTATGCTCACCTCATAGTGACGCTTGTCGCTAAGCGCGCTTGCGCATGCGCATTAGAGCCCGAATAGGAAACAGATTCACTTTTCTAAATTTAAGTGCAAAATATTTAACGTCTGATTCTCAAATCTTACCACGTGGGGTGGCTGAGGCCGGGTCGTAGTAATTGAATGGTAAGTATGTTTTTATAATGGTTAATAAAACAACAGACCAACCTGCAAGGGGGGTCTGTGGGGGTTGTTATTACACCACAAAAACATCCATTACCGTTCAATCACTACTTGCTAAACCCGTAGATTTGGGCAGTGCCCCATGTCAACATAAGGTGGGAGGAGATTAGAGAATCAATAAACAAGTGTAAAAATCAAACCAATCTTATCCAAATGTTAATAACATAACATAATAGTGCATATAACTCAATCACACCGTGATTTAACAAATAAGGATAACTAGAACTTAAAGAAATAAATAAAAACGAAAGAAGACTCTCACCATTCTTTACAGACGCACAGTCCTAACGAAAATGGTGGGAAGTGCTGGGTATATGGTCTTCGGCTTTTTTAGTTAAAATCGTAATATTACGAAGGTAGGAGGCTGCTGCACTCTGGTCTTTAAGATAAAATGATGTAAAAGTAGATTCGGATTTCCAGCCTGCCACCTGCATGACCTCATCTAAAGATGAACTGGCAAAAAGAGCGAAAGAAGTAGACATGCCCCTAACGTCATGGGCTTTAATATGGGTGAGATTAATTTGATCCGGAGAAGCTATTTCGTAGCAAAGCTTAATCGTCTCACAAAGCCATCTGGCAATCGTAGCTTTCTATACCGGCTTGGATAACTCTTCCACATAGGAAACCCATAAATAGGAAGGATCGGCTTTTTTAAAATCGGTTCGCTGTTTATAAGTTCTTAAAGCCCTAACCGGACACCAAAATTTGGTGAAGGCGAAAAAGACGACAAAGATTTTAAAATAATAGGACTAGCAGGAAAACGGTTAGACTGAGTTTTAGATAAAAAGTCCCTTCTTGGATATAAAACCAAACCGTCACCTGAAACTATAAATCTATCCCTTTCTGCGGAAAGAGCATGAATCTCTGAACGTCTTCTAGCAGAGGCAGCAGCAACAAGAAAAGCCGCTTTAAGAGTTAAAAGCTTAAGACTGATAGAAGAAATGGGTTCAAAATGGCGACCTGCCAAAACTTGAAGAACCAAAGCCAAATTCCAGGAAGGTAAAGGCTTAGTAGTCGGAGGACGAATATTACCTAGACCTCTAATAAAGCTATTAAGAGTCTTAGTATCCTTGACATCGGCATTCAGAAGAAAAGGGAGGAAAGATGCAAGAGAAAATCTATATCCCCTGACCGTATTAGCAGACAAATGTAAAGAGTCAAACAGATAAGATAAAAAAAATCTAAAACTTGTGGTATAGAAACCGAATCGGGCATGAAACCTTGGTCTGAACACCATTTACCAAAAATTTTAAGATGACCCTTGTAAACTCGACGGGTCGATTCCCTTCTGGCAGAGTCAATAATTTCCTGAGATCTTGAAGAAACCTTATCCTGGATGCTTTCAGACTCGAGATTCTCCAAATGCACAGATTGAAGATTTCTGGATTTGGATGTACACAACGACCTCTTACTTGAGATAGAAGGTCCTGGGATACTGGAAGAAGACGAGGAAAGTCTACCAGACGATCTAGAAGGTCTACAAACCAAATCCTCTTGGGCCAAAAGGGAGCTATCAGAAGAATCTCGCAAACTTGGTCCTTGACCTTGTTCAACACTAATGGGATCAGAATAGTAGGAGGGAAGGCATAAGCGAACATCCCTGCCCAGGACTGAGACAGGGCATCTACCGCCAGGGATTGACCATCTGGAAAAGGAGACATGTAAGAGGAGATCTAGGCATTCAGAGAGGTCGCGAACAGATCTACTAGAGGACGATCCATAAGATTGAAAATCGCTCTGACAACCGACTTCTTTAACTGCCACTCTGTGTGGGCGAACTTGCTGGGACGTGACAGTTGAGCCGCCAGAAATTTCAGACTGCCTGGGACATGTGAGGACACTAGAAAAATCTGCCTCTTGTGGCACCACAAGAGAAGATTCCACACTTCTAGACAAAGGAGAGACGACCTTGTACCTCCCTGCCTGTTGATATAAGATACCACTGTCGAATTGTCCGACCGAATTGAGACTTTGAGGCCTATCACCAGATCTGACCAAGAAAGGAGAGCCTTCTTGACAGCCCACAACCCCAGAATGTTGATGTGGGCTAACGACTCCTCCAGGGACCAAAGGCCGGAAACTGACAGGGAGTCCCAGACTGCTCCCCAACCCTCCTGAGAAGCATCTGTAAATATAATTGCCTGAGGATGGGGCTTTACCAGTGGAACACCCATCAGAAGCAGAGAACGGTCTTTCCAAAAATCTAGATGAGGGATCAAATGTTCTCTGATGGGAATCTGATGGTAGATAGAGTGGACTGACTGCTTCCAAAGGGACATTAAATACATCTGGAAGGGTCTCCTCATCAGCGCCGCCCAAGGAACCACCTTCTCTACGCTGACCATCAGACCTATTACTCTTAAAAGGAATCTTGCTCTTACCACTGGAGAAGAAGCGAGGATTTCCATTGCCACTGATAAAGCCTCTATCCTTGGATCTGAGGGGAAGACTAGGCCCCGGGCCAGGTTGAAAGAAATGCCTAGATGAGTAAAGATTTGTGAAGGAACTAGGCTTGATTTCTCTAGATTTAAAATCCACCCTAGATTGCAAGCCAGACTGCAAACCTCTGGAAGAATACCTTCGAGAATTGAGGAAGACCTTGCTTTTACCAACCAGTCGTCTATATAAACATGAAGATGGATAGAACGACGGTGTACAATTCCTGCCATGGCTGAAACTATATGGGTAAAAAGGAAGGGAGCCGTGGTCAGGCCGAAGGGCATGGCGTGGAACTGCCACACACGATCCTTGTAGGCAAACCTCAGGAACTTTCTGAAGACAAGGTGAATAAGAACATGGAAGTAAGCGTCCTTTAGATCTATGGAAGACGTCCACATTCCCTGATCCAGACTGGAAATGATCTGGGAAACCGTCTCCATCTTGAATTTTGGGGTGAGAATCATCAGATTGAACTTTTTCAGGTTTATGATTGGACGCCAACCTCCTGTTTTCTTTGGAACTAAAAAGACGATCGAGTAGTTGCCCGGGTCTACTCGCCAATGGGGAACTTCCTCTATAGCCCTCTTTACAATCATGGAATCCAACTCCTCTTCCAAAGCCACCACTTTCTCCAGATTGGAGGGAACCGGAGTCCAAACTGGGAAAAGGGAGAGAAGAGGAGGATGACGGATCCATGATGGAGCATAACCCCAACGTATCTGAGATACTATCCAGGAGTCCTGAACGAGGGCTTGCCATTTCTCCCAAAACAGAGAAAGGCGCCCTCCTACTGGCACGTTGGGAAAACAGCACTGGACTGCTTGCTCCAAAGGGAGAGGAATAAGGGGAGGACTGGGAGAAAGAAGAGAGAAAGTTGGACCTACCCGGGAATTGTCCAAACCTTCAAACTCTCTTCCCTTGAAACCCTCTAAAAGAAAACCGTCCTCTGGATCTGGAAGCACGGCGAGAAGGGGTCTGACCCCCCCCCCCTCGCCCAAGACGAAGGAGACTGCCTCCCTACAGACCTCGGACGATGGGAGGAAATGGAATCGAACCGATCCTCCTCCAAAGATCGATCCCGACGATCAGACGAAGACAAATTAGAGTTATGAAAGACCCTAGAAGGATAAGCTCCAAACTGATCAGGTTTGAGACTCTTTCTTCTAGGGGAAAAATTAGGGCTTCTAACAGAAGAGACATCTCTTTTCAAGGAAGATTTGGAAAACGAAATCTGAGCTTGAAGCTCCCTAGAGGCCTTCAAGCGCTCAGATTCCGCCCTAATTATATTAAGAGCTGACTCTCCAAAAAGATCAGTAGCGAAAGGGGACGCAACCACAAGATTCTGTTTCAACACACCAGAAATCCTAACCTCAGAGAGTTTCCTAGACCGGCGTTTGGAAGTAATATACCCCCAAAGACTTACAAACAGAGTTAAGTGAACCACGGGACAAATCAGCCAAAGAACGAAAGACAGCCAAAGGAATTTGTTCACCCCGTTCTTCAGCCTTGAGAACGGCCTCAGACAGCAGAGCAAGATAATTAGAGGACTTAATCTGAGACCTACAAACAGACCCCCATTTGAACAGATCAGTAGAAAAATCAGACTTAGAAGCATTCTTCAACTGAGACGAAAGAACCTCCCAAGCAGGACCAGAAAGAGACTGAGTAGAAGCAACCTTCAAAAAGTCCTCCTTAGGAATTTGAACAGGCGAGTCATACTTGGAAACAAGAGAAAATTCAGAGTTAAACGTGTCATTAACGAAGAAATCTAGCATGTCAACCCCTAAATTGTCAATAGGAAGAACTTGAGGAGAAGATGAAGAAGGATCAGCAGTAGAAAGAGCGGATCCGAAAGAAGGAGGATCCAAAGCGAATTCCTCCTTAAGAGGAAGAGAAAGAGAAGAAGAAATCCATCGGTGAGGCACGGACCAGTCTTCCGAAGAGGCTCTAACTGAGCAAAACCTCTTCAGATCCCTGGCCCTGACTGACTTAGGAGCAGAAGGAAGAGAAGAAGGAAGAGGAGGAGGAGAAGAAGAGGAAATAAGAATTGAGGAGTCTCCTGATACTAAAGAATCACCTGCCCTAGAAAAACAGGAGAGGAAGGTCTACTGACCGAATCATGAAAGGAGGAAACAAGAGAGGAGGAAAAAGAATCTCTAGCCAGATCCTGACCAGCAGATGAAGAAGGAATAACTAAGGAACTAGCCGAAAATCTCGAAAGAATAGATAAACGAGCAGAAACAAAAGAACAATCTAATGAAGAATCTCTAGCCACGGAAAACAAAGAAAAATCTAACCCTGAATCGACAATTTGAAATTCCAGCTCAGGAGACAGAACCACAGAAACAATCGGATCAAGATGATCAAAAGATGGAGAAGAAGCAACTGAGGAAGGAGGAGAAGAAGCTGATTGAGAAGAAGCAAAAGAACGATCCAACTGATCATGAGAGGAAGAAGAAGAATGAAGAGCAGAAGGAAGACGAGAGAAACCCGGAGGAGGAGGAAGGGAAAATTTAAAAAGAGGAGAAGAGTTAGAAACATGAGAAGAGGAGAAGTCTTTCGACGAGAGAGAAGAAGAGGAAAAGGAAGAAGACCTAGAAAAAACTGGATCAACAACAGCATCACGAAAGGAAGGAGTAGAATGAGAAGATAAATCAACATCAATGACCTTGGAAGGAAGGAATGTTTCATAGTTAGAAGCTACAGAATCCTGAGAAAACCTTTGAGAAATTTCTGGAACAGAATCAAAGCTCCTATCATCCAAAAACCTAGATGGACCTAGAGAATTTTGCTCCCTCGCTAAACCGGAAGCTGCCTACCAACCGGAAACGGAAATGGGAAGTCTATCCAGGTCTGGACGACCCGGAAGTACACCTCTAAGACCGGAAGCGGAAGTGTACTGACTAGCGCCCAAACCGGAAACAGAAACCCCTCTACCGGAATTCGAAAAATAAAAGGAGTCCTCAGACTCCGGATATCCGGAATGGCCGGAAGCGCTAATAGAACCGGAAACGGAAGTAAGTACCAGATCTCTAGGACCCGGATGTCCTACATAAACGGAGGACAGACCGGAAGTGGACGGAACGGAAGTGGTAACCGGATCTTGCCGACCTGGATTACCAACTAAACCGGAAGTCCTACCGGAAACGGAAGCCACAGAAGAAGGAACCGGATCTTGAAGACCTGGATGTCTTGCTAGACCAGAAGTCCAGATGGAAAAAGACTGAGATGCGGAAAACGGAAGTAAACCTGAGTCCAAAGGACCCGAGTCCACTACAACGGAACCGGAACTAGCAAGACTAGGGATCAAACTCTTAGAAACGGGCGGTCTAGACACAACCTTAACGACCGGAACCACCGTAAAACTGGCATTAGCATATGGTCTGGCCTTATGGACGTCGGCTTCAGCCGACGCTACCACTGCTTGAGGGTTATGCCCGTCACCCTCAAGTCTTATGTGGATTTTATCCGGTGCACTGCTCGAGCACACCTTCAAGAGCTTGGATGCTCTTGACTTCTGCTTTGGTGAAACTGAAACCTGCCTAGAGGTTAGAGGGACCGGCTTCCCCCATTTGCGGGAATGCCCGCTAGCCTTCGGGCTATCCTCCGAACTCGAAGAAATGTCTTGATTCTTGGCCTCCTTAATAGCAGAAGATATACGCTCATCGAGAAATTTAGTCAGCACCGAGGCAAAAGATTCAAACCTCGCAAAAAGCGCCATCATGGCATCAGAATTTCCCGACGAGTTTCCCCCCTCCGTTGCTACCGATAAAGGAACAGAAGATTGAGCAAAGGAAACAGCCTTTGCCTTGCTAGCAACTGAGGAAGGGGAAGGACGACCAGAGAGCAGTGATTGTTTGACAGACAAATCGTTTAAAAAAGCTTTCGATACCGAAACCGGCCACCCTTTACAAATTCCACACATAGAATTGGGTGTACAGGATGTACACTTCGCACAGACGTGCCCGGCGAAATCGATAGAGTGATGACGATCACATTTTGAAGATGAGCATTTTTTCTTATCTGACAATTTCACGGACTCCTAAAAACGAAAAAACGTAACAATGAAGCATAACGCTCAAAATCGTAAGCAATAGACACAATAAATTCAGTTCCTAATGGCGGGAAAGTTCAAATCATTAAAACAAAACCCTTCTGACAAGAAACTTTCAAGGGATATTTTATGATAATCCTTATAATGCACTAGAAATAACTTCGTTACAGGCTCTAGAAGTGGACTGGACATTATTAATGATGATGATGAAGTAAGGATAGGCATAATAATCAAGATACCACGAAGCGAAACGATCTTTCACGAAAACCGGTAATATATAAAATTCGTCTATAAGATACCATATAAACACAAATATACTTCCTAGACGTAACTTAGGGAGGATTGACTTCATATTGGGCATATTTCCGAGATATAAAGTCAAAAGGTATTACTGACACAGCTCAAAACACAAAAACTTATACAAATATTTTTTAGCAACTATTCTGCATGCAGAATAATTGAAAAGTGAATCTGTTTCCTATTCGGGCTCTAATGCGCATGTGCAAGCGCGCTTAGCGACAAGCGTCACTATGAGGTGAGTATAGACTGGTGCCAGTCTATACCTGATGGTAGGCTGGAGATGGGACTCAACCAATAGCCTGGTTGAGGGTCCATAGTAATAGGATTAGGCATGGGGAGGTGTGTATGCAGGCATAAAAATCTTATTCTGATAGCAAAATGCAGATAATTGATTTAGCAAGTAGTGATTGAACGGTAATGGATGTTTTTGTGGTGTAATAACAACCTGTGTATACAGGGGTGCGGATAATTGCATTCAAATTCTGCCCATATATCTGTATAATGATCATTACGCATACCTAACCAGTGTTAAGGCCTTGAATGGTCGTGGTTACTACTGCAACGATTGCAACATAGCGTATGTGCAACACGATTAACACTCTTGCATTAAATGCTGTCGTTTATGTCAAGGGGCTCCACCCTGCACGCAAATCGATAATCGCTATTGTGAAGCTTGTAGTAGATGGTTTAGGAGCGAGGGCTGCTACAACAATCACGTCAATTATGGAATGGTGGCTATGCGCAAGGCCTGCGGAGACTGTGGCAAACTTCTAGATATTGATTTTCATTCTAAACATCATTGCGGGTAGGGGTAATGTCCTAGTTGCATAACGGAAGTTAATTTACGGGACCACATTTGTTAAATGCAGAGTTATAATGAAGAGCACGTGAG
Source organism: Chaetoderma sp. LZ-2023a (assembly GCA_034401795.1). Lineage (NCBI taxonomy): Eukaryota > Metazoa > Mollusca > Caudofoveata > Chaetodermatida > Chaetodermatidae > Chaetoderma > Chaetoderma sp. LZ-2023a. The sequence goes on from CM067369.1 coordinate 4,237,781, forward strand.
CTTAGCGGTGAAGTGCTAGGCACGTGACCCGATAAGGACTTATCGTCCATCCCTCAATGTTTCGTCTTTTATGATTTTGAAATGAATCAAGTGGCAAAGCATCATGAGGTTTATATATGTCATCACTCAGATAGCTTGCTCCATATGCATTAGCAAACTTCACGACGAGCATTGCAGGGAATGTGATGGACATCGAAGAGAGGGTGTCTTCGAAGGCACTAATGCTCTAACTGCTTTCATGCAATGGTTATTAGCTACGAAATCTGAGCGTAAGGGTACACATAAGACTAATGTTCTACTTTTTCAGGACTACATCGCCTAGCTCACAACAGTCATGGTTTTGACTTGCATCTAGTGATGGAGTGGCTCTTTAGAAACACAGAGCTTAAACCGTTCAACGTAATAATGAATGGTGATAAAGTGGTGTATTTGAATGTTGGCGACATGCATTTTAAGGCCAGTCTAGCGTTTCTTCCATTTCAACAGCGTCAACTACCTACAATATTCAATCTACCTAGCAAGAAAGGATTTTTTCCATATCTCCTAGATGGTAAGGTATACTTTGATTGCGTAGGAGCGTACCCAGCAATTGATGCTTATGGCGCGGACAGTATGTTGGTGTCGGCGTGTAAAGAATTTAGCTCGTGATATAATGCATTTAAAGATGGCGTTTTCAATTTTAGAGATACCATGAAACTTTACTGTAGGTCTGACATAAATATTCTATGGATAGCTTGTGGTAAGTTTCGTGAAATGTTCATCCGTGAAACTGGAATACCGCCTTTTGTATCCATCTATGACGTTATCGTCATTATCTAATAAGGTGTTTATGGCTAACTATTTAAGTGAGCATAAGCTAGTAGCTTCGCCTGTTATGGGGTATGTTAACCTATGTAACAAGAAATGTTACTCCGTAGAAGCGTGTAAGTGACTAGATTACCTGGCTCATTTTAAGAACGTATTCATTAAACACGCTGGTAAGGGTGGTGAACCCAAAGCATTTGACTGATCACTGGATGAGTACTTTGATTACTCCGACTGTTACATGCACCTGTGTCCAAAATGGCTGCCTAGAAAGCATATGACTACAGTCATTTTTTATCCTGATTTAACTTTAGAAGAAATGTATCAGAAGGTGCTTTCTAAATCTAGCGAGCTTAGACATATGGGTTTGAAGGTAGTCGAAATGTGGGGGTTGTGATTTTGCATCACCAGGCCACAGCCCATGAGTATATGGCATACGTGGATATCACTTCACTATATCCTTACATTTGTAAGACCTGCTAGTACGCGCTAGGCGAACCGGGAGTAATCATTAGAGATTCTAAGCCAGTAGAGGAGCTAGTATCTTACCTCAGCCTGATAAAGTGTATCTGTTTGCCTCCTAAAGATTTATTCTTTCCTGTCCTCTCGTGCAGATGTAACAAACGTGTGTTCTTTGCATTGTGTAGTAAATGTGTTCACGATTTGCAGAGTATTGTATGTGCTCATAGCGATAGCGAGCATTCTCTACATGTTGTATGGCCATCTGTGGTGTGGATGGAGGTGGCCCGTAGCAGGTACCGTATCTTAGAGTTTATTGAGATATGGCACTATGAAGAGCCTACTGATACGCTTTTCAAGGGATACATCAATAACTTTTTGAAAATTAAACAAGAAGCATCGGGGTATCCCGAGGATGCAGTCACCGATGCGCAGAAAGACGCATATGTTCTGGAATATTTTGAATGTGAAGGGATTAAATTAGATAAATCTTTGATCAGTCAAAATAAGGGGCTTAGAACCCTGGCAAAACAGGTGCTGAATTCTTTGTGGGGTTATTTCGCCCTCAACCCATACCCTAAGCACGAAGACATTGATTCGTATAGCGCCATGTTGAAGTTGCTGACGGATAGAATGATTTCTGTCAAAGATATCCATGTGTGCAATGACAGCACTCACTTAATGCGCTATCACGAGTTGAACCAATTCGTGCCAGTGGATAATCGCACCAATGTCATGATCGCTGCATTTGTCATGAGTCATGCCAGGGTTCATTTGTTACGAAGTGTAGTAGCAGTAGGCTCGAGTTGCATTTATCACGATACAGATTCTATTGTATACGTTCAAAAACGTGATAAACCTCACCTACTCTCTGTTGACCATGACAGACTCGGTTATTTCACGGACGAAGTTCCTTCCTGCAGTAAAATAACAGAGTTTGTCAGCACTGGCCCGAAGAGTTATGCATACAGACAGCTAGATGGACAGACAGGGGATATCAAGATTGTCTGCAAAATTAAGGGCTTAACTTTGAATTACTGGAATAGTGGGTTAGGATTTGATACTCTGTCACGGTCAACGATCATAATCTCGAAACGTTCGCTCAGTATCCTAATACTATCATTAGGAATAAAGATCATAGACTTTTGAGTAAGGATACTGAGAAACGTTTCGGATTTACTTAAAAAACCATATAATCTTTAACGACTATCATACTAAACCATATGGCTTTCAGGGTATCCCTAGGATCTAATTTTACGATAGCCTGGGGTTGGGATCGAAAAGTTGAGGTGGGGTTTTCATATCGGACTAGATCGGGAGGGGTGTCGAGCGTAACCTGGGGGTATGCAGATTTGAGCGTGAGCGAATGGGAAAAACGTTCGGGTGGGGTGGGGAAACAGTTGGGGCTGGTTGAGCTGTCACTTTTGTATGCTTTATGATACACTAAACGGTAAGATAGAAGATTACTAGCATACCCTTCATCGAGGGGGAGTAAGTCATCTTCTTTATTATCGGTTAGATATGTGCAGAGGGCGATACTTAGTTATAGGATAGGTGGTGGGGTTGGAGTGGTTGAGATGCCACGTTTGTATAATGTATGATGTATAATGCGTTAACCCATAATGTAGAAGATTACTAGCATACCGTTCATCGACGGGGAGTACTTTCTTATTATCGGTTATGTGTGCGTGCGTGTGAGTGTGTGTGTGTGTGAGTGCGTGTGCGTGTGCCTGTGCCTGTGTAAAACCATTATTTAGCCTATTTAAAATAAACCCTACACCCCACACCCCCTCCCCCATGCTTTGAAAGTCAATATCTCCAAACCCTCACACCGTACAAATCCCTGAGCTATCTGTTAGGGGTTCAGTATCGCTTAGATTATTTTCAAATTTATTTAAGTAATAGCTCTAAAATCAGTTTCGCGTAATATCATACTCACATCATTCTCTATGTCGTTTGCTTAACTTTACAGGTCGCTGGATCCTGCTCGAAAACATTTGTAAATTTAATATTTCAATTAAATTATTGTTTTATTTCGTTTTTTATATTTTTCATTTATTCGTATGTATATTTTTATTATCTGTATATTTAACGGCTGTATATTTTATTAAACTTACTTTTTTTTATTTTAAGCTTTATTTTATTAAAAATGTGAAATGTAAAATGACTCGTATTGAAAAAAATACTCTGAAAGAACCATCGCCTATAACCCATCCACCCCGTAAGTCAACTTAGACTGGAATTTTTTCCAGATATTGCGCAGCCGCTTGAGGCCCGTTAAAAATGTAATAAGGATTTAGTATTAATCTAACACGATTGAAAATTGATTCGCTGAACTTTGTATGACTCTGACGATCGCTACACGCGGTCCGAGTTGTTTTAAAGCTCGACTAGTTAATTTTAATCTGTCTGATTAATAACTAACCGATTGTCCTTATGCGATACATCGACCCCTGTACATTGCCATGGCTAAAAACGCCAAGGTTCAGAAGTTTAATGATCAATTCGTTAGACTAACGGAGGCGTCTTCCACAATTGTCCGTACTCTATAGCTTGACCATTTAGAATTAATCTCCTATGATTGAATTGAGTGCCCAGAGTCAGAAAAAGTCATGTCCAGACATGCAACCCATCAATCATTCTTAATTACCCTGTCATTAACCATTGTCAATCATTACGTGAATTACCCTTAAGCTCGCCTCATTGGATGCCAGGAGGCACATGATTTAACGAGGAAGCGTGGCTTCACGCTCGAACGAGTTCCCAGAGTCAGGAAAAGATGAGCGCATCAATCATCATTAATTACCCTGTCATTAACCCTTGTCAATCATTACGCTAATTACCATTAAGCTCACCTCATTGGATGACAGGAGGCACATGATTTAATGGTGGGGAGGGGCTTATGGGCACCCTCTACATCTAAAATCCAATCAGAACTGGAGGAGATAGGGTCGCCTTTTTCACACATTTTCAAAAGGTCATGAGATCAAAAGAAAAAAGGTGATAATGATGCAATGATGAGTACTGTTTCAATAAGTGCCACTCTGATGTCAATAACTGCAGAGCCCATAGGGACATTTGTAGATTGATTTCGTTCTCGGGAGTGAAGAAATACTGAATATCGACACAGGGATAACAGCCAGATATCGACACAAGAATATTACCCTCTAATTGATACAGATACTTTATTCCCTCTTTTGGCGCTAGCACGATGTACCTGTGTCTCAAACTCGGGTATCATATGCAGTAACTCTCTGAATGCATGTATGCTAAAAATACACAGTGCGTGGTAGGATAACTGCCTGAATGGAAGTGACGGGGATCAATAAACAAGTGTTCATTAACTTTCAACACCCTGGCCCAAATTTCCCAAATTACATCAGTAGTGGGAATACTGGTTGCATTGAGTGGTGGCAACAGCGGTAGACATTTCAGTGTATTGCTAAGGATGACAAGATGCATATTTATAGATAGACAGAGTCGAGAACCATCCAGGAACAAACATGTTCAAACACATTCTAGCTTGTCTACATTCCACACCACTCTCCCTCCCCCATGTACTAGGATTGAACTTCCCACTGTCTCTTCAGGCAGGAACAAACATGTCTGAGCATGTTATAACTCATCTATATTCCACACCACCCATCCTCCCAACCACCACAACACGCTCACCACCTACCACCCACACCACCCGTCCTCCCAACCACCACAACACGCTCAGCACCCACCCCAAACCTATGTGGTTGTATTGACCTTCCCATTTTATCTTCAACCAGGAAAACCTGTTACTGAACATGTTATAACGTTGCTGCATTCTACATCACCCATTCTCCTGACTCCAGTCCATGTGTTTGGATCGACCTGCCCATTGTCTCTTCACCCAGGCACAATAGAACTATGTACTTAAGAGTCGATCATCTACATATAGATTAAATGTTAAAGCTTTCAGCGCTTAGGTGTGATCTTCATTCAGCAACAAGAGACCTACATACCCTTCACACTGTCTCTTCATTCAGGGACAAAAGATTTACATACTGAATGCTTTTAGTCACTGCGCACACCCCTCACCCCCTCCCACCCCCTCCCCACCCCCACCCCGCCACCACCACCACCCCAACCCACCCCACCCCAACCCCACCCAAACCCCATCATCCATATATTTTCTAAACTGCATGTCAATATCTATAATGAGACTTCTGGATTCAAACCAGTATCTTAAGACACATCTCATAATAGATGTTCAAATTGTAGATTTCTGGTAGCTCATATGAGGATTGTTTGGGACGAGGTCGACCATTTGGACTGATCATCCACCTGTCAACTGATGCATCCTTTCCCTCGTGGGAGCCAACATCCAAATATCATACCACCACTATACATCGAATGTAGATATGTTTTTTAATGTATTGTGAATTATTATGAAATGAACCAATGCTTTAATGGGAATGAGATCATATCAAAATAATACAGGACTGTTGTTTAAGTATCAAGCAATCAAGCAAGGAACAATGATTAATTAACATAAATCTACCTTGACATGGGAATCGCCTAAGTAACGGAGGTAGCCTCTTGAGCATGTCCTATAAATATGTAAAAAAAACAAGTGATTGTATCGAAACAATGGCACTTCAAATGCCGTAGTTCAAGTATTAAGTACTCAAGCAAAGGTCATTGATTAATTAAAATGCAGATTCAGAATTAATGCGATCTGCTTTGTTGTTTGAACCAGAATACAATCAAGGATTGACATCCAATATGGCCAGATGGTCAGGGTTCATGACTAACAGGTGACACTGGACTTTATCAAGATAAGTGCATTTAATTTCCGCAAGGATGGGTAGGTGGGTGGTCAGGCGCACCAATGACAGTTAGAAAATGACATGAGAATACTAATTTAGAAAATAACACAGTGAAAGTAGTATGGCTATGCAGGTACATAGTTATGAACAAGGAGTTACATAATTAAAGTAAATAAATGAGATGGAAGAATAATGATGAATATTGTAAGGTACTAGTTTGAAGCAGTATAGCGTCATTCTGTTATGGAATCCGATCATTAGAAATATAATTATTAAATGATTTGTTTGGAACTAGGTTGTGTAAAGGTGCACTGATCTAGTGATTCGCCTGGCACTACTTTCGCAGGTGTGGTGTAATGCGGACATCAAATAGTATATTTAATGGAGATTGTTGAGACAATCTTCACTACTTCATTTGAGTCAAAAGCCAAACGAATCATCACATGGGTGCCTCTGTTAGACTAGACGACATCAGGTTAACTTAGTTAAATTGGGTAAACATTTATACCAAGTACTTATTGTAAGCAATTTCGCTTTTGTTTGTGTTTGATTTTCTGATGGTCAGATACAATAGATACAGGCCCGGGTGATCATTAAAAATATTGCATATTTTACGATCAGTCTTGCAAGGCAAGTGATCACCTCCTTGCTATCATATATTAACATCAGATGCTGTCTCAGCAATAAATAGGTCCAGCTAGTATATTTTAGTGACACCAACAAATCGCAATGCTCCAATAATAGCCATAAATTTACACTGGCATTGCTAGAGTCAAGATTCGTGATACAGCAACTTAGACAACTAGTAGTACAACTTTATTTTGATTAAAAGCAGACAGACATTTTTCTTTAACAAAACTATGGCAGAAGAAATGGTCCAAAAAAAAGGCAGCAGAGGACTGGAAGACATGAACCAATGAGGACAGGGAAGAGCACATGCTTGACAAGCATGTGCGCGCCATCAGACAATGTGATGCAACAGGCCAAAGCAGGTAACCTGGTGTACATCGTGTCCTGGACAGCAACAGGGCAACTACGGGAGGAGTCATTTTTAAAAGGAAAAAATCTGGAAGAAGTAACATGGGACCAGCTGCGTGGACACATAGTCATGTATTTTGTATCAGCTAAAGAAACAGAGACTGAAGTGCAAAGTTAAGAACCTGCACCAAGGGACAGACGAGAACATTAGCATGTTTAATAGATGATTCAAGAACTTGGCACAGACGGCATATGCCAAAAATTCTGATAGCGAAAGGATTGTCTTTCAGTCATATGTGAGGGCATCAAAAAACGATGTCTAGCACATAGCATTGTATTCAAGTGTAAGAGTATGATCGGTGACGTAATTCATTATACAGAGAATCAAGGCAATTGTAGTGATTTACTTGATGCAAGGGAACTCACATGAACAGACGAAGAGCTGATGGAGATCGACATTGTTAACAACGAAAGCAATGCGTGGCAAACAGCAATAGCAGAGATAAACAAAACATTGAAGGGGCAAAGTCAGGCAATAGGTAAATTATATAGCGTAATGTAAAATGGACAGACACAGCTGCACCAGGTCAACCCAAGTCTTGCATTGTCGAAATGAGATCCGCCGATTTGTTTCAAATGCGGAAAAGTAGGACATTTTAAGTGGTGCTAATAATTTTGACACCACTTGTCCCAATAAAGCGTATGGTGCCCACTGGTACCCACCCTCTCATTTGTCAGAGGGCATATAGAATTCCATTGATGAAAACGAACATTGTAAAAAATCAAATTCGCAAAATGCAGGAGTAATTAGGCCGCCATCCACCCCGTGGGTGTCGCCTATAAGCCTGGTTCCCAAGAAAGACATACGATTTTGTGGCGACTATCGTACATTGTATTCTGTATGGCGCAAGGATTCCTACCCTCTACCGAACATATCTGACATCATTGATTCAATGCAGGGCACAATGTTCTTTTCTAAGATGGACTTGAAGTCTGGCTATTGGCAAATACCCAATGCCAGACAAGAGATCGAGAAAACAGCTTTCATGTGTACAGGTTTGTAGGAATGGACCCAAATGCCATTCGGGTATTGTAATTCTGGCGCAATATTCCAACGCGCCATGAACAAGATTTTTCAGGAATATGTTGGAAAATTTATGCATGTTTTGTCGATGATGTAGCAGTATACTCGAAACCCCCCGAGGAGCATGCTCACCATCTGCGACTCATGCAGAAGGTACAAGAATACAATCTACAGTTGAAGAGGAAGAAGTGTGATTTTGCAAGCAAGGCAATTGACTTGCTAGGATACCTACCATATATCCAGACATGAAATAGCTCCCGATTCCCAGAAAATCGTGGTAATTCATGACATGACACCTCCCAAGGATGTCAGTGAAATTTGAAGCTTTCTAGGAGCAACAGGCTACTATAGATCCTGCATAAGAAATTTTGCAGAGGTGGCCAAACCCTTGATAGAATTGACCAAGAAATATAAGAGAGTTGAATGAGGGCTAGATGAACAGCTAGCCTTTGACAACTTGAAAAGCTTACTGTGTAGCGAGACGGTGCCCACATATCCCGTTTCTGATGGTCAGATACAATAGATACAGGCCTGGGTGATGATTAAAAATATTGCATATTTTACGATCAGTCTTGCAAGGCAAGCGGTCACCTTCTTGCCATCATATATTATCGTCAGATGCTGTCGCAGCAGTAAATAGGTCCAAGTAGTATATTTTAGTGACACCAATAAATGGTACGGCTCCAATAATATCCAGATATTTACAAAATGTCTTGCATAGCAATTGCATATTATTAAATTCACTCAGGGGTTTTCTTCTTCTTTCTTATTCTTCGTCAAAACGTTTTCAATGCATTTCCTCCTACAGTTTTTATCTGATCAACTCCAAACTTGGTAAACTTCTGTTACCCAGCCTGGAATCATGTGCTTGCACTTTTATTTTGGATTTGACTAAGTCCAGCCACCTTTGCGTGGGCAAAAATGTCTGATAGGAAATATATGGTGGCTTTCAGTATTAATCTTTAAGGTGTGACTTGACTTAAAGTTTTGATCGGATCGCTACCATATTTGGTCAGATATTAGCTGTATTGACCTGAAGATGTCTACCCATGTAAAAGGTGACCTTTACCTTTGACCGCCATTGCATTGAATATGGCCTCATAGGGGATGAATGATGATTTTCAGGATGGATCTTTGAACTGCGACTACACCTAGAGTCTTGATTGGATAACTACCATTCGCAGTCAGGATGTTACCATTGGGGGGTGAACCTTTTTTTCAAAAGTGGTGCCAGGGGGAACATTTTGGTCAAAAATATCAGTCGTTTTTGGCAGAAATGCCAGTTTCCTGGGGTTTTTTATGAATTGAATTCAGGATAACAAACCGTGAAAATTTTGTTTTCAAAATGGCAGCTGAAATTTATTTTGCTCAGATCAACCTGAAACTTGGTGATCTTATAGGTCCTACATGGCTCAATCCAATTGTTTTCGAGAAATCTGCTTTTCCGTGCCACATATGCCTATAGTACACCTATGGGAGCAATATTTAAACAGTGTTTTCTCATAGTTTTATTTCGATTCTCTTCAAACCTGTTATCATGGTAGAAGAGACCTCATACTGTGTCTTAATGGCCAAGCATCACAGATTTACAGTTACTTCAGTAAGTGTTTTCTAGTTTAATTTTGTAATTGCATGATGTTGACTCATAAGTTAGGTGAATACGTGAATAGGCATTTTTAACACACATGCGCTTCTTTCTCTGTCGACATGTTGCCTGTTGACATGGTTGAAGTAGACCTGCACTTACTAGGTCCTTCCAGTCAACACTTTTCTCTCATACTTTTAAGCATGCATCATAATTTCGTGAATTCTCACCAAAAAGTGTATATATCATGTGCTCGTTGAATTAAGGGTGGTGTCCTTTAGTGTGTTTGCTTACGCACATATATTTAAAATCATTTTCTATTAAATTGAATAGGGGCATGTCCAATAATGTGTTTGCACATACGATTATAGCGGTGTTGGCATACGCAACATTTTTGGTTGGCTTCATGTAGCGATTAAAACCTAAAACGTGTGATAAATGAATGCAAATGACATCATGCACCAATTGTTTTTACGCACAACTAGCCATAAGTAGTAGAAAATATATGGTATAAGGTCGTGCATATGGACACACACCTCACAACTAAAATGCCTACTGATACACAAATGCCAGATGGTAACGCATATGCAAACACGTTAATGGCCACAGCCCTTTAGGCAGTTAGCAGAAGTGCAGCTTGAAAGTCATTATATGCCTATGACTGGTTAGCATGACGAGTTGGACAAACAGTCATTATGTGCATGCTCATACACAAATAGTTGGAGACTTTTTCTGCAACTGTTTGCTGACTAGTTGAATGACTAGTTGTTATATGTACGCCTGTATTACGGTTCCATGCTTATATATTGGTCATATAAATACAGCCTATGTATGGTAATTGAATACTACATAAATGTTGTACAAGTCCGTACAGATGGTATAAACGTAGAAATAAGAAATTAAATGTTTTAAAGTTTTTATTCATTGTAATGGCACACATGTCTTGAGAGCAGGTGGTGTTGTAAAATGTCACGAGAGCAATATGTGAAGTTATAAAATAAAGACAATAAAAAATAAACAAAGCCCAAGATAGCTTTTGACTGGGCATTTTTCTCATTTCAAATAGTACATATATTCATGGCAACCGAAAGTGGAATATGATAACGCTTGAACAGAACTAAAACATTTAACTTCAGATCAGATGATTAACAATTTAGTATCACAGAAAGAAAATAATCTGAAATCAAAGTATTTACTTAAATGTTTGTCACAATAAAATATGATTTATGAAATTCGAACAAGACGAATTTGTAGCATGATCAATCACTAAATTCTTGGACCCATGTCTGTGTTCACAAGTCACAAGATTTCACATGTGATCGATTTATCAAAAGCTCAGTGCTCGCAATAGTGCTATTGGATTTGATTGTCAAAACTCTGACCAACATGCCCAATCCACAATACTGGAAGCGGCTTTATTATATATATATATATATATATATATATATATATATATATATATATATATATATATATATATATATATATATATATATATATATTGGTCTACTTAATATATCAGTGCTACATCTCCAGTTAAGACAAGAAAAACTATTTTCAAAAATAATTTTAAATACATTTTGAATACTCAAATTGGTCATAGATATACATTCACTTAAAGCCCACATGGTAAAATAACATCATTAGGGGAAAATAACATCATTAGGGGTAAGATAGCCATAAAGTGTGTCACTATCCTAACAGCCATTAAGTCGGCCACTATGATTTTAGGAAAACCAACTAATTAGTAAATTGATTTTATATACTATGGATGACGGAATGGAAGACACCATGAATTCAATATTAAGCAATGTGGAACCATAGAAATTCATCTGACTAACATATTTAGTTTGAAATGTCAGTACAATGGACTGATTAATCCCGTTTTAGATATGCCCCACCCATCTATAGCTACGTTCCACCCATGTTGTTTCCATGTTAGGATTGATAGAAAACTCTACAGGTAAGCTGTTGCATATTTTGAAACTAATTTGACTTGGTAATGTTGCTGCCAATGGCACCAACAGCGCTGAGTTAAATTAGTTTGAAAATAGTCAACAGCATATTTATTAAATAGTAAAGACATACAATTCCTACAACAACAATTAGTCGGTCATCAATTAAGCATTCATGACTAACATAGCTATGTCATTCATGATGTAATTGATTATGATGTCATCATCCTAGAAGTCACATAGTTGATTATGACATCATATGATTGATGGATACACTGGAATCCTCCATTACATCCAGATATATTTCTTAATACGTGAGTATGACCTGATTTTACTCGGTCCACTGATAGGGGAACACAAACTGCTCTTACATCATTTAGATAAAATAAAATATATTATTTACATGTTTTCAAAATGTTTCATAGTAAATTTCAGAATGGAGTCATTTTCATTTTCTTGCAATGAGAATCACGGAGTGACGTCATTGCTTGGGAGATTGTTGTGCCATGACGTCACTGCGAGAATACCATGTTGCTCTTGATCAGTGAGAGCTCACAACAGCCCATTCATACACCATCATATTAATAAGATGCAAGGGAAATACTAGGTTTGATAATCTAAGTTGATGTCCAGCTTTGTAACAGACACCAGTTTTGTCTATTCTGGAAACATGTGTAGTATAATCTGAATCCATGTGGTTGTTGATTCACGCAATGAGATCAGAGAGTAAATATATGGGATGTCCGAATCCATAGCTTTAACCAAACTTTCAACAGAGATAATGTTTGTGAAAACTATACATCCGATTTGCTCCATAGCTGTGCCATTGGTAGAGCTGTGGTGCATTTTCCCATAACCATGCCCATCTGTCTTTTTTTGCTAGAACCTAATAATTAAAGACAAAATCAATTGTTTATTCAGTACCCATCTCCGTACATTAGTGACAGAGAAAATTGTATCAAGTGTGAATAAAAAGGAATTTTTTATGGCCCGTCAAGATTTTGTCTATACATCCGTATTTATAGATAATGTTAAAAAAGTAACCTTACATGTACCGATTAATAGTTGAATAAATTTCTTCATTAAGCCATCTTGTGTCAACTTAAGCCTTTAATGGTCATGTTGGTGAAAAAATTACCTATGCAGTGATCTTGAGAAATGTCCATTTGCAGGCTAAGAGAATACTTGTGAAAATTTACCACTGGAAACCGAACCAGTCATTCCATTGGTAAATTTTCAAATATACCCTTCTTGATTTGCAATTGAACACTGGCTAAGCTGAAATTTGAATTTTCTTCACCATTACACTTTTGATGAATGTCCATTTGAAGGATAACAGAAATCTATTTCTTTGTAAATTAAGTCAACTTTGAAAATTTGAAAGTTTCCAATCGCTAACAACGTGTATAACAAGAGGGTGGAGCCTTGCTAGACATGGATCCCTCTATTGTAATACTTTCTAGAACATATATCCGTGGGTTTGACCCGTGCATCCAATAATTAATGTACAATCGGAATGTTATGTCTACTAACAAGAGGCCCAAGGGCCCTGTATCGCTCACCTGGAAGATGAAAGGGCATATTAGACAAGTAGAGCCCTAGAGAATTCCTGTTAAAAATTCAACAGATCTAGCTAGAAATAGAAATATAAGATTTAAAAGGATAAATTGTGGCCAGACATTTTAGAAATAATATTTTTAATGATTTATGGACATATTTGGAAATTCAAGATTGCTGCCAAATAAATTGATCAATCCAAATTCTCATTAGAAGTGTTAAAGTCTGACACATTACGGTTGTTCAACCCAAGTTTCATTAAAATTGTGTTATTACGTAAGGTGGAATAACATTTTATTTAAATGATTTCTGGAAAATGCCCAGAAAATCCTAGATGCTCACTGGAAAAATCGACCAGTCAATATTCTGAATAGAAGATCTGGAACCTAAACACCATAGATCATTCCAGCCAAATTTGCTTAAAATTTGGTCAAGCGGTTTAGGAAGACATGTTTTAAATGATTTCTTGGAAATTTTCGAATAATCTAAGATGGCCGCCACAGACGTTCTGGAGCCTATCCCAGTAGGATCCTTTGAGGCAAATTTCATCAAAATTCAATTAGCGATTTTGTAGGTGATATATTTTAAAGGATTTCAGGAAAGACTTTGTAAAATCTCAGTTGACTACCAAAAAATTGACCTATCAAAATTCTTGGGGTTTTTTGCTGAATCCTACAATGATATGATCTTTCCATCCAAATTGCGTTGAAATTGAGCCATTAATTAAGAAGTAGTGTTTAAAAGATTTCTGGAAAGTATTCAAAAATTTTAAAAGATTTCTGGAGAATGTTCAAAAATCCCAAATGGACGTCAAGAAAATTGTCCAATCAGAAGTCCCATTTGATATGCTGAATCCTACTCTCATAGGATTGTTTCACCCAAATTTTTGTCAAACCGGGAGTCACATTTTAAAAGGTTCGGAAAAATTCAAGACGGCCACAAAACTATCGATCATTAAAAATTCGGAATAGATTCTAGAGCCTAACAACCAAATTTTGTTTAAAATCTCCCAAGCACTTTATGAGATATGTTATAAAGCAAATGTTGATGGATGGATGGGTGGATGGATGGATGGATGGATAGATGGATGGATGGATGGATGGATGGAGGGAGGGACAATGGATGGATAGATGGGTGAAGAAGTCTCCATGGCATAAGCTCACTTGACCATTCTGGCCAGTTGAACTAATCATATATAATAAATACAGAATGTAGGCAAAGGATACACACATACTAAGACCACCATATGAGGTGTCAAGCCATGATAAAAAACCACAGCTATTTTCATAATTTAAGTCAGTTGCCATTGCATACATCTTTTCGTGAATAAAGATGGCAGAAACCCATCCTATAGCATATGAATACGAACTAGAGCACTATAAATGTCAAGTACATATACTCATTGGACCAATGGACCTTTCCACTTCATCCATCCATCATATGATGTAATAATCAACTACTTGGCATGGCATGTAGAATGGCATCATAATGATTGACATCATTATGACGTCATGAATGACGATAAGTACGTCACGAACGCATATTTGAAGCCAGACTATGTATTGTTGTATGAATTGTATATCTACTATTTAACAAATAACATCGTCGTGTCGTG
>CM067369.1:4253116-4310601 GCA_034401795.1 Chaetoderma sp. LZ-2023a
ACGACACGACGATGTTGGTAGCAGGTGAAAAGCACCAGAGATAGACCATCAGGGAGCCAATTGATGTCTCGAATTCTACAGACTTAACTGACTTGACTCATACTTTCAGCTTGGTGTCTGCAAGCAGTAGTCTCACTAGTCGTAGCTCATCTTCATTGCAACAGGAATGGACCTGAGGAAGCTAAAGTTTTGGCTGAGGACAAGACACAGTGGTCAAAAACGAAGAAGGACTGATTGCAGATGTAGGATGTTTCTACTACTAAAGCCGCAGAATACAGTAATCATACATATTATTACTATTACAGTATGACTATATATAGTATACATTTTACATTACAATATATATATGTGTGCGCGGGCGGGCGGGCGGGCGGGCGCGCGGGCGGGCGGGCGGGCGGGCGGGCGGGCGGGCGGGCGGGCGGGCGGGCGGGCGGGCGGGCGGGCGGGCGGGCGGGCGGGCGGGCGGGCGGGCGGGCGGGCGGGCGGGCGGGCGGGCGGGCGGGCGGGCGGGCGGGCGGGCGGGCCTGCGTGTATAATGTTGCTAGTAACGGGTAACTGAGATATTAATTTTACCTCGCTGTATGATCATCATTGTTAATGAATCCACATTTGTGATCAGACTCCTGGCCATTTAGAGACTATTTCTATGCGTTTGAATATGTTTTAAATCAGGAGCATTGAATCAAAAATGATACCCTTTAATCACATAAGTAATCTTTGCAATTAAAATTTATAAAAATTAACAAATCAACAATTCTTAGGAAGGCAAATAGTATGTAGCATATTTGTATTCTCAACACATTTAATGTTGTGACATTGATCATTGTGTACTCAGTACATGATAGCAAACTTTAGGCACCAGTTTTGTTACAATTCAGATATAAATTTCTAATGACATACAACCTTTCTAATCCATTGCAATGTAGGAAGCAAGCAATGTGTATAGTTGTTAATATTCGCTAACATTATAAGACTTCAAAAATGAATACTACTCCCTTTTTGCCAAATGAATAGTTTTCGACTATGGTTCGTGAAATACGCTTCCAAACATTTTCCTCTCTCATAATATCCATGAGTGGCTCAAGTTTTCCTTTATATTCTGAGACATATGATAAGTATTCTTCACGCATCACAATGCAAACGATCCCACCTACAATAATAATAATAATAATAATAATAATAATAATAATAATAATAATAATAATATTATTATTATTAGTAGTAATAATAATAATAATAATAATAATAATAATAATAATAATAATAATAATAATAATAACTAGATCTGTTCCATGAACAGATATACGGCTTCCAAGAATACCTGCACTTGAACTAGACATTCTTTTCTTGTACTTCGTGTACAATCTAGTTATCTGGTGAAATTCCGTTTTTCTAGAACATCTTTAGATAATATTTCTTGTCTTTCTGATCAATCGCCTAGGTGGTTTTGGAGAAGATCTTTATACACAAAACTGGTCACAAAATCAGCTATATGATTGGTCATTCAGCAGTAAACAGGTTAATCAGGGATTTCTCTGGACACTAAATCTGGTAACATGGAACCAGTTTGACTGTTCTATACCTGGTGCCTAGGGAGAAGTAACTAGCAGGACAAGAGGTATTAGAAGATAGCAATATCTTTCATTTTTAAGTTACCCGAGGAACCGGCTGCTGCAGGACCCGGTCTGCGCAGGACTAACTATTATGTGAAGAAACGATATCCAAGCCATGTACATATATAGAATTAGATTGCCCATTTGACTCCTGCTCACTGCCCGCAGATTGACTCAAGAACAAAATAATGTGTTGTACTGTAGTCTACTAACTACAAGCTTCAAAATGATATGTGACATGACCACATTTGATAAAGATTTATTTTCTGCCCACCATTTCCCCCTCCCTTCAGCTGATATCAAAATTCCAATTTGTCATGCACATCTCTGGCCATATGTGGAATCATACATTTCTATGTGAAATGGTCTAGGAGGAGTTGTGTTACAATTGATTGGTGGCCACCTTTGACCCTGCCCCATACCCTCAATTTGACCCAAGATCAAAATAATTCCTTGTACTGTAGTCTACTCATCATTGGCTTCAAAATGATATGTGACATGACCACCTTTGGAAAAATTTTATTTTTTTACTCCACATTTCCCATCACTGGGGTCATACCAAAATTCCACAAGAGTATCAGAAGATAGCAAATAGATATTATTGTGTGCTCTGACATCTATGTTGTTGAATTTTTTGTAATGTGTTTGACTGAAAGTTGTTCCTCCCGCAGCAATGACCTTCAGTCAAATTATTTTTAAAGAAACAACTGTCTACCAAACCATGTTGCTAAATAAACTTGGACATTCGGCTACAAGGAACAGGAGTGTGAAATCTAAAGCTGTCACCATAAATCTGCTCGACGGCGGAAACTGTAACAGATCTAACCTGTCTATTAAGGAACACCTCTGAAATTAGACCTTTGCTATATATGATGTAGTAATTTCGGAAGTTCATATCTCGGCCGTTTATGGACAGATTATCTTCTAGTTTTCAAACACTCGTTCATCTATGCCCACGCTGATATGACAAAGGTCATAGCATTCCGGGATCCATGGCTCGAAAGAAGCCGATAGAAGAGGAATAGTAATAATAATAATAATAATAATAATAATAATAAGAGAATAATCAGAACAATTTCTAGAAGGATTACAAGTAAAAGTTAGCATTCTGCAGTATAAAGGTTAATACCAGTAGAATGGGTAATAGGCAGGAACAACTTTCAGTCAAATTGTTTTGAAAAATAGTCAGCATGTATCCTTAGCATCTACAATAAGTGCAAGTTTTATATTGGCACTCATAAGTTCATGGGTTAATCGGCTCCATGGTCAACTGCTGTTAATTGACAATTAAATCCCTATCACATTAATCTGTTTTCCTGTTCTCTTATGAAATTCCGTTTCTATAACTGCTTTAGATAATATTTCTTGTCTCTCGGATCAGTCACCTAGGTGGCTTAGGAGAATATATATATACAGACACAAAACTGGTCACAAAAATCATGTAGATGATTGGCCATTCAGCAGTAAATAGGTAGATCAGGGATTGACCATACAGCCATAAACAGATCTAGAAGTGCATGACAATTTTTTATCTTTCCAATATGCTCAATGGAAACTGGAAATTAGTACAAAATCAATCAAGTAAGGGCTAACATTCTGCAGTATACGGGTAAATACAACAACTATAATATTTCACCAGTAGAAGGGTTAATAGGCAGGAACAACTTCCAGTCAGATTGTTTAAATATTCTGTGGATATCCTTAGCATCTACAATAAGTGATAGGTTTATATTGGCATTCATAGGTTGATAGGTTAATTGGCCCCCATGGTCAACATGTATTAAATGACAATTAAATCCCTATCACATTAATATGTTTGCCTAGTGCATTTACAGTAGCAAATCCAGTTCATTACTCCCACACACACACACACACCCATACCCCCCCCCCCAACCCCCCCCCCTCCCCACCCCATGGGAAACAGATATGGAATGACAATTAAATGTCACATTAAATCATTTTTATTAGATCCTCCACCAAATTGCTTACTGTTACATAATAAAGAGGAAAATTAAGATCTAAATATCTTGGCTGTTAACTAATGGATGTGGTTTATTTTCTCAGACCCTCTGTGGATACTAAATCTGGTAACATGGAACCAGTTTGGTTGCTCTCGACCCAGTGGTTCAGGATAACCCCCCAGCAGAAAAGTGGGTAAATAATCCAAGATGGCTGCCAAACTAATCATCGGCCATTTTGAAATCAAGGTCCCAAATAACATAAGTATAGACATTTTTGCTATCAAAATCTATCAAATAAAAAAGTTCAAAATGGCCACCAAGATGCTCAAATATTATTGGTCCAGTGCGGCCATATTTGTTTAACTATGATCTTTAATCACCCACATGGACTAATGCTATTCTCCCGAGCCAGTCATTCGACTGGTAAATTTTCAGAAATAGTCTTCACTTGGCCTACTTATCGACATTCCTCAAGACCCCTGCAGAGGCTGGTTTGGCCGGCTTCATCATAAAAGGTTTAAGGACCTATGTTTTTAACATTATGTTGAATATTTTGAAACTATTTCACTGGGCGTTGGTGCAGCAACAACACACAGTCAAATTAGTTTCAAAATATTCAACATGTTACATGAAATTCAGGGATCAATGTGTACAAATTGTATACAAATGTTCCCTGGTGAAATTCACTTTTTAGTAACTGCTCTAGATAATATTTCTTGTCATTCGGATCAATCACTTAGGTGGCTTTGGAGAAGATTTATATACAGACACAAAACTGGTCACAAAAATCAGCTAGATGATTGGCCATTCAACAGTAAACAGGTTAATCAGGGATTGGCCATTCAGCAGTAAAGATTCTAAGAAGTGTGTGACAATCTTATCTTTCCAATATTATTAATAGACACTGGAATTTTAGTACAAAATCAATGAAATAGAATTTAACATTCTGCAGTATAAGGGTTAATACAAATCTAATATTTCACCAATAGAAGGCTTAATAGGCAGGAACAATTTCCTGTCAAATTGTTTTGAAAAATATTTAACAGCTATCCTTAGCATCTACATTAAGTACAGGTTTTATATTGGCATTACTAAGTTCATGGGCTAATCAGCCAGGTTGTCAATTGGTATTAAATGGCAATTAAATCCCTATTATATTAATATGTTTACCTAGAACACTTACAGTAGCAAATGCCATTTGTTACCCCCATGGTAACCAGATATAAAATGACAATTAAATGTCACATTAATCATTTTTATTAGAGCCTCTAGCAAACGTCTTCTACTACATAATAAAGAGGAAAATTAAAATCTAAATATTTCTGCACTTTACAAATAGATCTCGTTCATTTTCACACACACTCTGCAGACAATCAACTAACATATGTATAGCAATTTTCTCCATCAAAATCCATCAAATAAAAAAGTTCAAAATGGCCCCCAAATGCTCGAAATTGATTGGTCCACGGTGCCGATACTGTTTGACCAATCAAGTTTTTGCAAACAATTTTCACTTGCCGCCATTGACTGATTATATTCCCCAAATTTTAGCCAGATCGCTTCAGAAATTCCAGAAGATTATTTTGTCATTTATGACGTCATCAAGATGGCCGCAAACCCCCTGAGCCAATCAGACTCTGTTTAGCTATTTGGTTTCAGGTATTGATCTCAACGAAATATTCTGAGGTTTAGTCCAATTTGCTTGCTGGTTTCGGAGTTTTGGTTCAATTTACTTGCTGGAAATGGCTGGCGGTAGAATAATAAAAATAATAATAATAATAATAATAATAATAATAATAATAATAATAAATGGAACAATCACTCTAGTCTTCCAGAGCTTCGCTCTTGGAAGCCTAATAATAATAATAATAATAATAATAATAATAATAATAATAATAATAATAATAATAATAATAAATGGAACAATCACTCTAGTCTTCCAGAGCTTCGCTCTTGGAAGCCTAATAATAATAATAATAATAATAATAATAATAATAATAATAATATTAATAATAAAATAATAATAATAATAATAATAATAATAATAATAATAATAATAATAATAATAATAAATATAGCTACAAGTAGCAATGCCCGGGTTCCAAGTATTCCATTGGCATTAGATGTGTCTAAATAGTTATCGAGTTGTCATGAACAAACATGAAAGCCCGGTTATCACTAAGCATATTCCCCAATTTCTAGGTTGATATTTCCAGCAGTTCTAGAGAAGTTGTTTGTTTTGTAATTTATGATGTCATCAAGATGGCTGCTAATCCTCTTGGAACAGAAAATGTCCTTAATCAAATCGGATTCTACTCGAAGCATGCATAACACTTTCCAATAATCAAGGAAAAGGTTATGAAACATCAAATAACCAAGAAACTTACAATGTTAGGTGAGGGTTGTGATTTGGATCACAAACAGAACATTTCAGGCAAATCCAAGATTCTCAATCAGATTGTACGGATGAAGGGAGGTAATCTAGGCAAAAAGCTAAAGAGGTAGACATTTGACCTCTAACTGTTGGCCTTAACCTTGTGGTTGGATCACTCCAAAAGCATCACCATTGGATCCGGCATGCGTGACATACCTGTGGTAAAGCTTTCATGAAAATCCACAAAAGTCCTGAAGTGTCAAATAATCGAGAAATCTACAAGGTCTGTGTGGGGTGGTGTGATTCAAAATTTAACATTTCATTCTATCTAAGACTCTCAATCATCGTATATGGGTAAAGGGAGGTAATCTATGCCAAGAACGAAAACTGGTATCTTGCGCCTCGACTGGGTGACCTTAACCGTGTGGTCGAATCACTCCAAAACCATCACCATTGGATCCATCATGATTCATATACTATTAGAAAAGCTTTCATGAAAATCAAGGAAAAAGCCCTGAAGTGTCAAATAACTGAGAAATCTGCAATCTGTGTGTGCGTGCGTGCGTGCGTGCGTGCGTGCGTGCGTGCGTGCGTGCGTGCGTGCGTGCGTGCGTGCGTGCGTGCGTGCGTGCGTGCGTGCGTGCGTGCGTGCGTGCGTGCGTGCGTGCGTGCGTGCGTGCGTGCGTGCGTGTGTGACTTAGATTCAAAATTTTACATTTCATTCAATCTAAGACTCTCAATCATCTTATATGGGTAAAGGGAGATAATCTATGCCAAAATTAAAAACTGGTATCTTGCTTCTCGACTGGGTCACCTTGACCTCGATGTCGGATCACTCCAAAACACTCACCGTTGGATCCGGCGTGTGTGATATACCCTTGCTAAAGCGTTCATGAAAAGGGAAAGGCCGAGAGTTGTCAAATAACCTAGAATTCTGTAAAGTTTGTGTGGGGTGGTTTGGATTCAAAATTTAACATTTCATTCAATCTAAGACTCAATCATCTTATATGGGTAAAGGGAGGTAATCTGGCCCAAAAATGAAAACTGGTATCTTGCGCCTCGACTGGGTGACATTAATCTTGTGGTCGGCTCGCTCCTAAACCATCACCATTGGATCAGGCATGCATGACATACTATTAGTAAATCTTTCATGAAAATCAAGGAAAAAGCCCAGCAAGAAAAGTGTTAAATACAAGTGGATATTCGGTAATAAGAGAACAATTGCAATTGGACATATAGCAGTAAAAGGGTTAATTAGCAAATTATCATTCAGCAGTAAAGGGTTAATCATATTTAGCCATCTAGCAGATAAAGGTGACCGGAGATTAAACATTCAATGGAGTCATCAATGGTTGAGCATTCTGCAATAAAATGGGTAATCATTGATTGCCAAATTAGCAGTAAAATGTCATACAAATTATTGGTTATTCAGCAGTAAAGGGGTTAATTTACAATGGGTCTTTCAGCAGTCAAAGGTATAGGCGCAATTGGTCATTCAATATCCAAACTTCCCAATTGGCAATTGAGCACTTACTAGTAAAGGTTTTACTTTTAGTAATAGTATTAATTGGACCTGATCATTAACAATAAATCGGCTAATCAAAGGTTGGCAATACAACTGAAAAGGGTCCAAGTTCAAATTGTACATACATGAAATTGCCAGAGGTTATATGCAATTCTGAATCGGCATTATGGTAACGACCTAGTAAGTTCGATAATTACACTTCATTAATATATTCCAAGTAGAAGTTAAATGTATCAATGTTCTGTTCAGTATCTTGAAGCATGTCAAAAGGTATGTAAAACAGTAGCTGAGACAGACAGATGGACAGACATATGGGTGGATGAACAAAAACCAAGAGAGAGCAAAGCTATAGTCCCATCTTTTGATAACAATCTCTTTTACTGAAAGTGCACACTAAAACCCCAATAGGCACGGATAGGTAGGAAAACATGTACAGTTCAGCCAAGTCCCATACATGAATAAGTCATTACCTGGTTTTACAATTCTAACCATTTCATGCAGCGCTTCACTTGGAATGTGGCCTTCACCCATACCCCCAGCAATTGCCAGACAGTCGTATGTATCTAAACAGAAATCAGGCATAATATATGCGATGAAAGCATCAATTATCAGCAAATTGCTAAAACCAATATCTATTAAAACATAGAATTCCCCATGAGTGTGTCTACACTATTTTTTCTTAACTAGAAGTTACCAGAAAAAGTATTCTGTAACGTATATATTAATTACGGCTTCCTGTCAGTTCTTCGTCATTTATAACAAGTATTCCAAGAGTCTGGACTGCTCGGCCTAGACTCACAAGCAGTCATTCTCCATGTTGGAGATAAGGGTCTTATAACATTCACAGACATCTGGCCGCTGATTGGCCACGCTGACAAGGGATTTCCCGGATAATGATGTAATTTTCTTCTTCTTGTAGGAATAAGCACCCTATGAAGGAGACCCGCCATGTGCGTGGTTTTAATTTTATCAACGAACCATATTGGCAATGCTAATAATTATATCTAATTCTATATGAGATATCAAGCATGTAAATAGTCAACAATGCATACAGTGACCGATCCAGGGAGTGGTGGTGACCCGAGTGGAAGAGCATGTTATAAGATTTGCAGCAACGTATCACATTACAGGGCTCCTAATTATTGGAGGGAACACCATCACGGCATACAGTACAGCTCAGAAATAACTTAAAACATACTGTTGAATAGTTTGAACATAATCGGTTTGGAAGTCATTGCAAAACACAGCAATATCCTCCAAACCAATTATATTCAAAATATCTAACAGAACATTTCTTAGATCATGTTCAAATTTAGAGTAACTAAAATTGTTCTGTTTTTATTTTGGAAACATATTATGTTATTTCCGACGTGTACTGTATCGTTCCCTAGCATTTTAAAATCACGTTTATCCATACAGAAAGCGTGGATTAATGCGTCTGCGAGTAACTACATGAATGCACAATCAATCGTGGTAAGACTAACATGGGACCGGACCATAAATATATATTTAGAGCTATTTAAAGCAGGGCTTCAGTTATTTAATGTGAGCCATTCGAACAGATTTGTTTGGCGTGAGGAGTTATTAGAAGACACACACACCACACACCCACACCCCACCCCACACACCCCCCCCCCTCTTGTCAGTTAATAGTACTACAACAGGGAATTCCGTGTACTGAATTTGGATGCGACCAAGTCCCTCTGGATTAGCAGCCATAACGCTCGCTAGTCTATGCTCGACCTTGAAGATCGCTCTAATAAAACTTGAGTTGTCTCTCAGGACCCACACAGAGACAGCCAAGCCGGTTCTTTGTGCAGGAAAGCAACAATACACACTTGACTGTATCGTTTTATGAAATCATCAATAAATAAATATTAGACTATTTTTATTCTTATTTCATGTGACACTCATGATTCTACGAGTATAACGAGATACATTTACAAAATGACCTTAGAACAGTTTTA
This sequence comes from Chaetoderma sp. LZ-2023a, assembly GCA_034401795.1. Lineage (NCBI taxonomy): Eukaryota > Metazoa > Mollusca > Caudofoveata > Chaetodermatida > Chaetodermatidae > Chaetoderma > Chaetoderma sp. LZ-2023a. The sequence goes on from CM067369.1 coordinate 4,262,557, forward strand.
TTAACATGTACTACTACATGCAGCTCACCTCATAGGAACAAAATGTAAATTGGCCTGCTCAATATATTTCAAAAACATATAGGAATCAATATGAGGATTCTGAGCGATGGATATACATCCAGTCATAACAAGATAATAGTGCACGAGATATACCGAGATATTCGCAACCGCACCCAGTCAAATTAGTATCAAAATGCTCAACAGCTTACCTGTATAGTTTTCTGGAGACAAATTCATAGAGAGCATGGATCGATTGATCCTAACACGGGGAAACCGTGGGTGGAGGCTAGCTAGAAATGGGTGTGGCACAGCTAAAACTGGATTCCTCCATTAGCCTTTAGTTCATATGACGGTGTCTGCCAATTATAATTCCAAGATAATCATACATGTAAGATTGTGAAGCTTGGCAGTATATTAAGAGAATATGTAGTGTATTCCACAGACTCCCAGTACCCTTCTGCTGGAGTCTGCAAACGTATGTGATGTTGATTTCTGTAATTGGCGAAACCCCGTTAGACACTTAAAGAAAATCGGAATCCCAATCATGGAAAATGATGTCACACATTAAGACTACTGTGTGGTGTCATCATTTGCATCATTCATATCTTGCGATGTGTTAGAGAAAAGTATCAGTCGGTCGGTTAATACTAGTAGCATTGTTCACCCCACACATTCATACTGATTATTTAGCGTTATTAGTGCAGACACTTTATATTAAATAATAGTAGCATTGTTCACACCACACTTTCATACAGATTATTTAGCGTTATTAGTGCAGACACGTTTTTTAAAATAATAGTAGCATTGTCCACACCACACATTCATACTGATTATTTAGCGTTATTAGTGCAGACACTTTTTATTAAATAATAGTAGCATTGTTCACACCACACTTTCATACTGAGTATTTAGCGTTATCAGTGCAGACACTTTAAATTAAATAATAGTAGCATTGTTCACACCACACTTTCATACTGATTATTTAGCGTTATTAGTGCAGACACTTTATATAAAAAATAGTAGCATTGTTCACACCACACTTTCATACTGATTATTTAGCGTTATCAGTGCAGACAATTTATATTAAATAATAGTAGCATTGTTCACACCACACTTTCATACTGATTATTTAGCGTTATCAGTGCAGACACTTTATATTAAATAATAGTAGCATTGTTCACACCACACTTTCATACTGATTATTTAGCGTTATCAGTGCAGACACTATATTAAATAATAGTAGCATTGTTCACACCACATTTTCATACTGATTATTTAGCGTTATCAGTGCAGACAATTTATATTAAATAATAGTAGCATTGTTCACACCACACTTTCATACTGATTATTTAGCGTTATCAGTGCAGACAATTTATATTAAATAATAGTAGCATTGTTCACACCACACTTTCATACTGATTATTTAGCGTTATCAGTGCAGACAATTTATATTAAATAATAGTAGCATTGTTCACACCACACTTTCATACTGATTATTGAGCGTTATCAGTGCAGACAATTTATATTAAATAATAGTAGCATTGTTCACACCACACTTTCATACTGATTATTTAGCGTTATCAGTGCAGACACTTTATATTAAATAGTAGTAGCATTGTTACACCACACTTTCATACTGATTATTTAGCGTTATTAGTGCAAACACTTTATATTCAATAATAGTAGCATTGTTCATACCACACTTCCATACTGATTATTTAGCGTTATTAGTGCAGACACTTTATATTAAAGTAACGCATTACTCAAACAGGTAAGTACGCTTTTTACTTCAAGAGAATACTTACCTCTCTAACACTCTTTGATATTTCGTAAATATCGACATTCACTCAATAAAACCTCAGATTAAAAAGGTAGGTGCCCCTACCGGGCAAGGAGTGAGTTGACAGTACGGCGGATCCCATCCCCAATCTAGCGAATGTGCAGACTGACACTGTCTGTTTTCCATTTTATTGGCTAAGAGACGCATGCTGTTGTTCTGTTCGCTCAATTTGCGTTTGCTTTCTAACAATTTCAAGTGTTCTAGAATTCTTTTTATCATGTCGGATCATGCTAAATCGCCTGAGGCCACGCCGGGATTAAGCTAGTAGGTGAATTCTATTACATTTTTGTCTAATTCTCATCATTATTGCACGTGATGCGCGTTAGACGCGATAGGCGCCTAGAAATCTGGTAAAATATTATTTTGGCGCTATGAAATACTAATCTCTCTTTTTTGTGTGTCCACAGGTTCATGTCTTGGCTGTTGGTCACTCGGGAGATGGATTTCTCTCCATCAGTGTCCCCTTTTTCATGTTAGGAAAAGTCTACCCCAGAGTGATTGAGGGCTCTCGTAAGAACGAGTTCTGCATTCTGCCACCATTGTTCCATTAATTTTATGGTGGAGAGGCATGCTAAAGACGCAGGTATTCTAGAGTTATGAAGAATGGCACTTTAAACTATTTGAAATATTTACGAACTTTTGCTGCCAATTTTTTCACTGTTTCTCTGGTGGTTGGCATAGCTAATTACTTTATCCATCTATTCATTATGCTCTTGGTTGTTGAATACAATTCGTGCTTACACCTGGATGATGTTTTATGTCAGATTGTCTTCTTGTTTTTGAAGATATGAAGTAATAGTGTCGGGGTCAAAATGATACCACCTCCCTCAACTGGATTTACATTTAGACAAATGAGACCCCACCTCCCTCAACTGGATTTTCATTTAGACAAATGAGCCCCACCGCCCTCTCAATTTCTGAGGCATAGGTTGCGGGTGCCACCACGGATCGGCTGCCAGGGAGGTAGGATCATCCCGACGCTACTACTACCAGGGGCTGAATGCCCATTTAGAGACAAGCCTCCACAGTGATATACACCACTGATCGCCATCAACCACAGGGCCGGCCTCTCTCTATTCTGTGTAGGCTCAGACAAACATGTAGTCTCTGCCAGAGTCGCATCGGCATGATGTGACCGCCCATAGGGGCTTCCATCTACCTTGACAACGCTCACCTGGGAGGAGGCTAAAGTGATTAGCATGTGACCTACGGCATACTCTGGCATGTTCACATGTTACGCAGAGAATCTGGTGCTGAGCAGGGGTCTCCAGCAGACAACCACGTCCTACCCTCTCCACCCCATAGAAGTGGCAGACAGACTCGATCTCTTTACGTGGGTGAAAGCGGTCGTAAATGTTTCTCCGCAAGGGGTCGACCCAAGGATTGTACTGGGGGTTATCCCGGAAGTGGGCCCACTTGGCATCCAATATCATGGCAGTCTCAGCGCCCTGTGCCACTGCTGTAGACGCCAGCACGAGCAGTATGATGAGAATCATGGCTATATATGAAGAGTTGAACTGAACAGAGTGAACCCCTCGAGAAATATCTGTGCCAGATCTAGCCCTGTTCCATCTGGGTCGATAGTGATCTTCGTCCCCTCGGGGGGCAGGGGCTAGCTGCTTCACTCTGCCGCTGGCTAAGAAACGTAGTTCTAGGATTATATGAATCATCTGCGGGCTAGTGAGTCCGACTCGCTGAAGCAGTTTAACAGCACCCTTGACTTTGGAGACATGTGACACACCATCTACACGTAGGGTGCCCTCCTGGAGGTTAACAGCTTCTTCTGGTCCATCGAATGGACGACGCAGCAGGAGCTTTCAACCTGTAACCCCGATCCAGTGAGGGAGACACCCTCACCTATGTAGGTGAGGAAGGATGATCCCCGATTGTAGAGCTTTCGAACTGTCCCATCCTTTTTCACAACAGTGGAGAGGGGAGTAAACTATATGTCAATGACTGCGGGAGGCCTATATGGGGGCAACCATGTTTGCCAGTCACCCCCAGGTCCAGCGCGGTACCACACTTCATTCTTCTCAAACATGAACTGCAGTTTTTTGCCAGGGTCAATAGCAGACCATCATGGGCCATCGGCGGGGCACCACTCGAATAGGGTTTGACCAGATGAAAGCGGAGGTCGTTGTTTAGTGTGTTGATGTCTGCCACCTCTGTATCCGAGAGCTCAATCAACAGCTCGGGGATGTACTTCCTCTTCGGGAAATCCTACCGAAAGACGATCTTGTGGCCATCTATGTTGCGACCCAGGCGCTCCTTCGTCACATCCTTGAGGTATGTCAGCAGCTCCACTCCATCACCACCAATGGGGTGGAGGGAGAATGCCTTTGAGCTTGCTTTGTACTGTAGGGCGAATGACTTGCCATTGCTCTCTTCTACCTTGGCAGCATCAACTGCGTACACATCTGCCAGGTCAGCAAGACCAGTCGAGTGAGCAAATATGGGTAGCATAGCATGCTATAGGAGGGGTTTAAACAAGACATATAACCATGCCGATTGTCCGACTGCTGCTCTCCGGTGGTGAGAACGTAATCTCACCCTCTCTAGAGGGGAGACATGTGGTACAGTACCGTGTAGAATTGGTCCTCTTCGATGTGCCCCAGCGGGGCACAACATACATACACGCCGATGTGCTACATCAACCGCCGGGCAGTGCACACAGCAGCTCACTAGTAGAAGTCGGCCGGGACGTGATAGAGTATCTCCCAGGTGCCAACAGCAACCTATGGAAAGCTATCAGTCCTAGCCTGTTCACACCTGTAAATCACCTGTTTGACAGCCCCTCCATTAACATATATGCCAGCACGGATGGGATATCGGACGCCCATTTAGAGTTTACACTCTTATTACTCATTGACCTGACATGATATCATAACAGCATTATCTGACCTTGGCCGAGGTGATGATGAAAGAGGTTCGCCTCTTCATGAACCCTGCACAGATAAAGGCCTTAAACGAACAGAGGCTCGCACTGCAACAAGAAGGAGAGCGACTACAGCGGGAGAACTGGTATCAACAGAACACAAGCCTTGCAAGGAGGCGAAGGAACAGTGAAAATTTCCGATACTGGCAGGCCCTCCTGTAGGAGAGTAAGCGGACTGCAGGAGTCTTGACAGATGACGATGAGCTAGATGTTTTCACAGACGAGGATGAGCCAGGTGGCTTCTCAGACGAGGATGAGCCAGATGTCATACAGTGGAAAGAGGAGATGGTGCAGCAGTGTAAGACCAAGAAAACCATCCAGTGGCGGACCTACTATCTTGGTGATAAGGTGAAGTTCCAGATGTCATGTCTCAGAAAGCTACTGGCACCCGACATAGTGCTGGATGACCTCTGTCTAAGAGACATCTGTCTCGAAACCAGCAAGCTGGCACGGTTCGCCAGGCTCTGCAAAATGAACCCTTCTATGACTCATGAGCAGATTATGCAGGTGATGCAGGGTTAATCTCCAGGTATACTATGGCAAAATCAGAGTGGCGGAAGCAAACAGAAATATACCCCTCCCTGACTACTGACGAGGGGGGTACAGTACACGGCTGGCTACTCCAGCAGATAGATACCATCAGACAGAATCACGTCCATGAGGCAAAAAAGTACAGCAGAACGCGCAGGCGATATAAGACAGCCTACAACGTCCTGGCGCATACAACCACTGCTGCGCGTGTGATTGGAGCCAGTGCTGGGGTGCCAGCTGTGGCCACTCTCGCTACAGGGGTGGGGGCCATCGTCGCCATCCCGCTGGGTGGCATGACACTAGCCGCCACTGTCTCGGCCACGGGCTTGGGGTGAGGCAGCGGCAGATCACAAGGAGGCTGGAGAAGCATGCTAAGTATGTGTCACTGGCACAGAGTATGCTACGGACTATCGACGAGTCTGTCAGCAAAGCTCTCGAGGATGGCCAGGTCACCGATGAAGAGTACCACCATATATTGAAGGTCCAAGCCCTGTACCGCATGGAGAAACATAAAGTGCGACAGCAATACCTCAAAGGATCCAGCGGGCGGGTTGATATGGAGGAGTTAAAAAACGAGATGTTGCAGCGAGGTCGCCTCGCTGGTCTCTGGAGTCGAGATGACTACAAATAGTGTGCTGCGGTAGCTTTAAGAACACCAGTATAGATGGCCTTCCCACTGAACCTCACGACAGTCATCTGGAACCAACCGCCACTCCTGGGTACACCCTTGACTGGCCTGAGAGGTCTACTGGATGATATATCAGAGCTAACACCGTTCTCCATGACAGTGGATGGACGGTCCCGAACAAGCTTCTCAGTCAACCCACCCTCTGATCAACCACTCCATCACCATCAAGGATGCGAAGCAAGCTCATACTTGGATGGCTGCTCCAAGCCTCTCATACTGGAATCAGCAGCAGAACTTTGCCATGTGGTGTGCCACGGCAGGATGTGGAGTCAGTCCCACCCTGCTTCACTCCTATTCAGGTACTCCTGAAGCTGTGCTCATCGCCAGCTGTCTCAGATTCCACATGTACTTCACGGTGTGACGAATCCTCCATGAGCTGGGTGCAAGCCTCCCTGATAAAAATGCCTTCAACCCACAGCTCAACAGTCTCAGCCACCAGCAGACTACAGAGAGAATTCAGCGCTCACCCAGACTATCGGTGGCATGGTGGTGACAACAGCAGTCTAAGCGTTATGTACGGTGACCCGAGATGTGACTACTCAGGATTCCCCTATTGAACCCCCAGACGAGTAGGTCGTCGGAAGACAGCGACATTCTCGTTCGATCCAGACTCTGACCCTGGAGCGCTGGTGCAAAATATGCACATCATTGGCTTGCGGCAGGACTATCCAGATGTGTGGAAATACTTTGTCCCACACACCACCTCAGGCCTCACACCAGCAGGGATCGTTCGGATCAACCAGTCCCTGGAAGCACGGTGCTACTGCCTCCTTACGGGACAGCCCCAGCTGCAGCATTCCATAGATGGTGTCAACGGAGCAGAGGTCCAGGACATGTTCATCAGTCTCGTTGAGGATATGATCATCGTGGCATACCCCAGTAGTCTTATTGCTAAGTTCCAGCAGGGGTTGCAGAAGGCCCGTCGCAAACTTGACTTTGCTATTTCGCCACACCTACGGTTGATTCCGAGCAACATGATCGTGAACATCGAGGACCTTCAAGTCAGGGGCTATAACAACATGATACTTGAGGGGAGTTCCCCCGGTGTCCACTTCGGCTTCAACACTGCCATCAACGCACCCACACGTAGTACGAGCCATACAGGCGTTCCGCCCCTGACACTGCAGCAAGTCGACACGGCAGCTCCAGGCGCCCTGACACTGCAGCCAGTCGATATGACACCGCTTCCCATGGTAGCTCTAGGTGTGGTGTCAGGCCTAGCTATCATGGTGCTCGGAATCAGCCTACTCCGCCGCTAGCGCATCAGCTATAAGACTATCCTGTCTCTCTACAGTAGCAGTGGGGACCACGGTGAGACCCTGAACCAGCTTGGCATGCCCTAACGCCCCTATAACCGCTGTCAACATGCACATCCAAGGGCTGGAGGGTTCGGCAGTGCATCCTTTTTCCAGCTTGTAGTATCGCAGAGTCTTGTTCAGCTCTGAGTCTGGTGAGGCCATGGTGGTCTGCCACTGCTGGAACACATCTGACAGATACTCCCGATCCTTGTAGAAACCTTTAGCTCACAGGAGCTGCTCGACGATACTTCCGCCCATGATAAGGTATTCGAGGAAGCAGATCTGTCCCTTGCCAAATCCTAGATAGAGCTTCACAGCTGTCAGCTCCTCTGTCAGCTCAGCACCGGAGAGCTGAGCGAGCTCATCTGGTGTCGTCTTCTTCTTATAGTTTTTCAACTCCCTCCAGAAGACATCATAGTACTTCTCGTATAGCGTGAGCCCGGACATGTTTAAGTTTTCTCAATAGAGAGATGAATATTCCTGAGTACCAACCCGGCCACCTGGCAGATGCAGACTAAGAAGATCTTATTAGCTCTCTCAACAGGGGACGCAGACGTTTAACCGCGTTGTATACTCAGTGCTTAAACAATGATGTCAACGGTACAGATCATGAAGCAACTGCCCGAGAGCCAGGCGAGTCTTCAGAAGGTGGAGAACCTGCTGTGAACCAAGACACAGAAGTTACTGACCAAAAAAAAACCTCTGGCAGTCCATGTCGCCATTAACGTGGCGGCGAATATGGCCGTGGTGAAGATGACATGGGGAAGTGAGGTTCTTGCTGCCACCACTGCGGTGGTGAGTGGGGTGGCCAGGCACTGTCTCAGAATATCTCACCCCATCCCAAAGATCGCCCTCAGTGGTGCCTCCTACACTGTTGCCGGCAAGATCATGGGTGAACATGTTACACTAATGGAGGCCACGGTTCTAGGGCTAGCAACGAGTGCAATGGCTGAGATCATCGTCGCCTACATTTAACCCCTCTGAATAGTGAGAGATGGATCACGAGACCCCTGCAGCATATGAGGCATGGTGTGTTGGAGGTAGGTGTGTAGCCCATAATCGAGCACGTGGACTGAGGATTGCCAATGCCCAGGAATGGTGGACCGCCCGCAAGGTGTGCTCCTGCAGAGAGGGCCAGTACCCTGAGCACTGCTACCTATTCCCTTGGCCGACTGCGTGGTCCTCCTATGACCACCTATTTCACTGGGGGTATGACTAGTAGGTTTAAGCCGTCTGTATATGATTATGACTCTGTCACTCACAGACTTAGAAAACAAAGAGCCAGGCGATCTTGCTCACTTGGGCGAGGTACGCCTCAGTTCAGAGGACACTGTTGCCCCCATCTCCTTCCTAGACTTCGATGAGAAGGGAGACCCACGGGAGATCCGAGGTACCATCCCAGCCCGAGATCTCATTGGGAATACTGATACGGTAGGACAATCGGCCATTAACAAGGCCAAGACTGTATACAATGGGATGGGCATCAAGGAGAGGGCGATGATGCGAGGTATGCTCGGAGTCGATGAGGCTGGAGCCATCAAGGTTATGGCTCCTATGCACAGGACCTGGTTAAGGATCTCCTGAGACAACGGAGCTCATTCTGACAGGATGGAGAGAATCTCAAGATACGCACCCTCGGCTTGAGCCATATCACTGTCGATGGCCAAACAGGTGCTACCGCCAGTCTCTGGCTACCAGAGGTGAAGTAGTCAGGGTTCTTTGGTTTGCCGTTTAAGACCACAGGATAGTCATGGCTTCCCGTGCATGTATTATACAGACACTGGATGTACTAAACACTGTGGGTGCTGACACAGGCCCTCTATGCTATCTTCTCAGCTGCTGCTGGGATTTCATGCTTGACGCCTCCATCGCATCCTTCGTATCTGCTGGAGGTGCAGGATTACCCGCTCTGCAGGCGAAAGAGCTGGTGCAGGAAGTACTGCCGTTTAGTCTCCCAGATATAGACGAGGCTACCGCCGACCAAGTGCTAACCATCCTCCGCACGCATGTCTGTACCATTCGACAGTAAGCCGACAGATGCTGGCCAGGTGGTGCTGATCATTGCCCCATCAGGACACGGGAAAAACATCTTGCTGCGGGCTCTCCTGACCGAACATCTACACTCTCAATACATCCTTCTCGTGTCTGACTCCGCTGCTGAGGCCGTTGACAGTAATGATCAATGGTACAATGGCCCAATCAGCAAGACGCAGAACTTGCAAGCACTGATGGAGAAGCTGCTGGCAGCCCGACTGACAGAACCACTTTTCTAGTTATCGATGACCCTGGACCAGAAGACAGTCACCTACCTCAGCAACATCGCCAGGCGCATCCGGCACACAAAGATAACTGTCTTCATCCTCTTTCAGAAGTACACCCGCGAGATCTCACAGACATCCGCCACAATACCCAGTTGCTATACTTCAGCTCCAAGTGTGGACGTGCCCTGCTCGAGACCATATACGACAGCCTAACCCTCAAGGAGACCAAAGGGGACTTTATTGCAGGTGTACAGAGGGCAGCTGATCTGTACCGCTTCATCTTCAGCAACAAGGAGACAGGTGAGCTGTCACACTTCAGGCCATCTCTGGAAAAGGTGCAGACCGTCACCTACAAGCTGAATCCAGCCAGGAAACTAGCCTGCTCTACGCGTCATCGCTGACAGACTGTCGCAGCTGCCGCAACTTTTTTCATTCATCAGAAGGCTGTGCGGTCTCCGCTACTTCGTCCGCGGTCTCTGCTACTTCATCAGATGCTTGAGGAACTTCGTCAGAAGCTTGAGGAACTTTGTCAGAGGCTTGAGGAACTTCGTCAGAAGCCTGTCACTTAAACTCTACCCACTGAGGGTCAGAGTCTAGGGCTCTCTTCTTCACTTCTCACGGAAGATCCGCTTTGTCCATGCGTGACGAGCATCTGACTTATGAGCGGATTTGATGAGGTAGTCCTGGTAGTTATCTGGGAATTTCAGAAATGCTGCCAGAACACTGGCCAATCTCATGCGCCCTTCTTCGTTGAAGATGTGCTCAACAGCCTCCTTGCGGCCAACAGTGAACCCCTCCTGAGTACCTTCTAAATGACTGGTGTCATGGCTCTTCGCTACAGCGGCACTGGCCTCCTCCCTGAAGTAGTTATTTGCTACAGACTGGAGGCTATCCAGCATCTCTCGCTCTTTCTGGCTATGGAGGCTAAATATGGCAGCCCACTTCCCGACTGTTAGTAGATCTTTGAGGTCGACCCTTGCCTTTTGGAGAGCTAGAATAACAGGACTGTTGGTTTGAGCCCCAGGAGGTAGGTTGAGTGTCCTGCCCTGGTGCTGTCAAACTTCCGGTAGAGGATCCGAGTCAGGAGTTCTTTTGTACTACGAACTGGCGCTCCTTCCTCTATGGCGGCCAGTATCTCCGCATCAGACGGAGGTGTGACCTTGGCTCGCTCATGGATAATGTTGATGTCACGAAGCAGTCCTCTGACCATGTCACGGTGGGACAGTGCACGCCGTGGCTGTCATGCCGAGTTGTCCTGCTGCCTATAGAGAATCTGCTGGAGAACTTTACCACACATGGCAGCCGATTAACCCCTCTATATACCCAGACCTTAAACATGCTGCAGTATGTGCAACATCCAGATGGGGCCATTGAACCCGTGACGTCACACCGCACTGATCCACGGAAGGACTGCCTGATGGTCATTCGACCCAGTATACATGATGAGAACCCGTTGTCCGCTGCTGGGAAGTAAATTGACTTTGCAATCTCAGCACAGATCCACGAGGTTCAGAGCACAATAGAAGAGACGGTAGAGCTCCCGCAGGTTCTGAACAGGTGGGAGATCGTGCAGAGCAACAGCACCATGGACACCACCTATGAGGGAATTCGAACTACGGGCAGGTGTCGAGAAGCCTGTGGCAGTTCCACTCTTAAGCCTCCTCAAGAACACACACGTGAATCCGGCTGCCATGCAGGATAGGCTGTTCCTCCAGGTGTACACTGAGCAGCTCGCAGATGCGACAATGAATGCTCCAAGACTTCATGTCTGGCATGACGAGAATGACCAGGAGATGAAGCAAACGGGTTCCAAACAGCGGATCGTGCATGTGGAGCGAGAACACCATCAGGTCCAAGCCACAGCTAACCAACAGGTAGAGCTGACATTGCATCGTGGTACATTGGACTGTATCGCTGTTGCGGTCCTGGTTCAGAAGGGAGGTGTCATCCAGCAGGTGGATAAGCTAGATGACTTCAAGCTTGTGGTTGCTTGGACCAATGTTCTTGGTGAGGTACAGACAGAGAACTAAGTCATATGCACTTCTGCGACTAACCAGTGGAAGCGACGACCTCGAGTCGGCACTCGAGGACAGTCACCACCTCAGGGGCAGGGACACCCCATAATCAGGGCAACTGGCCCAGCTTCAACATCGGAAACCTCATATCTGGGACTCGCTCATTAGGTGTGATGGTACTTTACTTTGGCTATGCTAAGGTATGCGTGCGTAGAGCACGACTTCTGTCGTCACTGCTGCAGCTGCCACCACTACTATAAGCTCTGCTGTCTTCTCTGTCGATGCTTCATAGTCGAGCGTTGGCTCAGATACAGCCTCATAGTACTCATCGAGACTCTCATCTGCCTCTTTGAGGCTCTGGTTGGCCTGAGCTCGGAGTTGGCGTCGGCGTGCCTCCCTCTGGCGCATATGCTCGAGGGCTTTGCTGTACTCAAACTTCTCCTTAGACAGCTTCTCCATCACCTGGTTATGACGCTCATGCTCGACCTCTGCCGCATTCTTGTCAGCGAAGCTGAGTCTCCAGTTCACTAAGGCAAACACGCGCACATGCAAGATTGCGGATGCCATGCTATAGACTACAGTTTAAAGCTACTATATAGCTGTCCCCCAGCGACGGATCACCAGAGCGATGTATGAACCAGAGGCTTATGAAGATCCAGTCGACGATATAGATAACGAGGACTATGAGGAGGACTATGATGAGGAGGATGAGACAGATGACTACGATGTAGCGGAGACTGCGGGTGAGTATGATGATGTAGAGCGTGAATCCGGCAAGCTAGTACACAGAGCGAAAGGAATCTATCGCACTTATGTAAAAGGTTCCATTGGTCCGCTGGCAGCAGTTGGGGCTCTGATCACTCTGTTCACAATGAAGGCTGGCGAGACGGTCCGCAAGATCGCCAACAATGCTCTCCATGGGGTGGAGAAGATTTCTGAAGCCATACCAGCCATCGCCTCAGGAGTAGGTACGTTCTTCAGAGTTGCAGGCCTTGGCTACCGTACATTGCCATAGTGCTCGCAGCCATCTGGTCTGCCGAACATTTAAGCCATACCATATAAGGATGGCATCTCTGTATGACCTGGTCAAGACCCTTAACTTCCGAGGGTTGGTCGATAAACTACTGTTCAGTGAGGATCCAGCAGAGATTAGATGCCAGTGTATGGAGGTGATTGAGGAGGTCTTCAGTGATGGTCGAATTAATAACGGCTGTCTGCTCATCTGTTTAGAGTTCACCCAGGCTGTGCGTGAGAGGACGGGAGTGGACATCAGTGATGAAATCCGGGAATTTATCAACCGTCTTTCTTGAGGAACTCTACTATCAGCCTGGTGGATATTACCGTGAGCCCCCTCAACTACTCGAGGCTGCATGTCGCAAGGGCCACAGCTTCACATTGGAGACAGTTAGCCAGTGGCTCAGTTGTCAGGTGATGTGGCAGATATACAGACCTCGTCAATGGCACATCAGGCATGCCCATTTCGAGGAAACTGTCCAGAACAGAGTTCACCAGGCGGATGTTCTATTCCTTCCACATGACTCGGTTGGTTGTAAGACCTACAAGTATACCCTCACCATCGTCGATGTCGCCAGCAGGTACAAGGTGGCAGTACCGCTCACAGACAAGTCAGCTGGCTAGGTGGCCCAGGCATTCCAGGGTGTCTACGAGGCTTCAGAAAATCCGCTCCAGTGGCTGGAATTGTTGCAGGTGGATGAGGGTAAGGAGTTCAGAGGGGAGACTGCAGCCCTCATGCGGAAACACGGTGTGGCAGTTAGGCGAGGCGAGGCAGGGCATCACCGTGCCCAGGCTATCGTTGAGTGGTGGAATCGGACACTGGCAGAGAGACTGTTCCCACACCAATACGTCCAGGAAATGGCCACGCCGAGTGAACGTTCTAGAGTAAGGGTGAGAGGGTTGCCTGCTGTGGTGGAGAGATCCAATGCCGAAGTTACCAGGCTAATCAGGAAGAAGCCGGTAGAGGCTATCAGACACTCTGCTGGTCACAGCTCTAGAGGAGCGAACAAGGGAGAGGAGTGCCTACCACCTGATGCTCTGGTTCAGCCTGGTGAGCTGGAAGGTGGTCGACGGCGTGCAACAGATCCTAACTGGGCGATAAATGTTCACAGGCTTGACAGGTATGTGGAGGCGGAGGGGCGGCCTACACTGTACTACCTGGCATGCCAGCATGGAGTGCCTAGGCGACCATTTGTCGTAGAAGAGCTTCAGCTAGTCGCTGAAGACACACAGCTACCACCCCCTAGGGTGCTAACATGATACTCAATGGGCTCGGTATGGACCCCCATCTGGCAGCACATGGCACTTATCATAGTAAGCAGAGTCTGAGTTTTTCCGGCACATACGTCACCATACCCTGGTTGCGCATGCGTAGGCCTCGATTTTTAGCTCTGTCCACCCCGCAATGTAGGGCACTGTAGAACCTCTGCCAAGAGACCTCATTCTGCCACTTTGACATTCCCTTAGCCGAGCACTTACTTGCAGCTGCGCTCTCAACGTAGTAGCATTTGGAGCAGAGAGCGATGCCATGAGAGCCTTCGAACTCGAACTTGAACAGTCCCGGAGTCCGTCCAGACCATTTGTTCCAAGCTAGCCAGTCCTGCTTATGAGCCTGGTACTCTGCTCGCATCTCAGGGCGAATGACGTCATCGAGGTTGGAGCCTGCTATAGCGATATGCGCGGAGTCAGTGTCCATCTGCAGGTACTCAAACCTGTCATGAGCTACGTAGCGATCGAGGAAGTCGTAGTAGAACTCCCGCATTCGCAGCTCCGCGAGCTCATAAACGGCTATCGCCGCCTGGAAGGGCCTTCGAATAGTGATTCTCGGCTTCGAACCATGCAGTATGCAGGGCCTTGTCTACCACACGTTCATCCTTCGTGAAGCTGGTGTTGCTATGACATTCTAGGGCCTCGATGAGCTTCCCATAGGCACTGTTGCCGAGGAGTTTGAAGAGATCTGCCAAGAGCGCTTTGCTCTTATCTACATCTTCCGAGCGGCGGGCCTCCGTAACATTTTCCATGAACCACTCGAATGGGCGCTTGGCCTCATAGTCTATGGTGCGGTATACAGCAGTGATCTCCAGGCCATGGGTTATATACCACTTGAGGGTCGGGGTGTTCAGCAGCCACTTTTTGCCAGAGAGGGCACCGACCAGCTTCTGGGTGGTGGGCCGCTTCCTCCCTGTTCGTCCTAGATATGCCAACATCTCAGACGAGATTGCCTCTACCGGGATCTCGTGGTTATAGAAGAGAGGAGGCATTTCCTTGAACTTTGCCCACAGAGCCTTGGGGACCTCTATATCCACCTCAGCAAACCCAAACCAGTTGTATGCTAGGAGAGCCTCCTTAAAGCTAGCTACACCACTGGCCCCGGACCAATGGCGCACATTCTCCATACCACATGGCATCTCTTTGGCCATCGTTGACAGGTACAGAGCATTTGCGTCGTAGCCGAGTAGACTTTGGCAGACATGCTCACTCCGGCGGATTCGAGTCACACCGGCCTAGTGGTATCTGGTGAACACGATGCTGGGACCGCCAACAACAGCACCCTTCAGCATCTCATAGGCTTCCTTGTCCGGTGAATAGAGGCTAACATCTGGCATGTGCTGAGCGGTTCCACGTAGGAGGTACTGCAGTGACACACCTGGGAAAGACACCACGTCTTTGAGGATGTCTATTTCTCGTTCTGTGTAGAACTCCCGCATCCGCTCTAGGGCTTCGATGAATGGACTGACATCCAGGTTGTTGTAGTATCGCAGCCAGTCGGCGAATGTCCGCATTCCATGCTCGGTGAATGTCTGGTTACACTGTCCCCAATCTGTTCGCGTCAAGAGGTAGCCCCCGCTTGAGCTTAGATGTCCATGCTGAGTAGTCAGGAAGCCCTGGATAGTTGAGCTTCTCATGTGTGTCAAACCATTCATATGCGACCCAGCTCTTCTGCTGTGTACACCCATAAGCTTTGACCCATACCTCATACGAGACTCCTGGGCCGAGGTAGTTCAGCACATCGAGAAACCATAGCTTAGGAATTATGAGGAACATGGTCTGACTAGCCTTCCTGGCGACTTTCACTGTACATGTACTGACAGTCAGCTCATCGACAAAGTACTTCTTGATGAGGTTCAGGTTATACCATGCAGAGTTGAACCCCAGTACAGGCACTTGGTCACACCACTCGTTGATCAGTCGCTGCTGTTGCTTTGGGAGCTTGTCCAGGTCTGTCAGTATGTACTGTGCCCTAACCCTTGTCCGGATTAGAGATACTCGCCGTTGGATCTCCAGCATGAACTCATGATCAGTTCTTTGGGGTCAGGATTGCAGAGGTGAGTGGGCTCACCCATGGCGCCCTCTAAGCAGAAGCCAACCGACACAGAGATAGGTATGTGAGTACTCTCGATCGTGAGTCTCCGTAGGATGAGTCTTCATACCATCTAGGAGTGCTTCGAAGTCGTAAACTATGAAGTGTGGGTATGGGACAGTCCGAACTCGTTTATGGACGCTTGGGCAGCGTTTTATACAGCACTCCCACTGTACCACAAGCGCGCATCCAGAGCCGCTCAGCTTCTCCTCTCTCATGACTGTCTTGCGGTATCTTTGCTCGGCATCCTCAACTCGCTGGTGTTGTGGACACCCGTGCCAGTGACAGCCATGGAACTGGTAAACGGTGTTGGTGGTCGGATCATAACCATCTACGCCCT
Organism: Chaetoderma sp. LZ-2023a; assembly: GCA_034401795.1. Lineage (NCBI taxonomy): Eukaryota > Metazoa > Mollusca > Caudofoveata > Chaetodermatida > Chaetodermatidae > Chaetoderma > Chaetoderma sp. LZ-2023a. The sequence goes on from CM067369.1 coordinate 4,278,840, forward strand.
TGATCCAATGCTCGCCACCGTGCCCACACTCTACATGGTGTATGTTTACGCCTCTGTTTCTTGACTCATACCTGATCCAATGAGTAGCCGCTGAACTGGATGGTTGGGGCAGGTAGAAGGCTTTCTCATATGCAGACTGTGGCGCCTCAACCTTCTCACGAGGACACATGATTTTTGTGTTGCCGCCTGTACAGTGATCAGCATGACGTTGAAGATGGCATGCATTTGTAAACCTCTGCTGACAGTGACTGCAGACTAGTGTATGTGCCAGCTTGGACATGTTCTTGATGTAGAAGGCATGGTGGTCCCACACTCCGATGGTCATGGAGTCATGGTAGTGAGCCGCTTGCCTGATCATGTGTCAATGGCCCTCTTCAGTTGGTTCATACACGCAAATCCCGATCTTGGCGAAGAACTCTACCTTGTCCAGCTGATCCAGCGAGGTCTTGCGGACATCAGGTACTGTCTTGCCGTAGAACTGTGTGGCAAGCTCTCGTGCAGGAGCTGTACTTCTATCAGCTCTCGCTCCTCGGTGGACTGCTAGACATCTCCAGAGACACATGTTGTCCCTGTAGGTGTCGAGGGCAGTCATACTCTTCTTCTGTCGTAGCCAGTCTGGGAGGGGGACTGTCCCAAGCAGAGGTTGGTGCTCGATGACAGCCCTGATCTCAACGTTGATTGATCGAACGAAAGCCCACTTGGTGTTGGGTCGATCGATATTGTCTGTGTCGAGGCAGGCTTGCTCTCTTGCTGTCACCCAGTCCTGAGTTGCTCCTATCATGTTCAGCCACGGGCTCCCTGGAGCATTCTTGTGGAAGAGCGTCACCCTACCGTCTTCGATGTGACGGATGCGATAGGTATGGGTGTAGCGGAGTAGAAGGCATTCTGGATAGTCTGTTGGATCTTTTGCATAATCTGGCCTGTGAGGTCTCCTTCTAGACCTCTGAAGAATGTCCAGTGTACTGACCGGCGTCCTCTATCCTCTGTCTCCCTTTCGCCGGGACGCTGGTCGAGAATGTGTTTGCCTTCTTGCCTCATGCTCCGGACTAAGGGTTCAGACTTCGGCCACCTTATGCTTAGAACTCGGCATTGCTTAACGATCCTGCGTTTGAGAGTTAAGTGCTCCTCCAGTGGATTGTCCTCCATCCGCCTCACTACAGTCTTGGCTCGCAAGCTAGCAGTCACCTTCTCGGCCAACTGACGATGCTCACGTATCCGCTGCGCTTTCTTGTGGGGATTCCAAGGAGCCTCTTTGGTAAGCACTGGAAACCTTCCCGTATTCATTGCTCGGGAGAGTCGCTTCTGCCACTCCTCGGTACGGATCTGTCTGATCATCTGGAGCAGCTCAGCTTTCTTGGCCTTAGAATCAGCTTTCTTGACCTTAGAGTCGATTCTAAGGCCGAATTGCATTGCAATAGTGCGAAGCTGTGCAACAGTACTCATGGTGTATATCCCTGTGGATGCCTGCATAGGGTGCGGGGGCCGCCTGTGTTGGAGAGTTAAGGGCTCCAGTGAATGGGTCTCCATCTGCCTCACTACAGCCTTGGCTCGCAAGCTAGCAGTCACCTCCTCGTCCAACTGACTAAACTCACGTGTCCACTGTGCTTTCTTGGGGAGATTCCAAGGATCCTCGGTAAGCACTCGAAACCTTCCCGTATTCATTGCTCAGGAGAGTCGCTTCTGCCACTCCTCGGCACGGACCTGGTCGATCATCTGGAGCAGGGCGGCTTTCTTGACCTTGATCTTTGCAATAGTGTGAATCTGTGCAACAGTACTTATGGTGTATATCCCTGTGGATGTCTGTCTCTAAATGGGCGTTCAGACGCTATTATGTGTGGCGATCAGTACCTGTGGGTGGTGTATATCCCTGTCTGGCCGTTCAGACCTATTATGTGTAGTACCTGTGGGTGGTGTATATTCCTGTGGATGCCTGTCTCTAAATGGGAGTTCAGACCCTATTATGTGTGGCGATCAGCATTCAGACCTATTATGTGTGGTGCTGGCGATCAGTACCTGTGGGTGGTGTATATCCCTGTGGATGCCTGTCTCTAAATGGGAGTTCAGACCCTATTATGTGTGGCGATCAGCGTTCAGACCTATTATGTGTGGTGCTGGCGATCAGTACCTGTGGGTGGTGTATATCCCTGTGGATGCCTGTCTCTAAATGGGCGTTTAGACACTATTATGTGCGGCGATCAGTACCTGTGGGTGGTGTATATCCCCTGTCTGGGCGTTCAGACCTATTATGTGTGGTGCTGGCGATCAGTACCTGTGGGTGGTGTATATCCCTGTGGATGCCTGTCTCTAAATGGCCGTTCAGACCCTATTATGTGTGGCGATCAACGTTCAGACCTATTATGTGTGGTGCTGGCGATCAGTACCTGTGGGTGGTGTATATCCCTGTGGATACCTGTCTCTAAATGGCCGTTCAGATGCTATTATGTGTGGTGATCAGTACCTGTGGGTTGTGTATACCTCCCTGGCAGCTATTCGGCGATCCGTGGTGGCCTCCGCAACCTATGCCCCAGGGATTGAGAGGGTGGTGGGGCTCATTTGTCTAAATGGAAATCCAGTTGAGGGAGGTAGGGGCTCATTTGTCTAAATGGAAACCCAGTTGAGGGAGTTGGTATCATTTTGACCCCGACACTACTACTTATGACATCATAATCAGCGTTATTATTATTAACAAGTCATTTTGCCCACACTGATTTATCTTACTTACCAACTCTTCTTTATAGTCCTTGCTCTCTTTTTATTTGGGTATAGGTTTACTAACTTATTAACTTTAAAAACTCATTGTCTTCGTCTTGTGGCCTTTCAGAAATCCACTTGTGTGGCCTGTGGGTGATTCCTCAAGGCCAAGTTCGCCCCTCATGTTTGTACTAAATGTAGCATGTGTGGCCCACTGCTTAAATATGATGTCTGTAAACAGTGGGGGCAACTTATTTTCTGAGCTTCTTGTACTTCAGGCGAAAGATAAGGTGAGAGAAGAGGAGAAGCAGTTGAAGAAGGACCGGGAGAGTGTAAGAGATAATGGGTGGGGGGGAGATAAAGAAGACAATCAAGGACCTGGTCCCAAAGTTACTTCGCAGCATGCTTCCTGGCCCAGGTAATTCATTGTCCTCTCCATCTGCCCACAAGCAGATAGTCCCCGCCTCCGAATCTAACATTCCTAGGGGTCTACCAGTTTTTCACCGAGATTCAGAGGTGACTCTGGTAGAACCCGGCTTGAGGCTTGCCATGCCAGTTGATCCAGGAGCAGCCCTAAATGATCCTGGCTGGAGGCTTGCCTCATCGGTAGATCTTGGGGCAGGAGTGATGGACCCAGGTTCTCGCTTTATGGGTTCCAAGGAGAAGCCGCACTACCGAGGTACCATACCCTCTTACGGTACCTTCCCTGGCCAGTCCAGGTTAGTGCACTTTGCTAACCCAGAGTCTAACCTTTCTAGTCAGGAGGATGAGGATTATCTGCTGGCGATGACCCAATGATGCTGTGACCATGGAATTAGACGAAAGTGCACCACTCGCGGGGAGCATGGGCGACTTTTTCCACTGGTTTACTCCCACAAGAGTATCATTCATGGTGCAGAGGGTTGCCCAGTTTGGAGCTGATGGATAGCCGTATTGCATAATGTGGCTTGCAGATGGTTTGGCGATGGCCAGTCCGGGCCATAGCATGGTGCATTATTCCCCACATGATGACATGGCTCCGGCTCTTGGTCTAGCCATGGTGCAATCCATGCCTGCTCTTTCAGACCCTCATGTTTTCACCATCTTGCCAGGAGTCTCCACGGCTCCAACCACATAAACACCTGCGAGTGCTATTGAGGACGATGAAGGCCTGCGCCTAGTCGAGCACTCGCATGTAGCCACGGGGGAGGACTGGTTGGATGCTTGCCAGTGGCTGGTAAGCGTCAAGACAAAGCTCAATATGGAACCGTCAGCTTCCCAGCTGGACCAGCGCCCATGGTTGGTGGGGAAGCCGACGATGTGTGCAATGCCATCTCTGCTGCTAGCTGAGCATATTGTTGATATGTTCACGGTGGCAGAGGCATCCGCTAAGCCTAATGGACGTCTCGCGAAGGCCCATCGCGAGGTGGCAAGGTGATGCCGCATCATAGCTGCTCAATACCAGCAGTACGGTGTAGTGCCTAAGCTGAGCGTGAATGACCACGCAGCTCGAGGTGAGGACATATGGGCAGGCTGCCAATCTGACATGGGAGCCCTGTGCACAAGCGCACTAAGCTCGGCAAACACCATGTTGTATGATGCAGATGAGAGCTCATGAGCGTCCATAGAGGCGCTCTCGCATGTTTCTCAACTGTTACAGGGAGGTAATAATGGCCTCTGCATCATATCAGCCAAGCCCCCATCTCAGTCCAGAGAGCCATCCAGGATGGAATAAACCTGGCTCTGGATTGCATGACACATTCGTTTACTAGAAGTGTCCGGGCGAGGCGCATTTTGCATTAGACAATTTGTGCCCATCTCAGGACATGTACAATAGGCTGCTGCGGACACCTATGACAGGTCCTGGTCTGTTGCAAAGGTGAGGGATGTAGGCAGCTCCAGGAGATGGTCACACCAGTAAAGAACCAGAGGGCGCTACATGAACAGTTTGAGGTGTTCAAAAGGTGCGCTTTCGCATCGCACTCCCTGTGTTCCATCCCCAGCAGGTCTGAGGTGGCAAGGTTGGACGCCAGCCACCTGATCTGGTCGTGGTAACCGTGCCTGATGGGCCGGTTGCCACAGGGAGCACACCAGTACTAGAGCCAGAGACAGTGCCACTCTTGCATTGCTCATGTCCACCTCTCTCCATAGGTGGACCCGTGGGGGTCGTTTGATGCTTCACAAGCAAGAGTAGGAGCTTAGTCTTGCGATGGCATTCAGTCGGATACCATCCAGACTGGATAATAGGACTGCCAACGCATCCTTCGCTGGTCCCGGTCAGGAGTCAAATTCCAAGAGATCCAGATCAATGGTAGTGGATTGAGGAAGAAATAAATTCCCTCATACACAAAGGAGCAATTCAGCTGGCACAAAATTGTCCGGGCTTCTATTCAAACGTGTTTCTAGTAACAAAATGCACTGGGGGTGGGAGACCAATTCTCAACCTCAAGCCATTGAACAAATTCATAGACACGCCGAGTTTCAAAATAGAAACAATCAAAATGGTGTTGGCGGGTTTGATAAAGGGAATGTGGACAACATCAAAAGACTTGAAGGATGCATATTTTCACATTCCACTTGCAAGGAGTTTTCGTCGATACTTCAGATTTGCATTTCTGGGCCGACAGCAGGAATTCAAGGTTTTACCTTTTGGAATCTCCATGGCTCCTCTGGTCTTTACCAGGGTGGTCCTTGCTATCACAGTATACCTCCGCAGCAGACGCATAGCAGTCCACACGTACATAGACGACTGGCTATTAAAAGCACACAATCAGTAAAGTATATCAGCAAATCTGAAGATTGTTTTGAAAACTCTCACAGACGTAGGCTGGATAATCAACTTTCAGAAATCAGAGCTGACTCCATCCCAGAGGTTTGTTTACGTGGGCATGTTCTTCGATCTAGAGATAGGATATGTGTATCCTACTCAGGAGAGGGTAGAAATACTCATCCCAGTGATACAGTCAGTGTGCAACAGTCGTTACGTTCTGGCACGGGTTTCCTTGAGAATGCTGGTGGTGATGGTTTCTCTGGAGCCAGTCATTTCACAGGCGGCCTTATGCAGGCGGCCTATCCAGTTTTTTATCATGACACAGTGGACCCAGGGTACAGGATCACTGAACTCAAATGTGTCAGTGATGGATGACGAGGAAGAATCTCCTGGCCCCGGGGGGGGGGGGGGTGAAGCTCACCCCTACCCACCCTCAAATGATGCTGTATACGGATGCATCGATGCAAATATGGGGCTTGCCTGGAAGAAGCCACAGTATCAGGGCTTTGGAATCTGGATCAGTCAACGGAACATATCAATCTACTGGAATTACGGTCAGTAATTCTTGGCCTGGAACATTTCGTGGAGAAAGTTCAGGGCAAGATAATTCTAATTCGATCAGACAATTCAACAGTCGTGACTTACATAAAGCCCCAGGGCGGAAAGAAGTCGTCCAGTCTCTGTATGATGACATGGAAATTGCTTTGCTGATGCCTGGATCACATGATCACCTTGAAAACAGTTCCTATTCCGGAAAGACTAAATCTGCTAGCAGACTCATTGAGCCGAAGGATGAGTGTTTTACCTATGGAATGGCAACTAAATCAATGTGTGGCCGTCTGTTCAACCACTGTGGGAAACCAAACATAGATTTATTCGCAACGAAGAAGAATGCGAAGATGACGATATACGTCTCTCCTATTCCAGATCCGAGCGCTATCGCAACAGATGCGATAGCTATCAGCTGAGAGGGAATGTATACATACGCATACCCGCCAGCACTCTGATTCCAAAGATTCTTCAGAAAATCAGACAGGAGGAGTGCCAAGCGCCCCAAATTGGCCAAGCCGATCATGGTATACGGATCTGCTTGACCCTCTGGTCTGCAATCCGGTTCCCCTGACTCTGATGGATAATATTATCTTACAGGGCATGACCCTTCACAATAATCCGTCAATGTTCAAATTGACTGGGCGGATGTTGTCAAGGAATCTGCAATTAAGGAGGACTTTTCTGAGCAAGCAGCCATGTTTATGACAAAAGTTAGAAGGGGTCAGCTCCAAGAGCATATAATTATAATATCAACAGATTTGCAGAATGGTGTTTAAAGAGATGTATTAATCCAATGGAGTCATCTATTCAGGCAGTAGCCGATTTCCTCTGTCATCTGTATGATGCCTACAGCCTTAAACCTAATTATATTGCTGGATACAACTTTAATGTCTGTCATCCCTTGCTTGGCCAAAAGGGGAAGTGATGAAGTAAGTAGTTTAAATACTTTAATTAAAGGCATGGGTAATCTAAGACCGAGAAATCCACCAGCGATTCCGTCTTGGACTTTATCTCTAATGCTGCAATTCTAGCTGATAAACCCTTTGAACCACTAAGTTCCATTTCAATGAAATTGTTGACACTTAACTGTATTTTAATTGCTGCAGCCTCGACAAGGCAGAGAAGCGAAATTCATGACTTATACACCGAGGCAGACGGTTATGTGGTTACAGGGGAAGGCCTTAGGCTCCTACCTAGGATTAATTTCATGGCTAAGAATCAGTCATTGAAATACCTTGGTCAACCTATAATGTTACCAGCTTTGACTAGATATGATCCTACTTCAAAAGTATGGTATCCAGTCTGCGCATTAAACCGGTACAAAAACGTACCCAGGAATGGTGGACGGACCCCACCTCATTAAGTTTGTCATATATTGAACTCCATGGAAGGGATTCCAAAACAACCATTTCCAGGTGGATTGTGGAATGTATCCAGTTTTGCCACAAATCCGCCACTGGTAAACATGTTAACATGGCCAAGGCTCACAATGTCTGTGGTGTAGTGGCATCCACCGCCATGTTTAATGGAGTACCAGTGGATGGCATTATGCCGGTAGCCCAGTAGCACTGTGACTCAAGTTTGAACGACCAGTATCTTCGTGACACCACTAATCCTCTCGCCCAATCGATTTTGAAAAAATAATTAGGTGTACATAGTATTGATGAGGTTTTCTCACTTTTTATAGACAGCACATTTAAACAATGGAAACAACCAGTTGGCCGTGCTACATCATTCTTCACCAAAGGGAAGTTGATGGCATCGGCAAAGATTTCAAGGTCAGTCTTGCATTGCACTGGTTTTTAGGTTTTTTTGTCATTGTCACGTTACCCTTTATGCTAATATGGGGATGGTTAGTGTTTTATGTGGTTCATTTCCTGATAGCATACGAAAATGAAGCCTTTTCGTCCAATGTCCTATAGTACTTTAGCACTAGTACTTAGAGAGCTTATGGGACAGTGAGGGAATAACGTCTCCTTTCCAAAGAAAGGTGGTGCGCATATGACATATGGACGTTTCTCTCAACCATCGGCTGTGTTACTCGATGTTCAAATCATTTCCTGGTTGTGTTATACACAATTTTCAGATGTTGGAACACAAATTGTGGCTGGCCATTTTACCAGTAAAATTTTAATGGGACCTGGAATCAGGGACAGACGCTAATTTTGTTGAAATCGTGGCCTTGATTAAAGAGGAATATTGTTTTAAGGGGCTCCAGAAAATATTTCCGGAACATTTTCGGAAAATCGAAGATGGCCGTTGAAAAAATCGATTTTGAATAAGGGTTCTGGAGCCTACTACCATCGGATCTTTTCAGAAAAATTTGGCGAGTATATGTCAAGCGATTTATGAGGAGATATGTTTAAAGGATTTCCAGACAACTTTCAGAAAATCCAAGACGGCCATCGAAAATTGACCAATCCAAATCCTTTTTGAATACGCTGAATCATCATGTGATAGAATGATTCCACCCAAGTTTCGTTGACATTGGTTCATTGATTAAGGATGAGTGGTGTTTTAAAGTGTTTGGGGAAAATTTTAAGAAATTCCAAGATGGCCTTCGAAAAGGTGGACCAATCAAGATTCTGAATAGAAGTTACGAGTTACCCCAAGGGAACTTTCCATCCAAATTTGATTAAAATCTGCCTAGCCATTTAGGAGATATGCTTTGGAGGATTTCCTGATAAGTTTGGAAAATACAAGATGGCTACCAAAAATGGCCAATCAAAATTCTCGTTTGATATGCTGAAGCCTACCGTCATAGGATCGTTCCATGAAACCCATGTTTCATTCAAATTGTGCAATTGATCATGGAATAACATTTTAAAGGGTTCTAGAAATTTTTTGGAAAATCCAAGATGGTCACTAAAGATCGACCAATCATTAATCTGAATAATAAATCTAGAGCCACCATTTGATCATTCCAGCCAAATTTGGTTAAAATCTGCCAAGCGACTTATGAGCAGATACGGTTTAGGAGCAGATACGTTTAAAAGCATAACTTAATGGATGGCAAATGGATGGACGACGTACAGTCGCCATGGTATAAGCTCACTTAGTACTTCTGGCCAGTTGAGCTAAAATGCATCACCCTTCCGGTTGCGATGCGTTACTGGAGTGTACATTACATAGACTACAATATACATTATATTTTCACTTTCTATCAAGCTGCGTGTAGGATATGCTTGTAATAGTAGATCTGTATGTCTATACCCGCAAGGCAACATTAAATTTCCATTTTAAATAGATAAAACTAGAACCTGCAGTCAATGGCGTCCACATGCATATGCTATGAGGTTTGATTTGCATGAGACTATCTCCACCCCACACCGACCTATTGTAATGTAAGGGTGAATCCTAATGTAAATGTCATCTTGCAATCTGTAATCATACAGATAGGCTTAACTTGAACAGTAAATTATGTTGAATTCCACCAAATGTGTTGGAGAAACTCAACATACTTTGAATAGTTGGGCATTGCGAGTATTTTTTAGGAAATACCTTTGGCATATACGAATCTATCTGGCTAAAACGTGATTACGACCGATGGCATCTTGTCACACTTTTATACATTACCAAATTTTAACTAAATATGTCTCATGGTGTTCAGGTTATCCAGCGAAAACCATAGTTTTAATGAATTCTCCGTTTATCAGGGCAGATAACTCTGTGGAATACTTACTTAAGATAAAATCAGAAAACTGCAAATCTGCATTCACTGAACAAAGAATTGTGAGTATAGATTCTAAGCTTTCTGAGATAGGGTCCAGACAAGTAAATTGTGACAAATCTTAAGATTTTCAAGGGAGATAACTCTAGCGAATATGTGCAAGTATTGTCAAAGCAGAATCATGATGCTCAATTCGTCATGAAAAATAATTGCAGGTTTAGGGTCAAAACGTTTGGAGATCCTCATCCGGGCATCGGACAAGATAATTTTGACAAAGCCTAACACATCCAAAATTTCATGGGAGATACCTTAGACGAATATGGATGGATTTCCCGAATATGACACCACGATACTGCGGCTCCCAGATTTATATCTGCTAAAAATTGTGAGCGTGTAAGTTCAAACATGCTCGAAATATGGATCAGACAAGAATCAGATGGACAAAAGTACAGAGGTGTGGATGGGCAGACGGATGAACAGGTGGATGGTGAGCGCCATCTCATATGGCCTGCTTTGCGTGTCTGTATAAGAGGTGTGACTGACAGGGAGATTTCGTTGAGAGGCTCAAGCGTCTTGACACCTAATGCTCTTGAGACTTTATGGAGGACGTGTATTAATTCCAAAGTTATTGCAACCTATTTGGCGTAAATAGCTGAAAATAATACAAAATCTACTGGCTTTTTGTTTCTTGATCTAATAAGCAAACTAGAATTTATTGATGGACTGCATCACAGGGGTTGACACCACTGTAGCGTGAACAAAATCGTTCTGTATTATTGCGTGAAACATGAACGATGGCATACCTCACACATTTGGCTACAAGAGGTCCAAGGGGCCTATATCGCTCACCTGGAATTATTGACCATTGGTTTTATTAAGTTATTAAAACTGGCCCAGTTGTTAATAAGTAGTCTTTTATATGATTTTCTCAATTTTCAGAAAATCCAAGATGGCCACCAAACAGTAGAGCTGGGCGGTCTGACGGTAGTACCGTGAGGACCGCGGTATACCGTGAACCGATACCGTTGACATTTCCAAATACCGTGAATACCGTCCATAATGTTTGAGCAATATTTGAGAAATATATTCATAAAATCTGACTTGACCAAGGGTAAATAAGTGCTAACAGTGCCAAAAATACAGGCATCCCTAACTATTAGCCGAGTTCAGGTGAAAGGGTTGTTGTAAAAACAAACGTCAAGACGTCAATTACAAAATAATGACAGGCAGAATTGTATGTCAAACGTACGTCTTGAAAGTCTCACGGTAAAATTGCTTTATATAAAACATCTAAACTCATTCTCTGGCCGTCCGCCGGTAGTAATTACACTATAATATATTCCCTAGTCACGTTTCTATTATTTGTAATTTATTACTCCAAGCATTTTGTCACCGAACAAACACGCTAGAATAACAAAATAACATACAAACTGCGTGCTATTCAAACACAACAGCTATCTCGCAAAGACGTATCTGATTGGTTGTTCATGAACTAGACCGTGGGAAACACATTACTATGCTGAATTTATCAATGAAAATTTACTAAAACGTAGTATTTGCTCACGCCATTTTGATCACGTGCTAATTTATTAACAACGAGCAGCGTTGAAGTCGTTATTTTTTATTTTTCTGGCTTGTTTTAAGAAATTTCTTTACGGATTAAATCCAGTTTAAGTAACGACACCTAAACATTATAGTGTTTTAGTTTTTGTAATTCATTTTTCAACTGGCTACACGTCAGAAGTTCGCGGAAATAGCTTTTTACACACATTTTTCACGTGAAGCATGGCGAGTAACGAGTCTGCACATCGGGTACTCGGTAATTATCAGAAGCTTTGGAATCGGCTATATTCAATGTCGTGTTATATGTGTGTGTATAGGCCTGTTTTCGCGAGTAACAGAATATACGACTCCAACAGAAATAAAAGCGTACAACACTTGTCCCGTTTAAATACTCGCGGATTTTGTCTGGACTCTGTTTATCAAAGCGCTCGACTGTCCAAATAAAATTTACCGTTTGCTGGTCGCACGCATTAATAGCAAGAACAATCCAGATTGAAAATAGTGCACCCCAATGTCTCAAACAGTGGGTTATAGTTAGCGAGTCGACCACACCCTTTGACCGATATTCCCGTGAATGATATTATGTCAATAAAAATAGTGACCTAATAAAATCGTGAAACTAAACAGTAGAGCCATGTTTTTCTTCTCTAAATCAGGAAGCCGATTTATTTATTTTACCTATATTTACCGTTGAATGGAGATGGAAGTGAAAAGGAAATGGAAAAAATTGTTCTAATTTCGTGGCATGCCTCAAGCTCAGATGACGGTATACCGTGGTACCGCGGTATTTTTTCATGGTACCGGTACCGTCATGTAAATATCAATACCGCCCAGCTCTACCAAACAGGCCAAATGTTAATTAATCAACGGTGGCCATGTTTTTTTACGTGTCAACTTTCCATAGACATACTTTAATGGCCCTTAGTCCCTAATCATATCCCTCAAATTTCAGCCTGCTCTGTTTAGTGGTACTGGAGAATAAGTTGCTTTCTGGAAAACTAGGTCATCAAGGGGGCCGTTGATACATTTGGCCAATCAAGTTCCCTTGAACAAACTTGGTTCAGCTGTTGCCCCTGATGATGTTTCATGAGTTTTGATTTAATTTCCCTAGCGGTTTCGGAGAAGATTTCTAAAGCGATGTTTCTAAAAATCGACGAAGATCCCAGATGGCCACTAGCCAAATTGACCGATCGGCATCCTTTGAACAAACTTGGATCTCTATGCCCTAAGGATGCTTCCTGCCAAATATAATTGAAATCGGACCAGTGGTTCTCGTGAAGACAATTTAAATATCCCATTGTTTTAGTATGGGAGTTTTGGCGGGAAAAAGATTCAAGATGGCCGCCAAACCGTTTACCTGAGTTTCGAAAGTGGAAATTTGAAATCAGCATATCCAAAAACATATATAAAACCAATTTCGGATTCCAAAGCAATCAAATAAATATGCCCGCTAAACACATCTCTGCAAAATTTTGGTCCGATCGATTCAGTCGTTCTGTCGAAGTCATTTTCGTGAAAACTAGATCATCTAAGATGGCCTCGGAACTATTTGGCCAATCAAGTTCACTTGAACAAGCTTGGATTAGCTCTTGCCCTAGATGATATTTCATGAGTTTTGAATCAATCCTCGAGTGGTTTCGGAGATGTTTAAAAGGCATTTCTAAAAAATCGGCTAAAATCCAAGATGGCCGGCCGCCAGCCAAATTTGCCAATCGACTTTGTTTGAACAAACTTGCATCTCTATGGCCTAAGGATTCTTTCTGCCAAATATACCTGAAATCAGCCCAGTGATTCTCGAGAAGCCATTAAAAATTTCCAATTGCTTTAGTATGAGAGTTATTGATGGCTACCAAACGGTTTATCCAACAGCTTCAAAAGTGGCAAATTTGAAATCAGAATACCCGAAAACCTATATAAATCCAGTTTCGCCTTCAAAATCCATCAAATAAAAAAATCCAAAACGGCCAACAAACACGCTAAATGTTGATCGACCCACGGCAGCCGTGTTCTTTGACGCATCAACTTCTCTTGAACTAACTTTAATGGCCCTTAGTTCCTAATCATATCTCTCAAATTTTGGCCCGATCCATTCTGCGGTTCTGCAGTGATTTTCGCGAAAACTAGCTCATTCAAGATGGCCGCCGATCTATTTGGCCAATCAAGTTACCTTGAACAAACTTGGTTCAGCTCTTTCCCTAGATGATACTTCATGCTTTTTTAATCGATCCCCCATGCGGTTTCGGAGATTTTTAAAGCCATTTCTAAAAATCGGCCAAAATCCAAGATGGCCACCTGATTTTTATGACCTAAGGATGTTTCCTGCCACATATAATTGAAATCCCTGGTTCTTGAGAGGAAGTCGTTTAAAGAAAAAGTTGATGGACAGACAGACATACAGACAGACAGACACGCTGGACGGACGACGGACGGTCGCCAGCTCACTTGGCCATTCTGGGGAGATGAGATAATAATGAATTAAGGCAGATAACTCTTTGAAGATAATGAATACATCAACGTATTTCCTCCCTTGAGTCACTATATGTTATATAATAATCCAAGGGCGATAATGCTGTTGTTTTCTATCGAATCGGCAAAACAAATATTAGATGGTAATGTCAACATATTGGCATGGTTTTGTTTCAATCTGTAAAGAAATAAAGCGTGCGGCCATTGCTGATGACGGATGGGTGGTCGGATGGACGTTATCGCTCAGCTGAAATTTGCATCATGTTTGACAGAGTGGCGGTTTATAATCACTATATGCTGAATTTATGAAAATAGCATAAATATTTTGGGAGAACTCTAACGCTGCTTTTTCAGCTCACACCCGTTATCATTCACACGAACTGAATGATACAAGCTCAGAATTATGTACAGTATATACTGAAAGTAATGAACCTTTCATGTTTATCCATCCATCATATGACGTCACAAGCAATGACGTCATGGATGACGTAGTTAGTTCAGCACAAATGCATAATTGGTCATGGGCTAAGCCTTGTTGTACGAACTGTGTTTTTACTATTTAATAAACATGCTGTTGAATATTTTTGAAACTAATTTGACTGGGCGCTGTTGCTGAAATTAGTTTCAAAATATTCAACAGCTTACCTGTATAGTTTTCTGGAAATTGATAGTCAGTGAGTTCATTGATCGATCGATCCTAACACGAGCAATGTGTGGGCGGAGCTTAGCTAAAGGTGGGCTGGGCATAGCTAAAACTGGAAATGTTAATTACAGAATTTGGCAACACAGGGCTTGTCAATAATTACTATATTGAGCAGAATGTACCGGTGACTAGCCGTGCTGGCTAGTGGTTAATCTCAGGTTAAACTTACCCTCTGCGATATCAGTATCATGATCTCCAACAGTGTCACATATCAGATGTTCATAGATGTCCTTAGCCTTGGCGATCTCTAGCATCTTCTCTGCAGGGTCCAGAGCATCTATTATTTTAAAACCATATTCATGCAGCTGTGGAAACACGGATATTGTATGAATAAGACAGTGCTGGTCACGTGTTTCGTGACAATAGTGATAATACAGGAATCATTTCTAATTATTCCCCGCCTATTTCTAGCTATGCTCCACCCATTTCTAGCTACACCCGGCCCAATTCTAGCTATATCCAGCCCATTTCTATCTTTACCCAGCCCAATTCTAGCTATATCCAGCCCAATTCTAGCTATATCCAGCCCAATTCTAGCTATATCCAGCCCAATTCTAGCTTTATCCAGCCCAATTCTAGCTATGTCCCGCCCATTTCTAGCTATGTCCCGCCCATTTCTAGCTATATCCAGCCCAATTCTAGCTATATCAAGCCCAATTCTAGCTATATCCAGCCCAATTCTAGCTATATCCAGCCCAATTCTAACCATATCCAGCCCAATTCTAGCTATATCCAGCCCAATTCTAGCTATGTCCATCCCAATTCTAGCTATATCCAACCCAATTCTAGCTATATCCAGCCTAATTATAGCCATACCCTGCCCAATTCTAGCTATACCCAGCCCAATTCTAGCCATACTCATCCCAATTCTAGCTATATCCAGCCCAATTCTAGCTATATCGAGCCCAATTCTAGCTATATCCAGCCCAATTCTAGCTATACCCTGCCCATTTCTAGCTATATCCAGCCCAATTCTAGCTATACCCTGCCCAATTCCAGCCATATCCAGCCCATTTCTAGCTATATCCAGCCCAATTCTAGCTATACCTGCCCAATTCTAGCTATATCCAGCCCAATTCTAGCTATAACCAGCCCAATTCTAGCCATATCCCACCAAATTCTAGCTATATCCAGCCCAATTCTAGCTATATCCAGCTGAAACTAGTTTGACTGGGGATGTTGCTGGTGGCTATGGCAGCAACAGCTCCCAGTCAAAGTAATTAGTTTCGAACTGCTCCATAGAATATCTAATTCGTACACTCTATTGATGGACTAATCGATTTTGTGACAGAGCGACATCATTTTGATTGTGACGCCAAGTGACCCAATACCAATCAATGTCTTTTCAAAAGCTCATAATGTACGTATTTAATCTAAGTAAAATCCACAAAGGCATTTTAAATTCGCTCTGAGAACCAGACTTTGCTTTGTAAATGTAGGTACATATGGCGAATATGAAGCGGTTTCATTCCAAGCGTAATATCGCCAGGCGTCCATGTATAATGGACCTTTCCTGTTTTAGCTATGCCCCGCCCACCTCTAGCTAAGCTCTACCTAATTTAACGATTTTCTATGCATGTTTTATGGGAATCTGCAAAAAAGAAACTATGAATTTTAAGTTTGTTCTTACGAAAGTGAACACA
The DNA here is from genome assembly GCA_034401795.1 of Chaetoderma sp. LZ-2023a. Taxonomy (NCBI): domain Eukaryota; kingdom Metazoa; phylum Mollusca; class Caudofoveata; order Chaetodermatida; family Chaetodermatidae; genus Chaetoderma; species Chaetoderma sp. LZ-2023a. The sequence goes on from CM067369.1 coordinate 4,294,877, forward strand.
TATCGCTGAGATTCAATCCCAGGCTAGTAGTAGTAGTAGTAGTAGTAGTAGTAGTAGTAGTAGTAGTAGTAGTAGTAGTAGTAGTAGTAGTACCTTCTCTCCGAGAAAACCTGTACCGGCAGCCACGTCAAGGATTTTTATTGTCTCTCTATCTTCTTTGTAATATTTAGCTAGGAAATCTGCACATATGGTGGGTCCATTGTAACGGCCTTCGCACAGATCCTGAAAGATATTGATGCATATGACACGTATTAAGACTCGATGCTTGCAAACACATGATCACTGGAAATCACAACAGGAGGTTGTAAAGTAATGTGGTGTATCATTTTGAAGCAACATTATGTATCTTTATTTAATTTGTACTCAAGTGGAACATAGGCCACTGAAAATGTCCGATTCCAACATTCAACCTAGCACACGTCATTCTAATGTTTCGTCAATGCTAAAATTAAAGGTGCATATTCACTGCATGTTTCGAAATAGAATTGTTAAAATTATATACTTTTACAGGGATAAATTGTGTGCCTAGATGTAATGAAACGAAGTAAATCTTAGAATATGATGATTTCATTACGTATAAATTAATATAATTTTTTAAGTTGTCAAATTGAATTAGAGGCAGGAGTCCTTAATTCAAATTCACAACTAAACCCACGAAATTTATTTATATGGAATGAAATCATCATATATTAAGATTTATTTCGTTTCATTGCATTGACGTAGGCCTACACAATTTAAGCCTCTAAAAGTATATAATTTCAACAATTTTATTTTCAAGTATTTTGGTGCGAATATACACCTTTAACCATGTTTAACGAACTTAAACCCGCGTGTGTCAACTTAACCCTTTAATGATCAAACTGACCAAAAAACAACTTTGCAGTGGTCGTCAAAGACCTAGAGAAGAGTATTTTAAAATATTATAACACTAGAATGACCGGCTCGGTAACCGAACCAGTCATTCTAGTCGTAAATTTTCAAAGAATACTCGTCTGTAGGCTGCAGGTAGACACTGGCTAAGTAAAAACTTTTCTTTACCATTACCCCTTTAATGGTCAAGCCGACGAAAAGAAATTCAGTAGATAATTTTACAAAAATAGTACTATAAAATTCAAATATCTTGAAAAATATTTACCATCAAAATGTTTAATTGATATATCAAGTATAATTTTGAGCGCTGTGACGCGCTGTTGACACAAGAAGGGTTAAATGTTTACTCTGAATACATTGGTGACCTGGACGAACGGTTACCTTGAGAAATATACAATGATTATGGCACGTTGAAATCAGGTTGCTTCAACGTGACATGCTTAATTGTCATTGTCAATCTTGTTCCAGCATTCGCCACTCTCTTCGTGTGAATTCAACGATATATGTATTGCATAAAACAAGAACGTCATTCAATGTCTCAGTCAAAAACCGGCCACAAATTGAATGACATCGTGACAGAGTTTGATGTTCCCGTTTTATGCAAAGGTACAGATGGGTAGAGTTCATCAGCTTTCAGAGTTCACGTATAAATCAATCGATCGTGGAAGCAAGAACAACACAGATGCAGTTCTTAGTATTGGATTACATACTGTCTCGTAAGTATCTGCCCATGTGTCGTAATAGTTAGCTATCTCTTTACGTGTTATCCCCTCTTTGTGCGCCGCATAATTCACTTGATATGCCAAGCCGTCTTCCTCCGGACTCTTCTTCACAAAGTTCTCTGCAGCTTGACCAGCCATCACTTCTTTTCTGGAAATACGCATTCGATAATAAAATATTGCAATAAGAATGGGAATTATATTTAACATTTAATCAGCCACCCATAATACCATGAATCATGGAAACTTAAGCTCGATACACACGACACAACAAGTTGCGTACAACAAGTTGTATACAGCATGTTGCATACAACAAGTTGGTTCCGACAGTACACACGAGCTAACAAGTTGCATAGGCCTACAACATCTGTGCAAAATCCAAAAGCGGAATAAAGTATTACTTGTCAAATGTCAGAATTGGTCAAATATTATACGTCTCCTCGGACTGCATATTCATTTTAAATAAACACTCGTACTCCTGATAAAGATCACCACAATTATGAGGTCATAATAAACTACGCCACGTGTATGATGAGTCATAATTAATTTCAGAATGAATGACTACTAAGTATAAACGCTTAGAATAGGTTGTTCATGGGCGAAGTGTGGGTGGAGCTTAACTAGAGATGGGCGAGGCATAGTTAAAACTAGAAAGGTCAATGGGGCGCACCGCTGCAACAGCCGCCAGGCGGGCGTATCAACGCGTTGTGAGGCATCCTCTCTAATGCGGTCGTATTTGACATTAAGCGAGTTTGTAGGCTACTTTTGTTATTAGTATATTGTCTATTTAGCAGTTATAGTTCGTATATACGCTGATTCTAGCTGCTTTGTTTAATACCGTATCATTATTGGCAATATATATTTAACAATGACTTTAATAGTGTCCAAACTCGACATTCTCAAACGTCGTTCTACGTTTCCGTGATTTAAAGCATCACCTTCGGCGGACCTAGCCATAAATGTCGCCGCTGTCGAGTAATCACTAATCAGACATCGGTGCATTATTTAACCCACTTGTAAATAATGCGATAGTGTAAACTGACCAGCAGGCAAGTCTCCAGGATTAGGTGGCGAGTGGGCAAAGATTAGACAGTGTATCCGTCTCTACCAGTACCAGTACTGGGACGGGAGGCTATGGTAGGCCTATATGCTAGGCAAAGATAAAAAAAAACCTGTGAGTTAATTGTATCACAGTAGGTTGTAGTGTCCATACATGTATGTATAGACCACGTTATGTATACCTTTTAATAAAGCCTTATAATATGTATAATTTTTTATAAGGCCTACCAAATATACAATCCAATCCATTACATACATGCCTTGCTAGAAGTGTATTAAATGTGTTACACGTTCTGAACTGAGCTGTTGAGGGTGAAAGTCCATGAGGAGAATTTAGTAGTGGTAGCTTTCATTAATCAAGCAAGAAAGGTCAGTGTACCCTACTAAATACTTAGAACAATAGTTTCTACTCACCCCCACCGAGTCAGTCATTCCAGTGGTAAATCATCAAAGATTATCTTCTTGGAATACAAATAGACATTTACCAAGATCAATAAATAATAGATGCTGATAATTCTGCATGACATGGGTTAATTTACTGTTCATCCATTGTGATTAGAAGCGCTTGTCATTCAGTCTAACTATACACACATACTCAGTCATGTGTTATCTCAGCCATAGGATTTAACATTTAAACATTTGAATCCTGAAATGCTAGAATCTTAATTCATGTATTGAACAAGCTGATGAATATTTTTGAAACAGATTTGGCTGGAAACTTTAGCCTACAGCTGTATTTTGAATATAATTTGACTGGAACATGTTGCTGCCATAGGCACAGCAGCGGCTATCAATCAAATTACTTTTCAGATGTTCAACATTATATTTGATAATTATTTTTGAAAGTAATTTGACTGGCACATGTTGGTTCCATGGGCACAATAGCGATCAGTGAAATTACCCTAAAGATAATCAACAGAAATCTGTAAATTAAATTCTAATGATTACCTCTTAATGGTGAAATAAGTATTATTTCTTTCATAGAAAAGTTCCATTTGCAGACAAAGAGACTATTTTTGAAAATTTTACCCTGGAATGACTAGTTCGATACGCGAGCCAGTCATTCCAGTGGTAAAATTCCAAAAATATTCTTTTCTTGGTCTGCAAATTGACATTCTTCAAGATCAATACAGAAGCCTTGTTTTTGTCAGTTTGGCCATTCATGGGTTACTAATAATATGTTATTCTATTATTCATATTCTATAGTACACGTACTGCTGTTTATCATGCTTTAATAATCTATAAATCTAAAAGAAATGGATTATTTTAATTTCCAACACAGTGACACTTTACACTGATTATTAAAAAACTACAGTCAAGTCATTTTTCGTACATCAGAACCCACTACATCATTACGTTACAAAATGTTTTCCCAAAGTTACTCACTCCCAGCATATGCATAGTTGACAGATGTATACTGTGTTCCAGAATTTCAGTATGTCCAAATACTCAAATGCATTTGTAAATGCAATGGTGCTAGGCTGCATTTGCACTTGCATTTGAATCATTTGCAAGCAGTTGCATTTGCATTTAAATGCAATGGTGCTAGGCTGCATTTGCACTTGCATTTGAATCATTTGCAAACAGTTGCATTTGCATTTAAATGCAATGGTGCTAGGCTGCATTTGCACTTGCATTTTAATCATTTGCAAACAGTTGCATTTGCATTTAAATGCAATACATTGCACTTGTACCCAAGCCTGCTATCTAGTCTATACATAGCCTCACTTCCCTATTGCTTACTTCCCAATTACTTGCTGTTAGAGATGGATACTCTCTATCTTTCTGTCGCTCTACATTCCTGTCTGTCTGTCTGTCTGTCTGTCTGTCTGTCTGTCTGTCTGTCTCTCTGCCTGCCTGCCTGCCCGCATGCTTGCCTGCCTGCTTGCCTATGTGCCTGCATGGTTGCATGCCTTTTAACAGTTTACTGGTCACGGCAAAAACCAGCCTCTGGAGTGGTCTTGAGAAATGCTCACTTGCAGGACAAGCGAAGAGAACCTTTGGAAATGTACTACTGGAATGCCTGGCTCGATAACCGAAACAGTCATTTCAATGGAACATTTTCAAAAATACTCTTCTCTTGGCCCGGAAATGGACATTTAATAAGCAAATGTTTTGATATTAAGGGCTTGACTAAATTTAGCCATTAAAGGGTTAAATAGATGCATCCTATTGTAGATATGGGATTGTCTTCTGGGGAGTCATGACCCCGGGGACATCTTACATTTGCAGTCTAAGACCCCAGTGAATTACCATATTTGAATACCAGGCGAGATAAGGAACGGATAACACGATGAACGAAAAATGTAATAGATGTAATAGCGCGATCTAGTGTGTGCTCAAGTCGATGTGCGAAACTAACATGAAAATGTAATTAATACAGTAAGTAAAATTGGAATAGAATAGACTAAGATTTAGGGCAGCGAACTGATGGAATCTATCGGTGGTTGAAAGATGAAAGTTGTTGCCGCAGGCACGGCATAACCTTTTATCATATTCAGCAGAAGTTACGACCAATAGTTTTCTAAATATTCAAGCAAGAGCGTCGGTAGGGGCTACGGACATAATATATGTATGTAGCACAGATTGAATGAATCATAGAATGACATAGTAACGTGGCGACGACCGACTTACCATAAGACCGGGGTAATGGGGCCGAATTTCTATAATTGTATAGAGGCGACACCCACGACACCAGATACGGCGCCGGGTGTGGTGAAGTGGATATGCCACTTGATACTTACTTCGTGACACCCTTGCAAAATACAGGCGCAGGCCTAATAAGCAAGGGGCCGGACATGGACATGGTAGCGTCTGGCGCCAAGAAGATTAGAAAACCAGACGAAAAATGTCGAAAATACTCATCCATCAGTATCAAATTTGGGGAGGTATCGGATAGGATTCCATCACTTAACTTGTTCGGTGTTCTATTCATAAGAGAGAAAATCGTGATTTGATTAGTCAGGATGACGTCACAATCAATGAGAATCGAATCAAACTCTGGAAAGAAGAACCAGAACGAACATGGTAGGGAGCTCCAGAAAAGTATAAAAAATGGACTTTAACTTTTAATCAGGAGTCCGATCGAAATCGAGAGCTGAATAAGTTAGATTGAGAGTCCCGTCGTAGGTGTGCATTGAAATAGTGTTAGGGTTAGGAAACATTAAATTTAAGTAAAGTAATCAAATATAGTCAAACTTGTATAAAGTCAGTATCTTTTACTTGTGGCAGCAAAAAGCCACTATAGTTATATGTACAGTTAGTTTAAGAATAAATCTATCACCTTGATAACCAAGGCACGAGTTTGGTTTTGTTAAATCTGGATACTACGGAAGACCACCGTAGCGAATCTATACGTTCTGAAACGTCAGTCAGATCAGGCCCGGATACGAATACAAATATCGTCTGATACGTCTTTTAGACGAGGCGAGCTCGTATCATTCTCTTTCATCCTCGGTAAGACAGGTTGTCGCAGCAACCTCACATACAAGTCTTGCCGAAGTGGGAAGAGGGTTAATTCACGAGGACCCGAAGATCAGAAATCTTCAGTGGCGAGCCTGCCAGGATCCAGAGCACCCAACCGTGAGTAGTAACATACAGTATATGGCCCAACCAGGAACGCCGCGCACTAATTCGGCAGCAGTACTGACAGACGTCGCTGACCGTGTACGAACGTTCCTAGAAACAGCGAAAATAACAGACAGTACCAGAATCACCCAACATCGCGAGTATCGCGCGGGGTCGACCGTAGAAGTAACTACAGAGATAAATTGCCCAGACCAACCCCGGTTGCAGAGAGTCGTCATCACGTTACATTACCAGTAACCAAAGAATGGCAACGGGACCCAAAAGAACCGCTGACCCAAATATGCCACCCATAGAAATACCGGTAGCACACCAGCTTCGACAGGAAACCATCACCGCTATGCAAACGATGGGCGTAGCGATGGCGGGAGCCATTATAGAAAGCAGCGACCGTCGGGAAGCTGAACGGGTATACCGGAAGGAGATCCAGGAGACAATATACCGCATTCAGCCCTGCGACGGAGTGGTACCGGAAGAGGTACGAACATTTTTAGATGAGACAAGGAGAGCGTGGGTCGCAAACGAAGCCTACGTCATAACCCGAGCGGTGCGCGGCCAACTGTCAAGAGCCATTGATGGGTTCTTGGTAGGCAAGGTTCGAGAAGACGTCACGTTCGACGAGTTTTATGAGTATATCACTGTAAACTTTGTATCGGCTAATGAGGGCGAGCGCATTAAGTACGATCTAGAAGGCGTACAACAGCGCAGGAACGAGACGATCGTAACCTTCAACCGACGATTCCGAGAGATGAGCGCGCGCGCGTACCCAACTGAAAACGCCGACAACCGTCGGACAGTGCTGGGGATATACCTTAAGGGTCTATCCGACCATCGCCTTAGCAAGCGAATCATACGGAAGAAGACTGCCACCTTGGCCCGGGCAATCGAAATTTCAGAGGAGGAGGCTACGTGCGATGACCTACTTCGAGCCATGAAAATCGACGAACGACGGGAGGAAGGCATGGAGGTGAATATGGTAGGCCCGGGGGAGGAAAGAGAGATATGGAACGTAATACGGACCATGAAGAAGCAAACTGATCAGCAGAGCAAGATGATCGAGCAACTGTGTGGCTTGGTCAGAGATCTTCAGCTACAGCAGCAGAAGCCGGCGGCCGAGGCCGCCCAGCCCACGAAGAAGACAGTCACGCAGGTAAAACAACGCACCCCACCCTCGCCCCGACCAGTCAGAGCGGGACGAGAATTGCAACACATTACCTGCTACAATTGTGGCCGAGTCGGCCATTATAAGAGTGACTGCCGTCAGCCAGTGCAACCAACCACACGAAGACCACAACCGCGACCACAGCCCCGACCGCAACGACCACCCATGACGTGTTTTACATGTGGCCGAGAAGGACATACGGCCCAGAATTGTTTTGGGACGTATATGAGCCGGCAGGCGACTCCTGCCATAACAATAAAATGTTTTGGGTGTGGAAAAGACGACCACTACATAAGAGACTGTCCGCTGCAGAATGGTCCTGCCGGGACCCAACAGAAGGGTCCGGCTAAGCGCAGGGCGATCAAGCGTCCCCGCACTGACGAAATGGAGATCGACGAGGTGAACGATCATCGACGACGCACGACACCCAGCGACTGTTCACGTAATATTCGAATGGATCTGAACAATGCTAGATGCAACCGTGATGACTACACAGATCGCGATGGCTTTGTGTTGACTGGGGAGGGGACGGATGAAATGGGCCGTCGTTCATACGGTGTCGGATACAGTTCATCCTCCCGCCGGAACAGCTACGCCGAAATAGTTAGTGGACGAAGGAGCCCGGGAAACGACGACGGAGAGAGCCGTTGGTGAGATCACCGACCGAGTGGTTCTTAATCCGTCTAAAAATGGATAAAGACGGTCCATCGGATCAGGGTAAGTACCTGCATGCCTTAGTGGATACTGGTGCTAGCACATCCTTGATCTGTAAGGATATATGGCGTAGCATGCTGAATGCTAGGCCATTGAAAAGAGCAAAAACGCTCTTAGCTGTAAATGGTTCCCCGATAAAGTTGTTGGGGGAAACACAAGTAAAATTCAAGAACGCCCGACCCATCCCCAGTACGATTGTGGGCAGAATGAGGCATGAATGTTTACTTGGAGCGGATGCTTTGCACCTGGGAAATGCAAAGATTGACTATCGGGCCAAAATTGTAGTATGGTTTGGCCAGGTATATCCCTTTGAATATCCGCATAGAGAGCAGACAAATTATGTCTATGCAAGCTGTAAGGAAACGACCGGATATAAAAATATCGACAAAGTCATGGTGGACTTTGCAGATATTTTTGATATGGCTCGTCCAAACACGTTAGGACTGGTCCCCAAAGTGAGGTGTACGGTACCAACAGGAGATGCTTATCCTATAAGGCAAAAAGCCTACCGTCTACCGTTGGCCAAGCAGTATATAGTCAAGAATCAAGTGGCTGAAATGCTGGCAGCGGGCGTCATAAGACCGTCGTCATCGCCATGGGCGTCGCCCATTACGTTGGTCCCTAAAAAGGATGGGGGGACTAGATTTTGTGTCGACTACAGAAAGTTGAATTCTGTGTGCAAGAAGGATAGTTATCCACTGCCAAACATAGCCGATATTTTTGATTCGATGTGCGGCGCAACGATATTTTCGACTATGGACTTGAAGTCTGGCTATTGGCAGATACCAATGGACAGCCAAGACATAGAGAAAACAGCGTTCGTTTGTAGTGAAGGCTTGTTCGACTTTGTTCGGATGCCGTTCGGTTTTGCGAACTCAGGTGCCGTATTTCAGAGGGCAATGAACGATATTTTCCGAGAATTCGTGGGAAAATATCTGCATGTTTTCGTCGACGATATAGTCATATATTCGAGAAATCCGGCTGAGCATGCACAGCATTTGCGTAAGGTTATGCGTAGGATTCGAGAATACAATTTACAGGTTAAGAAAAAGAAATGCGAATTCGCCCGTGAGTCTGTGGACTTGTTAGGGTATCACATTTCTGCACAAGGAGTAGCTCCTCAGGTTCAGAAGGTCAAGGTCATAAGAGAAATGTCACCGCCACGCGATGTGAGTGAGGTGAGAAGTTTCCTTGGAGCTACAGGGTATTATCGCTCTTGTGTGCAAGGCTATGCGGAAATTGCTAAGCCTTTGATAGAATTGACTAAGAAATATAAACGTTTTGAGTGGGGTCAGGGAGAACAGCAAGCGTTTAAGAAATTACAAAACTTGCTCTGTAGTGAGACAGTTCTCACATATCCAAATTTGAATGCTCCATATAAGTTGTATACTGATGCGTCTAGCTATGCGATAGGTGCGATACTGGTACAGGTAGATGACAAGGGTATTGAGCGGGTAATTCAGTATGTTAGCTCTACTCTTAAAGACAGTCAGTTGAATTGGCCTGTGATAGAAAAGGAAGCTTATGCGGTAATATATGCGCTAAAGAAGCTTAGACCTTATCTATTTGGCGCGCAGTTTACCGTGTATACCGACCACAAACCCCTAAAGAGTTTGTTTGTGGGCGAAGTTAAAAACACGAAAGTACAGCGCTGGGCGGTACTGATTGCCGAGTACGGATGTAAAATTGAATACATCCAAGGCTCGAAGAATATTCGAGCGGACATGTTATCCAGGTTACGTCGACCGGTGGAAGTCGCAACGTTAGATACAGGCGACTTTGTGATACCAGATGTCGATGAGGGAGTATTACCCCACGTCCCTCTAGAAGCATTCGACATACCATATGTCGAATTGTGTGCCGAGCAGACCAAGGAATACCCGGAGTTGTTCAAAAACACCCCGGAGGAGTATATGGTCAAGAATGGCATTTTGTATTCTTTAATTACGCCTTCAACGTTGGACGCTGAGTACCCCAGAATTGTCTTACCTACCCTGTTCCGTGAGAGAGTGCTCCGGATGGCTCATGAACGAGCTGGTCACCAAGGTCTGCAGAAGACCATCGGTATGGTAAGAGATTCTTTTGTGTGGACGTCTTTAAGAAAAGACGTAATCCGTATACTTGAAACATGTACGAAGTGCCAGGTCAACCGACCCGTCACTACCCGACCTAGGTATAGTGAAATGCCCATGGCCAATTATCCGGGTCAGATAATTGGAATGGATTTGATCGGTCCATTATTAGAATCAAATAAGGGTAACATATATATCATGACTGTGATTGATCACTGTTCTGCGTGGGCAGAAGCATATCCAATTGCAGCGAAGACATCTCAAAATGTGGAAGAAAAGTTCTTCAACGAGTATGTCGCGCGTCATGGCGTCCCTGAGATTGTAATAACCGATCAGGGTAAAGAATTTTGTTCCAATTCTCTGGAGGAGCGGTTTAAGGAACACGGTATCGACCATAGACGGTCTAGCCCATACCATCCGCAGACCAATGGACGTACCGAGAGGTTCAACCGCACTCTTAAGGAGTTGATCCAGAAAGGGGTGAACAACGCCTCGCGGGCGTGGGAAGACGAGTTGGGAGCAGCTTTGACAGCGTACCGCAGTACTCGTCATGCGACGACCGGATATACGCCATTTTATTTGACGTATGGGCGACGGGCGAGATTACCAATGCCCATTCCAATCGATGCGTCGCAAGACCTTGGTGAGAGACTAACGTATCTCAACAACGCCTTGCTACGTGCTCGGGAGGGAACAGCTAGATCTCGAGAGATTCACAGGGAACAAATTAATAAGCGTGCGAACGCTGGTGAGTTTAAAGTGGGGGACTCGGTGGTCGTAAAAGCTGAGGAGAGGATGAAGTTGACCTCTCGCAGTGACCCCGAGTATGAGATCTTTAAGATCAACGGTGCGTGTAGTTAATATATGTAAGCTGCGCGTAGTCGACTCGGAAATGTGCTGGGACGGGGTGCGACCACGCCCCATTCGTAACCCTACCAAGGGGACGAAGGCTAGCCATCACCCCAGGGTGATGTTGCCCGAGCCAGAACCTATGGTCACCGACGCAGATACGACACCCCAGGTTCGTAAGAAGCGGCCAGCTTCGGATATGGAACCAGAGGTGCGTACAGGGGGTAAGAGGGTTGACCGGAAAAGGGTGCAACCCAGTACGAATCGCAGTCGAAACCATGAGTCACCAAGTGACGTCATCAAAACTCCTAAGCCCATAGTAATTGACGCTCCAGAGGCGGCACCAGAACTGCTCTCTGAACCAATGGAGATGCTTCCGTCGCATCCTTATATGCTGCGCAAGCGCAGACATATACCAGATGACGATTCTGACAGCAAGCAACTCAGGTTAGACTTGAAGCGAAAGCAAGGGTATGGGCGGGACAACGAATCCGGTAACAAGCGACTCCGAATTGGCGTGATAGACCCCGCCCTTTACGATGACGCGCTATACGCTGATTTCATCAGTCGTATAAATGCCGTTATTCGGCGGCACAACCGCCATTAGGTGTATTGTATCGCTATACTTAACATCGCAAATAGCTAGTGCGTGAAATATCATAACAATTAAAACTGAATTCGTTCGCAAGATACAAAAATTTTACTCGTTTAAATTGTGGGTTTTAGCTTTGTACCGGTAAGCATCACGGGGCGTGGAATCATGTATATTTTACAATTAAGTGTGATCGTAACCGTGGTATGTTTAATAAACGGATTGTGTAAGACGTCTAGTGTACATAGGTTACCGAACGGAGTAATGATAACTAAACCAGAAGATATATCGATTATCCGGGCTGAATGGACCGTAGTGGTGTCTATCGACCACCCACATTTGCCCGCCGGATTTATGGAACGGTTAGCACAATTCCGTGTTCTTATTGCGGACGTCGGCCGAAAGACATCATTAAGCATTCGAGACATTTTCGGTTTGCAACATCGTGTTAGCAATATTAGGAAGATCGCTGCTAAGACACGACAAAATATGGTGAGTAGGGACAGTATACGGCACAAACGTGGCTTATTCAACTGTGTCGGGGACATAGCCTCGTCCCTATTTGGTACCGCTACCTCGGGTGATATAAATGCGATTAAAAAGATAGTCAAAATTGCTATGAGGGACATGAAACGTCTGGTACATTTTTCCAACGAACTGGCGTCCCATGTGAAACTGGCATTCGTAGGGATCAATACCAACGTTGACCGTATCAATGAAATTACCACTGGCCTAGTAGAATTAACTAAAAATGTGAGCGATATGTTTAAGGTGTACGCCGCCCGACAGGCCGACTTGTACGCATTAGTGCGACTGGGACACGTTATTGATTCCGCCGAAAGTGTAGTATATAGTTACCAGAGGGCAGCGGCGCAGTTTCATAGACAGACGGCGTCCCTAGAATTAGGTAGGCTGACGGAAGAATTATTCAGTTCTGCTAACCTAAATTCAGTGGCCAAACAAGTTAGTGTGGGAAATCGACTGATACATCCATATCAGTGGTACTACCGCAACGTGGTCGTGTATCCGTTATGGAAAGACGACTCACGACTCCATTACGTAGCGACGTTACCGCTAATTGACGGGGGCGAATATATCGAATACGGGTTGCATGCGTGGCCGGAACCGCTAAGTGCTCGGGGATACAACATGCAAGTACGGATAGCGCGGACCAGCATCGGTCTTGACACCAAAACTGGGTGGTACTTCGCGCCATCCGCGTGTTGTGGGGAGGAGCCCCGGGTGTGCCATGGTCCACTACGGGTCGACAAGACCCACGTTCCATGCATTGTAAGCCTGTTAACTAATACGACCGACCGTGCTTGTAATATTCAGCTCTCCAAATCAAATGAAACTTCTAGCAAATTGTTTGCCGGTAAGCAGATAGGCGTTGTGTTGCAAACGTTCGGGGAAACCATGGATATACACTGTGACGGACGATTGACCGACCGTTGTGTGGTGGGTAATGGGGTATATGCATTAATGTCTGCTGAATGTGGTTATAGCGGGAAGGGCTGGCAATTCGAGCCTGTTGCGTCTTATAGTAGGACGTACACTCGGGTTAGCCTGGCCATTGAGATGCCCCATTTGGATGTGTCCGGCGTTCTAAATCAATCCATGATAGTTGACCATTTAAAACTACAGCCATGGGACCATTTACAAAAATCTAAGTACGTACCGCTAGCACCGTTATCCATGATCGACCCGGTGATGGTCGATGGCATTGGGGTACATTCTTTCATATCATATTCAACTGGTTCCTTCGTAGTCGTGCTAGTAATTGTGCTTATATTATATAAATGTGGCATGTTATCACGCATGTGGAATGTGCTTAAATGCAAGCCACGTGCGGCCCATAAACGCAAGCCACGTGCGACCCATAGTAGTGAACCGCATACTGCAATTCGAATGTGTACACCGACTATTCAGGCCCAGCAGCCCCCGAGACCTGCAGCTCTACGGGAGCCGCTGCTGATGGCAACCGGGTCGTCGCCTAACGCTAACGCCGGGACTGAGATCGACCCGACGGCTGCCGACTGGATAGAGATGGAGATGTACGCTGACGTGGTGGATCCTAACATGAGCATAAACCGCTTGGAGGTATCACCATGACATTTTGGCACTAACTTTATATGTTTCTACTGGAACAATAATTGGTGAATATTAGTGATTGTGGCACGAACTTTATCTTGACACCGTGCTCTGTACTGTTTTATTAATAGGAAAAATTCATATGATCTGTAATGGTATTTGCACTGTAGGATTAAGGTTTTGAACTATAATGTTGTGTCGTGTGACGACGAATCGTTACGACACGCGAAAAGTGTGTCGCTGCTGACCCATGTTGTCACTGATGGCTGTAACGGCAGTTTATATTAATACATTATGTAATATGTATATTCACTTGTTTTAAACTGTACCGATTGCCCGCTTTTATTGTTAAGTTACGCATGAGACGGGTTACGTCCACGGTTTAATGATGCCATTAATGTGTTTCCGGGGGCGGTTAGCTACCCGGACATGTATGTTTGTATAATTATCAACCATACACTAACAAATACTACTAACCGTATTTCCGAGCATTCCGCTACTCGGACAAGTATTGGTGTATACTATATCGACCTGTATTATTATCTTGACTAATTGGATGAATATCAGGTGGTATCCATCCAGGCTGCTGGTATAGGTTTGGGTTGTTGATAGTCCACAACGAGTTAGTTGACACTCTCTTTAAGGCCTTAAGAGAGATAGTCAATTAACTTTGGTTAAGGGGCGTATGTAGATATGGGATTGTCTTCTGGGGAGTCATGACCCCGGGGACATCTTACATTTGCAGTCTAAGACCCCAGTGAATTACCATATTTGAATACCAGGCGAGATAAGGAACGGATAACACGATGAACGAAAAATGTAATAGATGTAATAGTGCGATCTAGTGTGTGCTCAAGTCGATGTGCGAAACTAACATGAAAATGTAATTAATACAGTAAGTAAAATTGGAATAGAATAGACTAAGATTTAGGGCAGCGAACTGATGGAATCTATCGGTGGTTGAAAGATGAAAGTTGTTGCTGCAGGCACGGCATAACCTTTTATCATATTCAGCAGAAGTTACGACCAATAGTTTTCTAAATATTCAAGCAAGAGCGTCGGTAGGGGCTACGGACAGAATATATGTATGTAGCACAGATTGAATGAATCATAGAATGACATAGTAACGTGGCGACGACCGACTTACCATAAGACCGGGGTAATGGGGCCGAATTTCTATAATTGTATAGAGGCGACACCCACGACACCAGATACGGCGCCGGGTGTGGTGAAGTGGATATGCCACTTGATACCTACTTCGTGACACCCTTGCAAAATACAGGCACAGGCCTAATAAGCAAGGGGCCGGACATGGACATGGTAGCGTCTGGCGCCCAGAAGATTAGAAAACCAGACGAAAAATGTCGAAAATACTCATCCATCAGTATCAAATTTGGGGAGGTATCGGATAGGATTCCATCACTTAACTTGTTCGGTGTTCTATTCATAAGAGAGAAAATCGTGATTTGATTAGTCAGGATGACGTCACAATCAATGAGAATCGAATCAAACTCTGGAAAGAAGAACCAGAACGAACATGGTAGGGAGCTCCAGAAAAGTATAAAAAATGGACTTTAACTTTTAATCAGGAGTCCGGTCGAAATCGAGAGCTGAATAAGTTAGATTGAGAGTCCCGTCGTAGGTGTGCATTGAAATAGTGTTAGGGTTAGGAAAACATTAAATTTAAATAAAGTAATCAAATATAGTCAAACTTGTATAAAGTCAGTATCTTTTACTTGTGGCAGCAAAAAGCCACTATAGTTATATGTACAGTTAGTTTAAGAATAAATCTATCACCTTGATAACCAAGGCACGAGTTTGGTTTTGTTAAATCTGGATACTACGGAAGACCACCGTAGCGAATCTATACGTTCTGAAACGTCAGTCAGATCAGGCCCGGATACGAATACAAATATCGTCTGATACATCTTTTAGACGAGGCGAGCTCGTATCATTCTCTTTCATCCTCGGTAAGACAGGTTGTCGCAGCAACCTCACATACAAGTCTTGCC